>OZ010578.1:50190712-50308212 GCA_963932145.1 Acanthosepion lycidas | reverse complement strand
TATATATTCATTTCTATTGTATAACTCCGTTTATGTTTCTCTTTCTATCTACCTATCTATCTTCCTATCTTATATTTTAGATTTCGAGAATCCAAATTTCTCTATTAATATTACATCTGGAAATAAAAGGTGAATAATTACAGACAGGAAAGAGAAAATATCAATGAAATGTTGTCAATCCTGATTGATATACAGAATAATTGCAGCTTAAACCACAGGTTGACTCTAAAACATTCGGGCCACAGGTTGACTCGGGCCTGAGCAGATCTATCTACCGACCTATCTATTCAAATCTATAGAACTACTAAAGTTCGCATTTGATTCCTCGACGGCAATCGATCTGCAATCCCCAAATATCTGATAACATTTTAAGAAATATAAAACATCTATTCAATCTAATTAAAAATGTGAATGGAAAATGAAATCTTTTTTTTTTTTACACACCAAGCACCATTAAGTAGCATAGAAGAACAATAAAAAGGAAATTAGGACACAAACAATGAATGTTATCAATGAAGAAAAAAAATTCCATTTTTCTGCTTCCATGACAACGCAGTGTTATTTATTTCCCTAGAAACCAATGCAACATCTCATCAGACCAATAAATCTTTAAGGTATAACGCTGGCAGCATTACTCATAGCCGTTTCCGGTTGACTCACTAAAATAGTCCATTTGCCCAGCATTCTAGGAAAAAAAATTACAGGTTTTTTAAATTTATAATCACATTAAAAGACAATCGGCTGAAGCAGTGAGTGCGACAAAAGCTGTATAAATATATTTCGTCTTTCGATAAGGACAACACAAGGCTATATAAATCATATATATAGATTCTTATTAAGCACGGCTTACTACAGCAAAAGGCCGTATACACTACTTTTCTCGGTAAGTATTTCGAACATAAGAATGCCATATAAATAACATTTTTAGATACTTCTTAAGTAGCTTTAGCTTAATGCTGGACAGCGGTATTGAATTATCAATATGTATTAACTTCTTCTTTCCAGGGCGTTGGCGATCATGGCTCACCACAAATTCCTGCTTTTTGTACCACTCAGTAAATTTTCTCTTACTTCTCTTAATTCCGTTTCTGCTAACCTTTTATACAATCTCGTTAGGTAGGTCATTCGTTGCTTTCCTTTCTCCCTCTTACTTTTAATATGTCCCGTGAGTGTTAAATTTTCCAAGCTCCCTTTTCCCAAGTTGATATGTTAGTTCATGGTATTCTCAGCATCCTTCTGTAGAACTACGCTTCTGTTGGTTCAAGTCTCTTCTTCATCTGTGAGGAGATAGTCCAGTATTTCTTATATACGGAAAAATATGTGGGAATTATTACAAAACTAACTTAAAAGACTCCCTATCGGCGACATTTAAGCTAGCTCCTGTGAAGGCCTCTTAAATACGCCTTCATCCCAATAGGTATGGAGAGTAGATACGATAGGCAACAATAAACTATAGAAGAATTCAAAATTGATCGATGCATTTAAATATTGCTTACTTTTTAAAAGTTCAAGGAAAATTCTACTGCTGCCACTTAATTTAAAGTCAATTTGATGTACGTAAGTACTTACTTTCTTTACAAACAATTATTTTTATTTCATGGGTGATTTTCGCTGGATTTCGCAATTGATTTTGATTATTACCAAATTTATTTACAAGTTATAAAAATTATCGTACAAAAAATTAATTGCAAAAAATCCCGTAAAACATTGTCAAAAACAATCGCAGTAATGAAAACTTGAGAATTCAAAATGTCAGCCTTGTGGGTCCGGATCTGGCCCGAAATGATTTTTTTTTATTTGCTCACGATGTCGACCTGATTCCAAAATGGTATGTTTTGCGATGGCCTCGAGGAGTAAAGTTGAAAAAACGTGACACAGTAACACACTGACATTCGCCTTTATTATGTAGACGAGGAGTAAATATTGAAGATTTTAACTAATTTAATACCCATCTACATGGGTCACATTAGCTTCACGAAGCACATCAAGACGGTGCTCAATTTCTGGCCATGTTCGCTGTAGCATAACTGGTGGCAATGGAATCAGTGATCAATTGCTTTAAATCAGTGATGTCCTGTATCTGTGTTCAGTACTCGATATCTTTGACATAACCCCATATAAAGAAGTCCAGGGGAGTGATATCCTGATGAAGGAGGTGGCCAAGGAATTGGGCCATCCTTTCCAATCTACCGGTCTGGAAATGTTTGATTTAAGACCCCATGAACATGCAGTCCCCTAATATGGTTGCGCATTAATTTGCAGGAAAATTGTTTAAAGGTCATCTAGCTGCGGTGCCACAACAGTTACCTTTGTGTTGTGGGGCTCTCCCTTTTTTACATAAGATGGGCTCGTCCAAAGTATACTTATACTGACAGAGAGAATACCTGCTGTTGATCTCCGTCTCGATACAGTCTTTGATTGTTTGCGACGTCTGTCGGACTCTCTGCATTAGCAGAGAGGAACCCGGACGAAGATTTGCCGAAGGGTAAGGTTTCGTCCGGGGAGGTAGACAGGGCCTGAACCTGTCTAGGCGGGTTCAAAGGCTATATTTTTGGCCGAGCCTACGTGCTCGGAGATACCCACATTAAACCAGCCTTGTGCCACATTCGGTCCTCGTGGGTGGATTGATAAATACTGAGATCCGCCTCGATACAATCTTGGACTGTTTGCGACGTCTGTCGAACTCTCTGCGTTAGCAGATAGGAACCCGGACGAAGCTTTGCCGAAGGGTAAGGTTTCGACCGGGGAGGTAGACAGGGTCTGAACCCGTCTAGGCGGTTTCAAGGGCTATATTTTTGGCCGAGCCTACGGGCTCGGAGAAACCCACATTAAACTCGGCCTTGTGTCACATTCAATCCTCGTGGGGGGATCGATAAATACTGAGATACGTTGAGATACGTTGAGACAGGTTGAGAGATACGGAGACAGGCACAGGGTCTTCTCAGAGAGTTATACAAGAGTCCAGAGAGAGAGAGAGAGATGATTACGGCTTTACTTACAGAGACTTGTACATATACTTTCTACTAACCCGCATTCCTGCACTACTAATCTTCACTTCAAGTCTGTATTCTTACGTTTAATATATTAGGTTGGTGCAAAAATAATGACGTAATAATGTCGTTTTTTGACGTATTTTCTAACGTCAAAAAACGACATTATTAGGTCATTATTTTTGCACCAACCTAATACTTATTTTTCTATCTCAATTCCTTGCGTTGTTTATTTATTTGTGCAGGATTCC
Organism: Acanthosepion lycidas; assembly: GCA_963932145.1. Lineage (NCBI taxonomy): Eukaryota > Metazoa > Mollusca > Cephalopoda > Sepiida > Sepiidae > Acanthosepion > Acanthosepion lycidas. The sequence continues at coordinate 50,304,971 of OZ010578.1, read as the reverse complement.
ATCCACAGAATCCACAACACTTTGTAATATATTTTTTAAATCGTAAAGAGACTTTATGTACACCATGTATATTCGATATTATTTGCAATGATTTTTTGCCACTTATTAGGTAGACTTTCAATATGTTTTGAGCACACTTCCACAGATTCAGGTTTTTATAAGAAAAAAAAAACTTCTCCTCAATGTATTTTACAGCGATCGAAAAGAGGTAATAATAATTGGTTATTGCATTTTGGTGGGTGGAGTCAGTCCCACGTGATGTAATTGTTAGCAGGCTTGTCTTGGTATGGCCGTGAAGTTAAGCAAAGTATTGAGAAACAGAAAAATAAAAAAAAGAAGAAAGAAATGAGCAAAGAACTGTTATCAGCCCTCCTATATGGCAGTGAATGTTGGATAAACCCCTCACAGATGAAGGCGGGAACTGAAGCAACAGAAATGTGGTTCTACAGAAGGATGCTGAGAATATCATGGGACGAATATGTGAGCAACGACGAAGTTTCAGAGAAAATATAAACAGAAAAGAAAATAATTCTTGCCTGCATGTAGAGACAGTTAACATAAGGCAGATAATGAGGAAAAAGGGTTTCGAAAATCTTATACTCACAGGAAATATTGAAGGCAACAGGGACAGAGGAAAACAGCGAATAACCTACTTAGTGAGCTTGTGTAAATGGATGGCGGAACAAGATTCGAATGAGATAACAGAAAGAAACAAATTTTAAGTGCTACAAAGGAGAGGAAATTGTAAAGAGCCTTGATTTCTAACGTTCCATAGAAGAAGAATAAGAAGTAGAAGGAGGAGGAGGAAGAAGAAGAAGAAGAAGAAGAAGAAGAAGAAGAAGAAGAATCATATATTCAAATATGTGCACTTCCAGGTGATATTTTGTTAGCAAGCTTGTCTCGCGAGATCAAATACGACTGAGTAGTGAGTTCGATCCAAACTGGATGAGCCCTATTTTCGGCCTGGTGCCTTATTTTAAGCTATGCTTAGTAAATAGCCATATATTCAAGCCAGTTTTCTTAAATATATTTGACAAGCCTTTGAGTTTTCATGAGTTTCACTTGGTTTATTAGTTTCTGTTTCCTGGAGTTGAAGAAATGAAGAGTTTTCCAAAGACTTCACTTCAAGAAAAGGAAAAGTAGAAAGAATTACATGTTATATATAAGGTGTATAAAAACTACTTTTACGCATTTTGGGGGCTGGTTACACCAAAACAAGGCCAAAAGTCCATATAAACATATGTCCGCAAATACTTCGTTTTTCAGTTAATAAGTTTAAAATCTACAGTAAATGATGTTAAATGTACAATCCAAGGTAGAATCCAAAATATTTATTACCATAGTCTGTTGTACCACAGATCCTGTCTCAGCAACGCGATGATAAATAGCAGCAAAGGTTGAATGGTTCAGCTGCTTTCAGTGTGGAAAATCTGATACAGCCGTGCAACCTCGCGTCCATTAACATTCGCGCGGCCCTACGTAAAAATCATATCCGCCTGCTCACGATATGAATATCATGCCATTGTTAAACGGAACACTTATATACTCAGAATCGCCTCACTGTGGAGCTTGAATAAGTCCGGTAAGAAGACACACCCTTGTCTTATACCCCTTTCTATTTTTCTATATCAGCTGAGCTCATTTTCTATAGGTAATAGTTGCTTTTAATAAAACACGTTTTATTTTGAATAGTACAAGGGTCGAAGCACAATACACGGTTTAAATTCTAACCTTTGTACATTTTCTTCCAGTCTGGATGTTCAAAGATGACCGCTTCTGTCGGTATCGTACATAGAGCCTTTATTTATCTCTGCTTCAAATGGCAGTTTCAGAAGGTTTTGATATCTACGAAAGCACGAGGTCCATGTAAACTGCACCGTCAACTTTGCACTAATATCACGGATTTCCAGACTTTGTAAGAAAGATCCTAGCTGAGCACTACACTTGTTACTCTAATATATATAAAACATTAATTAGCAATTTCAATCTATTTATTTAGAATATTTTGTAACTTGCAAATGTAGTGATATCAAAAATGATATAAGTAATTTTCAATGGGATGTTGCTTTCTACCGCCTTGTATATATATATATATATATATATATATATATATATATATATATATATATATGTGTGTGTGTGTGTGTGTGTGTGTGATGAAATATAGTTTTAATGTATGCTATATTTAAGGGTAAAGTGCTCAGTATCAGAGATAGAGCGTATGTAGATAAAAAACTGGACACTGAAATCAACAGCCAGAGGCGACCGTCTGTTTCATGCAAAAGGCATTTGCATTGTTTTTTTTTTGCCTGTGGGTGTTGATTTCAACGTCCAATATATATATATATATATATATATATATATATATGTTTAATTAGAAAACAGACAACCTTAAGTATATATATATATATATATATATATATATATATATATATATATATATATATATATATATATATATATATAGAGAGAGAGAGAGAGAGAGAGAGAGAGAGAGTGAGAGAGATTTAGGATTTAAGAAAGTACAGATATTTTTATATATAGTCCTCAATATTAAAATATATTAATATCTATATAAGTGATCATTTGATAAGAGACTGGAGGTGTTAAAAGAAAATGGCTATTTTTGTAGTGATTTTATAACATATTTATGTTATAATTTTTAAATAAATAATTATATCTGCTCTACTCTGTATTGAGAACTCATTTAAGAATAGTAATTGTTGGTTATTGGAATTTATTCCGTATACACCAATCATATACTTGGTTATATATACATATAGATTTAAGATTTAAAAAAGAACAGATATTGTTATATATAATCCTCAATATTGAAAATATTAAAATAATATTAAAAATAGAGCTTTAATATTATATAAAAAGATTGCTTAACATTAAATATCAAAATTTTGTTTGTTGTTATTTCCCCTAATAATAAAAAGAAAAAAAAATCATATTTAAAGTTATGTAATTATATATGTGTGTGTGTGTGTGCGTGTGTGTTTGTGTTAAGTATCTCCAAAAATTCGTTAGAGAAGAGCATAACATTATCATGAAAATAACTCAAAACTTAATAAATAACCTTTTATCATCAAAAATGTTATTACTTCGAGGAAAGATGAAAAGCTCAAGGCTCCTAAAGCTGCTTTGAGAATTTGGCAAGTGGAAGGAAATAGAAGAGTATAGGAATACTCATGTGTAATCCTGATTCATGTATTTTAAGAATAGTGACCTGTCCCTTGAATTAATTCCCAGACGTTGATGAAAGGTTTCGTTTATAATGCTTTAAAATGCAAAATAGAAGAGAATATGATCATCAAACTTAAAAGCTTTCAGAATCGCCATGACAAGGCGAAGATAATTGAGTATGATACAAGTTTTAAATAAAAATCATGGAGTCTTTGATTAAAAAGAAAAAATATTTTTGTTACACCCCATTAAAATCTTCAGCAAACATTTGGATTATTTTATTAAATTTTTTACTTCTTTCTAGCACGTTCGAAATTTTGGTTAAAAATCTTGTTTTTCTTGCATCAGCGGGTGAGCCAATGATTAATATAGGGTTTTTAGCACCTTTTTTTTTTTGCTGTAAAAATATTATTTCGGAAATTCTTGTAAAAGTAAAAGAATTGCCGAATTTTAATTAAATTTTTAGGAATTATTCGGAAATGAATCAAATTGTTTTTGATTTTTTTTTTTAGGAAATCTTAGAAAAAAATAAACTTTTTTGTTTACATTTAATTTTATGAAATTTCGAGAAATTAAAATTCTACCCTCTTCATATTTATATTAGTTAAAAGCATGACTCTTTGGAGAATTTAAATCATGCATTTGTTTTTAGCAAGCAGAAACACTATTTACCGAAAATCTGCTCTGAATTGTAAAGTAAAAATTCAATAAACTATGACATTATTTAATTAGAAAAATCCCTTAAGTGCTTTTATAAATAAAATTTATTAAGGATACCATTATCTTAAGAAAAACAATCTTTTTTCGATAAATAATGAATTTTTGCAAGAATTGTTTTCATTTTAAAAAAAATTAATTAGAATTATTCATAATGTTTTAAATCTTTAAAAATTCTGTATTAATTTCAGCCTTTTAGTTTATATTATTATTAAGTGAAACTATATTTAATAATCATAAATGGAAATTTTTAGTACAAATCATTAAATACTAATAGTTTAAAAAGAATTTTGAATTTATTTTCTGTGTATAAACGTGCCGACTTTTGTAAATTCGAGCAACCATACCGATATTATTAGAAAATAAGTGCGATAATTATAGTAAATAGAAAAAGTAGGAAGTATCTAAAATTCAATAAAACATTAGATTACGGAAAATTTTATTTAAATTTTGTAGATTTCTGGGTACTTAAAAATTGAGTACTCTTGTTAATTCAATTATTTTTTTCAACTAAACCCCCGTAGAATAATAATAAATACCAATCTGCCATCAAGCTGTCAAACACTTCAACGGCTTAAAAACAGCTACCACTGTGTTATAAAAATGCATTTCTGTGATATTTTAAACTTAAAGTAAATGATATTTGTTTTAAATCAGATTAATTATACTTTAAATCAGCTAATATTCCTCAAATAAAGTTTCAGAAAAGCATATTTTATTTTTGCAAGATTTTTAAAACCGTGGTTTACTTGTGTCTACAAATATCTCAAAAATGGGCAGCTTGACAATGTTACTGTAAAAAAAAAATTGATTTTAATCAATATAATTGATTTGAAATACACTAGAATATTTTGCTTGGTGGAAATAGTAAAGTTAATCTCATAGCTTTCATTTAAAGCTAAAGGAAAGCATTATATCTGTGTATTATATTTTTAATGCTTTTTTATATCATTGCAATAAAATAAGTTAATTGTAATTTTTAGCGAATATTGTTCAAATAAAACGTATACTTTATTTTTGGAAGAGTTTTTAATAAAGATAATACATTGCCATTCAATATCAGTTATGTGCCATGCATGATACAACGCTTAGGCGATCATGTATCTTTCGGTACATGACTGACATGGTAGATTTTTTCCCGCAGGAGGCACGGAGGCTCGGATTGAAGAATCGGAGAGCCGAGTTCGAATTCCAATCGAATCAATTACATTCACTTACGTGCTAATACCCTTGGGAAATGTATGAATCCTCTTCTACCTCCCAGCTATGGGTGAATAACAGGACAGATCGGGTTCTATAGCCTTGGATGTCAACTGGTCTACCGCAGAAAGAAATGGCAACCAACTGCGGGAAAAATTTGCCTCGTCAGTCATGTATCTTTCGATACATGATCGCCTAAGCATGTATCACGCATGGCACATAACTGACTGACATTACGATGAGAGACAACTAAAAAGTGCGCTAATCAGCTATTTTAGCAAAAAAAAAAAACAAAAACAAAAAAAAAAACAACCCCAAAAACAAAAAAAAACAAAACAAAAAAACAAATAAAAAAAACCCAAAAAACTATTTGCAGTCAATTTCAATTAGTTTTGAAATGCAGCAAAGTATTTCCTTTATTTGAAATATTAAATTTAATCTATAATCTTGAAATTATTAGGTTCGTGCAAAAATAATGTCGTTTTCTCATATGTTACTATGTGAGAAAACGACATTGTTTTTGCACCAACCTAATAAAGCTAAAACAAAAGCTTCATGAAAGATTTTGTATTTTTTAAAATTCATTTGAAATCTTAGGTCTCATGTTTTCTGTCATACACACGTACGTACACATACACACAGACACTCTCTCTTGTACACACACACACACACGCATACACACACGCACACACACACACACATATATATATATATATATATATATATATATATATATAGAAAATATCACTTTACATTTTGTTACTCGATTACAGTCTGTTTCATGCATTGAAAATTTTGAAAATGTGCGGTCGTTCATTTTGAATGTTACGTTTTTTTTTTAAAGGAATGCATCATCGTGTCGACAGTTCAACAGTTCCCGACTATTTTTAACTGCAATATATATATTTTTTTAGGTAGAAAAACGGTAACTCCCATATAATATATGAACTGCGCCAGCCTTACCAGATATTATTATTAAAATTTAGATTATGTAACGCTCATTTTCTACACAGCACCTGAAGACTGCGTTGTGCATGAAACTCCGAGTCGTTCTACCGGCGAGGCATAATATATATATGTGTGTGTGTGTGTCTGTTGTGTGTGTGCTTGGTACAGATGTGAGAGAGAAAGAGAGAAGATCAGTTATTTTTGTCTGCATCTAATAATAATGGAACTTGCAGCAGAAGTACTGGTCTCTTTGAGTAGGATGCTAATCATTTCTCTCTGATGTCCCTAAAGAGGAATTTTGCACGACAGAAGGCTATAAGTTTGGGCTGACATACGAAAATAAAATTCTCCGCTGTATCAATGGTCTTCTGTGCTCTCAAAAACACAACGCCAAGACACTATCACTCACTTTCTCTACCCATTTATTTGTGGACACACACACACAAACACACACACACACACACACACATATATATATATATATATATGTTTCATTAAAAACGACAGACAAGGTACTACGGTTAAGGTTTTTATTTAATTTTTCTTGTGTTCGAACAAGAGCTTTCTTTTCTGGACAAAGGGTGTGTAAGAAATGTCCAAATGTTTTATATTTCCGAGCGCTTTCGGCTATACCGTTAGCCATTATTAAGGATGATTTAATTTTTTTAGATTAATTGAGTTTGTGCGTTCTGTGTATGTCTTAGTGTGTGGTAGGGATGTTTTTAATTTCCGAATTCGGTTAGCACATTGTGGCTTTGTTCGTAGTTAATATTGTTAAGAGTTAGCTTTTTCTTTTTTATCATTAAAGCTTCCATAAGAAACCCATTTAAACACACACACAAATTAACCAGACTCCATTAGAAACATACTAGTAGAAAACACAAATATATTAACTGCATCCACCTACAAAAAAGACTAAAAATAATGAAAGCTTTAATAATAAAAATATCCAGATATAAATAGGAGCAGGTACTGCCTTTTGGCGAGGGAAGTTTCCAGTAGTCAGCTCTGACAGTCGGACCGAAAATTCTTGCTGCAAGACTCTCGTTTGTATATGTTTGTATTACTGTTTCTGTTAATATATTTGTTTAACTCAATTCCTCTCTTTGTATCTTTATTTGTGACCCTAAGAAGGCCACAACACTCTCTATCTACTTACCTACCCACCTACATCTATCTATCTATCTATCTATCTATCTATCTATTATGGTAATTTACCCACGCACGCATGGACTCTCCCAGCTAAAATTAGGAGCAGGTACTGCCTTTTGGGGATGGAAGTTTTCCAGCAGTCAGCTTTGACAGTCTGACCGAACATTCTTGCTGTAACACTCTCGTTTGTATATGTTTGTATTACTGTTTCTCTTAATATATTTATTTAGCTTAATTCCTTTCTTTGTATCTTTATTTCTGACGCCTAACAAGGCCACAACAGAAAGGCATATCTTGAGTCCCATTTCTTTGAACATTTTGTAGATGATGCTGATTTTTCGGTTCACAGTCACTGTTATCCCAACTATGAACACCTACGTCATCAGCATAGCACCACCTATCACTATAACGGTACATTGACCTCAGTAAGGAAATCATGATCATTGTCTTCTATTGGCAGCCTCGTTTGGGATGTGTAATGGAATGCTTAAATGCTCAGTGCCCGTCTCATAGTGTGTAGCTAATAAACTCTATTTTGATTCTCCAAGTTATTTGAAGTATTTACTTATTCCATATCCTGAATTTTTATGTTGGATTCAGGGTAGTTGCTATCCTTGCTTTTACGCCAGTCCCGGATCATAGATTCTGTTTTGCAAAGGTTTATTTCTTGGAACAATTGGGAAATGGATACGTGGATCAATCGGCCGTACATTTACTGGTAGCCTTCGACGATTTCTCTCCAGAATGTCCCTGGAGATATTAGCGTTGTTGGAATTGGTCAACGGTCTGGCTTTTATTTTTTATTTTTTAGTATCCAGCAAAACATTAGTGTCAGTGTTTCCGTTTTATTTTCTAAGTACATCTGACCTTTTCGGTTCACATCACCGACCTACGCTTAATAGAACAAAGTTATTTGCGGTTAGAGAAGAGTCGCTTGAGTTCATTTTTTTTTTCTTTATCTTGGAAATCTGTTGTAAAGCAGAAGTGCGCTACGTTAGCAACTGGATCTATTTTTTCTTCCCTTGTGATGATTTCACATTAATTAATTCGAACTGCAGCCTGGCTTGTTATGTTTCTACAAGGTGCGTCAGATAATTGAGAACAAACTATAATATAGTGCAAAACGAAAATGGTTAATACAAATGAACGAGCATGTTCATTTTATATAAAAAAAACCCCAAAAAACAGTAAATTAAAATAAGTTATTCCAAAAAAAAAAAAAAAAAAGAAAAAAGAAAAAAAAATCACCCATTCTAGGGGACCGCCTTGATGAGGCCAGAGAAGCGATCAGGTGGTTCTCGTTCATGTTGGCTATCCCGTTCTCGTTGCGGGGTCAGATGTCTTCTACGAGTGGTTCGAGATTCTTTGCAACCGTCGTGCTAGCAAAAAATAATGGTTTTCATATGGAAAGTCTATTGATTTCTGGATCTTCCGTGGTAAATTTATATTCCGATCCTTACAATATTTCATCATCTTTAAACCTTCTGTTACCGGCGTGTGATATTTGAAAACAACAGCGATAAAAAAAAAGTCGTTGAGAAATCGAATGATATCACCTGGGCTGTGAGTTTAGACAGATCGGACGCCAGACATTTTAAAATTTAAATTCTAGCCCTTCATATATTTTCAGTATTTCCCATCGGTACATAATTATAGCCAACCTTTATATTTATATTCGATCCTCTCCCAATATATATATATATATATATATATATATATATATATATATATATATGAAAAAGTTTTCAGAGTTAACATGTAGAAAAAGACAATAAGTAACTATTAGCAACAAACAAAATGTCGTTAGCAACTAGAAGAAATAACAACTTAACTAATGCACTAGTCATGCATAGAAATAAATTCAATCAGAGTTATGATTTTAAAAATTCTACTATCATAGAAAAAAGAAAATAAGTCACTCGGAAAGAAAATCCTCGAGAGTGCTGCCATTGAATATTATCCAAATATTAATCTACGCCCAGGTTTTTTTTCCCAATATCACCTTTCTTAACAGAATTACTACTCTCTCAAGCCAAGGTACACAACAAGAATATAAAGAAATCAAAAGAAAGTGTTTGAATCCGTTAACACAACAATAAAAAATATTTCTACACGTGAAAGTACTTGATGTAATTTTCAGTTGATAATATGAATTCAATAGCATTTTCTAAATTCTTCTAGTTTCTAAGGAGATTTTGTCTTTTTATTGTTAGTTACTTTGTTTTCCATAAATTCATTTCATTTTTGCCTTGAAAATGTCCACATTGGACAAAACGCGGGGCTAATAATACAGTTTTCCCATGGTCTTTTATCTTATATATATATATATATATATATATATATATATATATATATATATATATATATATGCACACATACACACACACACATATGTGTGTGTACAGGGTGCGATGGATAAAATGTCATCTAAATTATGCAGAAATGAAAATAACACTGACATCACATTTTAAGTGATATTTTTACCAAAATTGCAGAAAAATACGTTGAAATACTAGAGTATATTTATTTAATAAAATCGTCATTGGCTTCAAACACGGCATCCAGACGACTTCGGAATCTTCTGCAACTCTTCTGGGCCTTCTCTGTTTTTTTTTAAAGTTGTTAAATGCTGCCATAATCTTTGCCTTCAGTTCATCTTTGGTGTTGGGAAGATAAATGGAGGCCTCAAGGACACATGGCACAGTGGATAAAGGCGTTAGTTAGATCCAGTGACAGGACCCAAAGAATGTGAGTTCAGTACCTGGTTAAGGTGGTGGAGAACTTTGAGAGGGAAATTAACAGGAGATAACTGACATCCATTAGACATAGCAGGTGGAATTAAAACAGTTTTTTTTCCCAGTGAGCGAAATAAACGGTTCAGTTCGACATTCCAACCAACTGAAGATGGCTAGAGCGTACAACGGCCGAAACGTTGTGATAAACATGGCAACAAAGATGAGGACAATAGTCCGAATAATGTAAATAGTGTACATGGAGACATAACTTCGCTATCACTAGTGATCACTTCAAACACATTCGTAATCACCTTTAGACTCATCCAACTCTTTCCGAATCTTCTGAACTGTCCCCAGATTCATACCCAGACACACTTAAATGTTCATATTGGAGCTTTCGGCGTGAATGTCAAGCAGTACAGCATGCTGTTTCCATTTTTCTAACGGAGTAAAATGCGTCTTGATGCAGTTTTTCACCCGGACGGTGGTCCACTGACCCTACTATACTGTGCAGTCGACAAAATCAAAAACGAAGATTGGGCATGCTCGAAATTAAAAATATAAAATGGCGGCAATTTTACAATCGTAACCTGTGTGTATGTATATATATATATATATATATATATATATATATATATATATATATATAAAGAACGTATAAACATTAAAAATGTCTTTATATATATATATATATATATATATATATATATAAAGAAAGTATAAACATTAAAAAATGTCTTTATATATATATATATATATATATATATATATATATATATATATATATATATATATATATATATATAAGGGTGGGTGTGTGCGCGCACGCGTCAGGTGTGTCTGTGTGTGTTAGCAGGATACAAAATCTAAAAGTTTGATAAATTTGATAAAGTGGTAAACTGTTTTATTGACTTGATTACGCGTCTCGACATCGTTAGGCGGACTTCCTCAGATCAGAAATAAATTCTCGAATTTTGTTTGGATACTATATCTTATTTGTACACATCTTGTCGACATGGAAAACGCAAGTACAGAGCCATACTTAATCGGGAAAAGTATGACTCTTTTACTTTCAACGCATTCTGGAGAAATTGGATGAGGATTTACTTTAAATCTACTTCAGAAAAAGTTAGGAGAACATAAAAAACAGATTTAGATAAAGCAAGAAAAATTGAAAAGAAACGAATAATTTAAAATGACGGCTTTTAAATAAAAGTGGCACAATTTTGTTTTATATATATATATATATATATATATATATATATATATATATATATATATATTTGCTTTATATATATATATATATAGGTACCGCCAAAATTTTCCTACAAAGTGTATACCATGATGAAAAAAGGCTTGTAATTTGATAAAAACAAGGTTTTATCGTCAAAATATTTATGCTATAATTAAGAGGAAAGACCAAAGTATTATTTGATTGATTTATTAAATTTTTTAATCCTCTTTAGTACGTTCGAAATTTTGATTAAAAATCTTGTTTTTTTTTTTTCAGTTGTTGAGCCAGAGATTAGTATAGGTATTTTTAGCGTCTTTTTAGGGGGGAATTAAAAATCCATTATTTTGGAAATTATTGCAAAAAATCAAATAATTGTTGGATTTTAGTGAAATTTTTAAGACTTACTCACAAATGAATGAAATTACATTTGAAATTTGTTTTTAGAAAATCTTGTTAAAACTACCACCTAATTAATTTTATGAAACTTCAAGAAATTAAAATTTCAGCCTCTTCATATTGATATTAGTTAAAAGCAGTAATCATTGGAAAATTATATAATCAATTTCAGACAGAAATACCATTTATCGAATCCGAATCGTAAAATAAAAAAATGCAATAAAACTAAGACATTATTAAATCAGAAAAACTCTTAATTATTTTTATAAACACTGTATAGCAAAGATACTATTGTCTTAAAAAAAAATCGATGAATAATTAATTTTTGACAAGAATTGTTTTCATTTTTTAAAAATTTTAATTAGAAAAATTTATTAAAATTTGAATCATAAAATTCTGTATTAATTTCAGCCGTTTAGATGATATTAAGCAAAAACTATTTATAATACTAAATGGTAAAGCTTAATACGAATAATAAACACCAACATTTTAAAAAGAATTTTGAATTTTTTTTATGTCTATATCGTGACTATTTTTATAAGTACGATGACCATATCATTACCAAAAAAAAAAAAAAAAAAAAAAAATGAAAAAGTGTGATACTATAACAAATTTAAAGTCAACATTACTAAAATCCACTAGAACATTAGAGTAAAGAGAATATTTTCCTAATATTCCTTCTTAAAAATTATATAAAAAAGGCGCCAGCGACATTTTCTTAATTTATATTTTACAGATTAAATCTCCGGAGAACAACATTAGACTGTCAACACGTCAACACAGCAGCTCTCGGGCTTGAAACACAGATATTGTCGGGTTAAAAATGTATTTTTTCGATATTTTGTACTTAAAGTAAATAATATTTGTTTCAAATCAGATTAATTGTACTTTAAATAAGCTAATATTCCTCAAATAATGTTTCAGGAAATTATATTTTATTTTTGGAAGATATTTTTAAAAGAACTAAATTACGATGAAAGACGATTAAAATAATTTTAGCAAAAAATAAAATTCCTTCCAGTCAATTAAAATTAGATTATGAAATACCGCAAAGTATTTTGTTTATTGGAAATATTAAATTCATAGCTTGAAATTAAAACTAAAATAAATGCTCCAAGAAAATTTTTCTTTATTTTTAAAACTTCATTTTAAACCTTGTGTATCGCTTTTTTTTCTTCATTTTAAACCTTATGTATCGCTTTTTGAAGTCAACACTTAGAGGCGACAGTCTTTTTCATGCTAGACGCAACCGTCAGGGGGGAACTAATGTCATAGAAATTTAGTTTACAGAATTTACAGAAGGATGTTGAGAATAACATGGACGGATTATGATGAGGTTTTATGGAAACAGAAACACACAAACAAAAAAAAGGCCACTTACTTAGGCTGAGCAAAATAGAGCAAAAAATTCTAGGACAAATAATGTGAACAGACGGTTTGGATAATTTAACACTCACATGACATATTGAACAGAGTGAAACGTACTAACCTAAATATGAGCTTGTGCAAATGGATGAAGGAGCAGAGAAAAGACGAAGATTACTAAGAGCTATGGAAGATGGGAAGTTGCAGAGAGCCATGATCTTGCAGGTCATAAAGCGATACTGCACAGTAAGAAGAAGCATCAAACTGATAACCGACTTTACTTCGAGATAGAAATTATTGCGCGGTTACCGTAGAGAAATATTTTGGAAGCCGAGGTTTGTTTGCAACGGGGAATTGACAGCTGGCCTTATCCGGAGAAATTGATGTCAAACCATAGGTCAACAAAGGAGTCAGCTGATAGAGGTCGGATTGACCTTAAATCAGTTACAAGGTTTTGTTGTTTGAGGGTGTAATTCAGAAAGACGTCAGCTGCAATGAAGAGAGAGAGAGAGAGAGAGAGAGAGAGAGAGAGAGAGGGTGGAGAGAGAGAGCGCATGTGAATATCTGCAAGCCCAGAAAATTATTATTTTTTTTTTTTTGCAGTGATTTTAACCTTGTACAATACCGGAGAGTTACAGAGAATTTATGCGGATATGTGGGGAAGATAGCGATTAAACTTCGACTTGAACAGGTTAAGATTTTATATATTTAGAGATTCTAAATTCAAAGAAGAATTTGCAATGATATTGATCCTGTCTGCGTATCTCGGCTTCAATCACTCCCCCACTGCTATAATGTTGCTTCCCTGTGACTTTTCTATAAATACTTTCATGGTAATTGTTCCGGTTAAATTTCCTCTTTGGTACCTAGCTTTCATTAATTTAAGCGGAGTATTAGATTGGTGGCAAGTTCTCATCATTTTACGCTTGAAATGACTAGATGAAACCATAAGTTAAAAGGTCCAACTACATGAAAATTGGCGGACTTAATTTGTCCAACCGAAGATGAAAGAAGACAAATAAGACAGATATATATATATATATATATATATATATATATATATGTATATATATATATATATATATATATCAACAAATATGTATTAAACAAATTACAAGGTACATAGACATAACATTTGTGTGTGTGCGTGCGTGTGTGTGTGTGTGTGTGTAAACATTTGTGTCTGTTCTTTGGTGAATGTTCGGATTTTGGTGAATGTTTGTAAGGTTCATAGCGTTTTCCCAGAAATGGGAAACGCTGATCTTCTAAGAGCTTACATCTTGTCGCTGAAATGAAGAAGAGAGAGAGATTTACCTCACCTCCACGCGAGGTGGGATTCGGCACGAGACCTGAAGGAAAGAAGAAGAAGAGGCAAGAAGTTTCCTAATATTTATAGTATGGGGAGAGAGACCCCTGGTGAAGAATTAGGGAACTAAGGAGGAGGTAAATACAGCAATACCCCCCCCCCCTCATATTGAAATTGTAGGAACGGAAACTTTTAATATGTAAAAAGTTCATGGACGTTTTGAATATTGTCCTTGTGAACTGAAAAGAAAATGGGACGGAAGTGTGGTTGAGATGCGTGATTCGACGAAATGTACTTGTCAGGGTACTGTATATTTTTCTCTTGCGGGACAGAGTCACGGCACGTCCTGGAAGAAACGTCGGTAGTGATAGGGAAAACATTGTCTTGGGAGTCGGTCCCACAGAGCAGCAGTTCCCGGGAAGAAGCCGCTCATGTAGAACTTACATCTCACCAATAGGACACGAAAATAATGACGATGGTTCGCTATAATGCGTGTAGCATGACGGATCTTAACTGTGAAGGTTAGAATTATGGAACTAAGGAATGTTGTAGGTCTGATCTCTTTATGTCGAAATAGCGACAGACCAGTGAGAGACTGGCGATGTTTTTTTCGTCTGTGAGGAAAAGGGGTCGAAAATAATTCGTTACCCACAAGGATGTGGAGATGCATTTGGACTCTGTCGAGACTTGAGAGTGGAGACTGGACAGCTCCTGCCCAATACTCTATTTTAGGTCACATCTCGCTCTTGAAAATGTAGAGGATAGCGCTCCTTACTGGAGTAAGTAGAGCAGTAAGTAGTAGCAGTACAGGAAAGTTTTGCAGTGCAGCCTTTTTAACGATGGATACTAGATGCATTTGAGGTCTAGGTTGAGTTTGTGGCGCAATATACGTTCTCAAGGCACCGGAGACTCCCTGAGGGAGCCATCCATTCATCGGAATTGGTGATAGTTCTAAGCCGGGTAGGCGAATAGAAGCTCCTAGAAAATTATTTAAAGTCAACATTTCTAAACATCCAATTGAACATTAGATTACAGAGAATATTTTCCTAATTGTTTAAGATTACTGGGTACTTAAAAATTATATAAAAAAGGCGCTACCGACATTTTCTTAAATTATGTTTTACAGATAAAATCTCAGAACAACATTAGACATGTCTTCACGTCAACACAGCGGCTCTCGGGCTTGAAACACAGCTATTGTCGAGTTAAAAATGAATTTTTGCGATATTTTGTACATAAAATAAATAATATTTGTTTCAAATCAGATTAATTATACTTTAAATAAGCTGATATTCCCCAAATAATGTTTCAGAAAAGTATATTATATTTTTGGAAGATTTTTTTTATTAAAAAGAATTATTAGGTTGGTGCAAAAATAATATCATTTTTTGACGTTAAAAAATACGTCAAAAAACGATATTATTTTTGCGCCAACCTAATACATTGCAATGAAAGACGAACAAAGAAGGGTGCTAATCAGCAATTTTAGGCAGGCGAATAGAAGCTCCTAGAAAATTATTGCTATTCACCAGGTATGAGATTTTGGCTTTCAGCGTGATGGCCGATTAGCGTAACGTTGGCGTAGCAGATATGGGAAGAAGGGAATCAGCTAGCCGAATTCAATTTCCAGCAGATGCTCTTGTTTTTACTTCGTACTAATGCCTTTGTAAAAGGTCTGGATCTATCTTTTCTCCATCTTCAGCTATGAGTAAAACAGCAGGGGTAGTGGTTTCTTTAGACAGTCTAGGAGAATAGCACTGAATTCAAAACCGTGTGGAAGTCCACGGAAAATTGCTTTCTTTATCAAGTACGCTCGATATTAAAAGAAAAGTAAAGAAAAAAGATACTATCGAGAACCGTGCCTACCTGTGTCCTGAAATGATGTATCAGTTTGAAAAAAAAAAATAAATAAAATGTCTCCTTCATTCTATCTCCCTCCTCTCTCTATATCTCTGGGACAATTTGAACAAAAAACAGAATAATCGCCATTAAAAAATATTTCACTGTTGTTTAAACAACGGATTACAGTTTTTATTCGTTTGGTTCTAAAAATGACATCCCCCAAGTGGGAACCGCCTCTATTCCCCTATAAACTATTGTAGATGATGAGCTTGAGCGTTTCAAGGTGGTCTTCTTTAAAACGTTGAACGAGCAGCCCTGAAATTTTCAACCCATAGCCGTATCGATTTTCAATCGGGAATGGCATCCTTCGACTTAATGAGCACGAACAGTTCTCTGGATTTCAATGACAAATTCACGAGTCTTTAAAAATTTAGCAAACTTACAGTGTGCATCGGTCCAGGCCCTGATGGTACATACGGCTGGGGACCATTTGTGAATCCAAACTCACACTGAAAGTCCTACTATGAATTGGCACGTCCAAATGAATACGGCCATTGCTATAGCTTTCGATCGGGATGCGGCAAATTCGCTTAATCGATCTTTGGTGAATGCTGCAACAAGTACAATTAAATAAGTAAATAAGCCATGATGGTAACTGATGGTATCTGTGGGTTCAATATGGTAGTAACATTGGAAAAGTTGAAAATGTACACAAATAAAGAATATACAGGGTGAGGCAAAAATATCTCCCATGTGACAAAAGAAAACAAGTGCTGTTAAAAAATTACTTCACTTTTGTTTAAACGAAGGGCTACAGTTCTTATTGATTTAGTATTTTGAAATGACATCCTCCAAATGGCAGCCTCTATTCGCTATACACTGATGAACACACACGCGCGCGCGCGCACACACACACACACACACACACACACACACACACACATACACACACATACACATACACACAAAATAACTGATATGAAAAATATTTCACTGCTGTTTAAACAACGAATTACAGTTTTTATTCATTTGGTTTTAAAAATAACATTCTCCAAGTGGTGGCCGCCACTATTCTCCTATACACTATTGCAGATGATGAGTTTGAGTGCTTAAAGGTGATTTTCTTTAAAAGGCTGAACCTGCAGCCTTGATTCGGAATCTCCAGCGATGAGTAAAATAGCAAGAGCAGTGGTTTCATTGGACAGTCTAGGAGAACAGAACTGAATTCAAAACCGTGTAGAAGTCCATGGACAATTGTTTTCTTTACCAAGGACGCTCGATATTAAAAGAAAAGAAAAGAAAAAAAGAACACAATCGTAAGCCATTCCTGACTGTATCCAGAAGTGAATGTATCAGTTTGAAAAAATCTCCTTCTTTCTCTCTTCCTCCTCCTCTCTTACTTTCTTTGGGACAATTTGAAAAAAAAAAAAAAAAAAAAAAAAAAAAACAGAAAAAATTACTGTTAAAAAATATTTCACTGTTGTTTAACCAACGGATTACAGTTTTTATTCATTTGGTTTTCAAAATAACATTCTCCAAGTGGTGACCGCCTCTATTCCCATATACACTGTTGCAGATGATGAGTTTGTGCTTCAAAGTAATTGTCTTTAAAACGTTGAACCTGCAGCCCTG
Organism: Acanthosepion lycidas; assembly: GCA_963932145.1. Taxonomy (NCBI): domain Eukaryota; kingdom Metazoa; phylum Mollusca; class Cephalopoda; order Sepiida; family Sepiidae; genus Acanthosepion; species Acanthosepion lycidas. Next base: position 50,287,255 of record OZ010578.1, on the reverse strand, counting down.
ATCCGGAATAGCATTCTTTGACTTAATATGAAATAAGCACGAACAGCTCTCTGCGTTTCAATCACAAATTTACCAACCTTAAAAAATTAGCAAACGTACAGTGTGCATCGATCCAAGCCCTAATGATACATGCACCTAGGGACCACTTGTGAATCCAAACTCACAGTGAAACTCCTACTGGGAATTTGCACGTCCAAATAAATACGACCTCTGCTATGCTTGGTCAGCTTTCGATCGGGATGCGGCAAATTCGCTTGATGGAGCCGTCTTAGCCAATTCCGGGTGAATGCAGCAACAAGTACAAGTAAGCAAGCCATGTTGGTAACTTATGGTACCTCTGGGTTCAGTAAGATAGTAACATTGAAAACACACACAAATAAAGAATGACTATATACAGGGTAGGGCAATATTATCTCCCACGTTTTAAAGGTTGACACAAAAATAAGGTAGCTGCTATTAAAACAATTATTTCACTGTTGTTTAAACAAAGGGCTGCAGTTCTTATTCATTTGGTACCTTGAAATGTCATCCTCCAAATGGTAGCCTCTATTCGTCATACACTGCTGTAGACGATTTATAAAGTTTTTCTTCACTCTTGAATTCTGATTGCTTTCTTTTAAGCGCTGGAACTGTGGACCGAAAATGTTTAACTTGTAGCAGTATCAATTTTCTGTCCAGAACATCATCATACCGATGTAACTTTGTTGTAGAGTGGTTTCATAGTGGAGGCTTGTATTTGTGCTAAGTCGGTCCTAAAATAGATTTGACGTACAAAACGTTAGGAACTTGATATAATAGGTAATGACGCAGTAATCTAGTTGGAGTGGCTGATACTTAAATATCCGACTAACGGTCGTCCGACATCGACTGACTGACCAACGATATTTAGTCACCCCCCCACGAGGGCATCATGTGGTACAAGGCCGGTTTAACGTGGGATCTCCGAGCCCGTGGGCTCTGCCAAAAATATGCCCATTGAACCTGTATAAACGGGTTCAGGGTCGGTTTACCTCGCCGAAAGAGAGTCCACTCTTTGTCGTAGCTTCGTTCGGGTTCCTCCCCGCCCGAAGGCAGAGAGTTCAACCGATCAGCCAGTCGACTGACTGACCGACGATATTCAGTCACCCCCCACGAGGGCGTCATGTGGCACAAGGCCTTTTTAACGTGGGATCTCCGAGCCCATGTGCTCGGCTCAAAATATGCCCATTGAACCCGTATAAACGGGTTCAGGGCCGGTTTACCTCCCCGAAAGAGAGTCCGCCCTTTGTCGTAGCCTCCTTCGGGTTCCTCCCACCCGAAGGCAGAGAGTTCAACTGATCAGCCAGTCGACTGACTGCCCAACTCCCTGAGCGACTCCTACTACTCCTACTTATTATAAGTGGGAGAGTCTATTAACTATAGAATAGGTGTGTTCCATTATAACAAAATTGAAATGACAATGAAAAGATACTTGTATTGCAATTACAGTCACCAGTTCAAAAAAAAAAAAAAAAAAAAACTTTCAACAGAAAACGTACGGTGTGCACCAATCCAAGCTATGATGGTAACTGATGGTGTCTGAAAAACAGATGGCAGCACTTAACTAGATGAAGACACTATTGCCAGTTTCCCAAGTTGACTAGCGCCACACAGTTGAGAGTTTAAAATGTTGAAGGCATTTCTGCCGCACCCTTGTGTATAAAAACACATAACGTTAAACTCTTACCTTTTTTCTTTCTTTTATTTTCCCTCTCTTTTTATTCCACCTTCTATAATATTTGACCATTCTGTCTTTTGCCCCTTTCAGACACCCTTGCCTCTCTCTTTTTCTATTTTCAACATTCGGTCAAAGTAAGTCTGGATGAATCATTAATGTTATAATTGTCCTAAGAAGAAGCAATGTGCATGTATTCTCTCCTTGAGTGAGTGAGTATGTGTGTGAGTGTGTGAAAGAGATATTATCAGAGAAAAGGACTAATATCATGATTGGAAGATTGTCCAATGGTGTTACGTTATAAGAAAACACCAGTTTTTCATTCGTTCCCAAAACTATTTCAGCGCCAGTAATAGACTAGCAATGTCACCTGGATCGGCTCGTGTCAGAATATCTCTAGGAAACGAGCATTTAATTTTGATGTCAACCAATAATAAGGATAGTCAGGTCATATTTAATGCTCCAATGGCCGGATTTAGGAAATTGGTCTATAACTGCAATCAGAAATTTTGTTTGACAAACAAAATAAAATTAAGAAAAAATAAAACATTACTAACAATATCAAACATTACTGGTGATGCCAAGCATTTTGCTCGGGATATAACAAGATAACTTTTATTGGCAGTTATCAAAGCTTTAAATTTCAATGGGGCGGTTTGGAATGGAAGGCTATGTGTTATTCTAGACCTTATTAATTTTCTCAGGCAGGAACATTGATCGAGTGGCGAGGTGTGACCTCAAATTAGACAGGTCAGAGCATGTGTTTTTTGATTTCGTTTCTGACGCATGTCAGCCGAATATGTTTTGGTTTTGGAGCAGTGGTTCTGAATGAAATGGTGTCGATTCAAAACATAAGATTTAGTCTTTTAACCCAGAGTTTAAACAATAGAACATTGAGGCATTTCGGAATCTGAACAGTTTGATATGTGGACAGAGAACTATGTATAAATTCAGCTCGATTTTGAAGATATACAGGAGACGGGACGACATAAACAGACAAGTCGTCAGACACACACGCAGTTACAGACGCGCAAGAGGAAGGGACTAATATTTACTTGAATTTCTGATTGATCCTTACTGAACAAATAGATCGAGATTCCAAGTCGCCACCTTCTGAGATTTGTGTTAATAGATGTCAAACATATTCGATTGTAAATTATTTAATTCACCTTCATTAAATCGCCAATATTTAATGAAAACCGGCATTATTTCTTTTCTGAGAGTTTGGCTTTATTTCCAGTCAGACCAGTCGCCAACAAGAAGTTTACGACGGCTTATTGACAAAAAAGAAGAAAGACAAATTTCTTCGTCAGTAAGAATCACACCACTTGAAGAACCAAGACTTGACGATCAAAGACTCATTCTGGCACTAATTCCTAAACCATTTTGGAAGCAGCGTAACTCTCCTTACTCAATGGCTGTGCGAAGATTGAGATATCGGAACAAGCTGAGTCGAAAATGAGAGGCGGCAGTGTTGTTGGAACGTTACTAGCTAGGTTTTTTGGTACTGAATATTATAACTCAGATTATTATTATTATTATTATTATTATTATTGCTTTACTTCCTTTGATTTCTGGTGTATATTCATTTCTTTCCGGGTCCCAACCAGAGGCCTAAGGTCAGAAATGGCATCATGAGATCTTCCACTGAACAATTTTGGAAAAAAAATCACATATATTTTACACAGATAAAGCCCTCCGTAGGGTGTGGGCTTCAATCGTAGAACAATTTTTTTTGCATTTATTTAAGGCATGCGCTACCAGAAATCACTTCAGTGAGTCTGTTAGAATCTTTCGCAGTCAATCCGAGGGCTTCAACTACAACTTGAATTGTTGATGTCCTCATGTGTCACATCTTAAAGATTTTAAAAGATTTTAAAGAATTCCTCTTGTAACTTGACATTTTTTTGAAGGTCTTCAAAGATACACAACAATCTGCAGAAACTGCCATATCAATAACAAATCAAATTCTGTTCTTATGGTCTTTAATCACGATGTCTTGGCAATTAGTTTTCATTGCTCTTTCTGTGTGTATTGTAAAGTCACATAAAATTGGTTTAGATTCTATGTTTGTAACCGAGTCTCGTTGGTGTTCATACTAGTTTCTTGCAGTTTCCTTGCATTATTATTATTATTATTATTATTATTATTATTATTATTATTATTACCTTTGATTTCAGGTGTGTACACATTTCTTTCCAGGTCCCGCCCAGAGACCCAAGGTTAGAAATGTCATCATAACATTTTCCACTGACAAAAAAAAAAAAAAAATTATATAGCTTCCTTCGTAAGGTGTGGGCTGTAATCGTGAGAACAATTTTTTGTATTTCGTTAAGGCATGAGCTTCCAGGAATCCTTTCAATTAGTCTACTGGAATCTTTTCCAACCAATCTGAGGGCTCCAACTACAACAGGGATTGTTGATGTTTTCATGTGCCGCATGTTTTGAGATTTCGATTTCAAGGTCCTTGTATTTTGATAGCTTTTTTGAAGATCTTCAAAGATACATTACAGTCTGCAGGGACTGCCATATTAATAAGGAGGGAGATTTTTGGTTTGCAGTCTCTAATAACAATGTTTGGGCGGTTATTTTTGATTTTTCTGTCTGTGTATATTGTGTAGTCCCATGAAATTATAACAGGTCCTATCTCCGTAAGCGGGTCTGGATGGTGTTCATACCAATTTCTTTCAGTTTCCTTCCCGTAGAATTTGCTGGTTTTCCAGGGCAGATATTGGCCAACTCTGTCATGCCGGTTTTTATATTCAGTGGGTGCCATTACTGTGCAACCTGATACAAGGTGATCACTTGTTTCTGGGTAATTATCACAGAATCTGGATTTGGGGCTAACACAATATTTTAGTATGTGTGCTTGATAATTTTTAGTTAACAAGCACTGATCCTGTGCAGCAAGGATAAAACCTTCCGTTTCAGCTTTTAACCCTGCACTACGTAGCCACTAAGGCTGTAACCAGGTTTCGTTGGTGTTCACACTAGTTTCTTGCAGTTTTCTTGCATTATTATTATTAGTAGTAGTAGTATTGTTTCTTCTTCCGCACGGCTGTTTGTTTTCATCTTGCATAATAGCGGTTCTCTTTCATGTAGTATGATCTAAGATAGAACCTTTCACAGAATACTTGCAATGCTAAGCAACGTGGACATCTGAAGCGATAGGAGCCTAGATTTTATTCCATTTTTCTTAATGTAGGTTTTTTTCTGGGTTCGGTTGTGTAGACCCCGACGCCCCAATAAAAAAACTGGGACAATCGTTGCGAATACAAACTTGTTTAACTTGTATTTCTTCCTCATTATTCGTTTTCGACAGGAGATTACATTATCAGTGTTTGCTTACAAGTCTTACGGCATCAGACCCATAGCACCTTTACTTGCAGTGCCAAGCAATGAAGACTTCTGAAGTGATCGGTTACTAGGATTTATTTCGATTTTCTTAATGTAAGTCTTTAAGATCGATGGTATCGGCATCAAAGCCTCAATAAATATTATTATTATTATTGTTTTTTATTTTCTTTGCTTTCTGGCATTTACACATTTCTTTCCGGGTCCCACCCAGGGACCTAAGGTTAGAAATGGCATCATGGCACTTTTCACTGACAAAAAAAAAAAATAAAATAAAATAAAATAATTACATAGATAGAGCCCTTCGTAAAGTGTGGGCTGTACTTGTCAGAACAATTTTTTGTATCTCCTTGAGGCATGGGCTTCCAGGAATCCCTGCAATTAGTCTACTGCAATCTTTTCCAACCAGTCCTAGGGCTCCAACTACAACAGGAATTGTTGATGTTCCCATATGCCACATTTTCGAGACCTCTATTTCAAGGTCCTTGTATTTTGACAGCTTTTTGAATATCTTCAAAGATACATTGCAGTCAGCAGGAACTGCCATATCAATAAGGAGGCACCGTTTTTGTTTGTGGTCTTTAATAACAATATCTGGGCGGTTGGCCTTGATTGTTCTGTCAGTGTGAATTGTGTAGTCCCATAGAATTGTAACAGGTCCTATCTCCGTAACCGGGTCTGGGTGGTGTTGGTACCAGTTTCTTTCAGTTTCCTTCCCGTAGAAGTTGCAGATTTTCCAGTGCAGATATTGGCCCACTCTGTCATGTCGGGTTTTATATTCAGTGGGTGCCAACATCGTGCAACCTGATACAAGATGATCAATCGTTTCTGGATATTTATCACAGAATCTGCATTTTGGGCTGACACAATATTTTAGTATATGTGCTTGATAATTCCTAGTTAGCAAGCATTGGTCCTGCGCAGCAAGGATAAAACCTTCAGTTTCCGCTTTCAACCCTGCATTGCGTAGCCACTGATGGGTACGGGTTTTGTCTACATCAGCTTGTTTGATACGGGCAGAGTATTGGCAATGAAGCGGTTTATCTTGCCATCGCTTCTGTATCTGGTCGGTTGCATTCGTCTTTGCTGTCTTTTTCAAGTATTTTGCAGTTTCAGCCGGTGTATTGTGCTGTAGTTGCATCTCTACGCCCTTTTGAAGCTCCAGTTTGAATTTGTTGGCTTCTTTCATTACGGAGTAAAGACGCTTACTACTTTCATGTTCCTTGACGCATACCATCATCCAGTCTTCTGTAGTTTCCAAGTATATTTGGAGGCCAATTGTTGTAGTTTTGTAGGACAGTCCTAGTTGAACTAATCCTCTGCCTCCTTCGGATCTGGGCACATACAGACAATCAACATCAGCTTTGGGATGATGCATGCGATAGCAAGTGAGAAGCTTTCTCGTTTTGGCGTCCATTCGCTTAATTTCAGCTATGGTCCAGTTAAGGACATTAAAGCTGTAATGCACCACTGGGACAGCCAATGTGTTTATAGCTGATATTCTATTTTTTGAGTTTAGTTCAGTATTTAGTATCAGACGTACACGCCTGTAGTACTCTTTTCTTATTTTTTCTTTCATTTAGGGGTGTTGTATGCCATCTCCTTCGCTAATTCCTAGGTACTTATAAGCTTCTTCATGCTCCAATTCCCTAATCTTTGTGACAAAATCTAAATCTATTGAGGGTGTTTCTGTAATTCTACCTTTCTTGAATGTTACTTTTGCACATTTATCTAATCCGAAGTCAATACCTATGTCGTCACTAAAGTATTTTACAATATTGAGGAGGCCTTTCAACTCATTGTCGTCTTTGGCAAAGAGTTTGAGATCATCCATGTATAGTAGGTGATTGAAAATTTTCTTATTTATTTTGTAACCATAGCTACTGTTATTCAGTTCATGTGTAAGAGGGGTTAAGGATAAACAAAACAGAAGGGGTGACAGAGAGTATTATTATTATCTGTTATTATTATTTGTTATTGTTGTGAATTTCTCTCATTTTTAATATTATTATAAGAAGCATCGCAATCCCTATTATAACCAGTAGCATTACGTAAATTTTGTTACAAGGCTCGTGACAAGCTCGCTGGGACAATGGCGTTGCTCAGAGCTCAAAACGGAAATTATTATGATGACGTCATAGCGTCTGACCAATAGCGAACACAATAATGTCTTTCCATCTGTCGAAATGAATTTCGACTCATTTCATTTTGTAACGAAAGGAAACTAAGACAATCGACCGGAAGCGGAAACAAGAGACAAGCAGACAGGGTTCGGGAGAAAAATTGAAGATTAAAAGAATGGCGGGAACGGGAAAGCGGTTGGAAGAGAATTGAGAGGAAGAAATATTTGTGAATGGCAACAAAGAAGATGTGAAGAAGGTGGAAGAACTAAAGAAAGCAATACAATATGAATGTTTAAAAAAATGGAGAGAATGAACATTTACTTAAGGCTTGGAAATAAGAGGGACAACAATTGGAACTGGGCAGATTTAGAGAGAAGAGAAGAATAAAATGAATAAAACGCGCATAAAGCGGGAAAATTGAAAACCAATTATGAGGAAGATGAGTTCTCTGCTCGACGAACTTCCCAAAATCTGACCAAATATCAGGATTTGAGTGACGTCCTTTCTTTGTCGGGTTGCGAATATTTCAGCACGATAGTCTGATAGGCCCGACAGAGTAAAACTGGCTGCAGCTCTCGAAAGTGACCACCAATCAGTTGTTAACTGGAGCAAGAAATGGCTAGCAAATTTAAACGCCTCCAAAACGAAACTTTTATCCTTTAATCATCATAGCGAATCATTTTTGCCCTGCATCAGCATTGGCTGAGGTTACCCCCCCCACCCCCGGAAAGCAACTCATTGTGCCTTCTTGGTCTCAAGTTGTCCACCAACATGAAGAGGAACGATTATATTAAAAACAATTGCTAGGTCTGCTGCTAAGAAAGTTGGTTCCGTTGAATATTCTTCCTTGGTGCACATTGCTAAAAAAACTGGCACGGTGAAACTCGAACTTCGATCACCTGACGTTGTTGTTCATCTCAACTGTTTGCTAACCAAGGCCAAAGAGACCAATCTGTCCTACTGTTTAGGGAAGTTTTGGGATGTTCCAAGCCCCAAACATTAGCCAACAGGCCCACATTCATTGTTTTCAGATAAATGGATAATTTCTAAAAAAGAAAATCAAAAATAAGAAAAGTAAAAATAAAAATACAAAATAAAAAATAAAATCACATAAATGACATAAAAAATAATAAACGTAAAAATATGAAAATAAAATATAAAATACAGTAATTAATAATAATAAAATAATAAAATAATAAAATAATAAAATAAAAATAATAAATAATAATAATAAATAATAATAATAAAAAAAACAATAATAATAATAAAATAAAATAAAAATAATAAACAATAATAATAATAAAAATAATAAAATAAAAATAATAAATAATAATAATAAAAATAATAAAAAATAATAATAAAAATAATAATAATAATAATAATAATAATAAAATAATAAAATAAAAATAATAAATAATAATAAAAAAATAATAATAAAAATAATAATAAAAAAAATAATAATAATAATAAAATAATAAAATAAAAATAATAAATAATAATAATAAAAATAATAATAAAAAATAATAATAAAAATAATAATAATAATGAAATAATAAAATAAAAATAATAAAAAATAATAATAAAAAGAATAATGAAAAAAAATAATAATAAAATAATAAAATAAAAATAATAAATACTAATAATAAAAATAATAATAAAAGTAATAATAATAAAAATAATAATAATAATAAAATAATAAAATAAAAATAATAAAAAATAATAATAAAAATAATAATAAAAAATAATAATAAAAATAATAATAATAATAATAAAAATAATAAATAATAATAATAAAAATAATAATAAAAAAATAATAATAAAAATAATAATAATAATAATAATCTGAGTTATAATATTCAGTACCAAAAAACCTAGCTAGTAACGTTCCAACAACACTGCACTGACCGTGAATTTTCTGAGGAACTGTTGTACTCTCAATGAGGCTACTTGTCTGGAACGTCTGTTGGCATTCAAGATCACCCCAGACGTGAATTGTGACACGTGTATACGTTGCATGACGAAAGATGTCAAAAATAGTCGATTGCATATAGATTGTATCTGACTCCTCATATCTTTATCAAGTATTTCTTATCAGGTAGATCCATGGCAGTTGTTGTTAACTGCCAATCTCTCTGAAGCCAATAAGACCAATTCAGACGAGCTACAAGGCCAACAATACATTTTATAGTAGAATTAACAACAATACATTTTATAGCTTAAATGACCAACAATACATTTTATAGTAGAATTACCAATACATTTTATAGCAAAATGACCAACAATACATTTTATAGTAGAATTACCAATACATTTTATAGCAAAATGACCAACAATACATTTTATAGTAGAATTACCAACAATACATTTTATAGCAAAATGACCAACAATACATTTTATAGTAGATTTACCAACAATACATTTTATAGCAAAATGACCAACAATACATTTTATAGTAGATTTACCAACAATACATTTTATAGCAAAATGACTAACAATACATTTTATAATAGAATTAAAATAAAAGTTTATAGTAGAATTAAAATAAAATAAATTAAAAATAAATAATAGATTATAAATTAAAATGTCACAAACTAAGATGAAAAGAAACTTAAATGTGATGCAATATAGAAACTCATTTCCTCTTCTGCCTGTTTATTTTAGATGCCTACACAGGCCGGTAATCGACAATGACATTAAATCAAAAACCAAGCTAAAATATTGAACCTGGAAAGATTTTCGATATAATTCCCTAAACAGTTCAGAGAACATTGGAAAGTTTTCAACATCGGCTGTCATTCTAACCTTTGACCCCCTCCTGTCATTGTTTATTAAATTTCTTGCCACTAGCGACACGCTTATGTCACGACCAATCGACCTAAACCTCGGCACCGTTCAACTGCATATGCTTAGCAATCGATCTTGGTTCAAATTTGCTATATCAATCACACTGAGTATAATTTTACCCTAAACAGTGGATCACAAAGTAGGGAGTAATCAATTTTATTCCTTGTTTTTGGAATAGGCATTGAACCCTGACACTCGACTAGAATGTCTTGTCATTGTTTACTAATTCCCTTGACCGAAGAGAATGCCACGCCCCTTCGTTTGGTAACGTTGTTGTTCATGATGACGGTCGTCTTCGAGTATAGAATCCAGAGATTAGCAGTGAATATTTCGAAGACAGTAGGAAAGCGTTGTTCAGGTTAGCAGTGGATATTTTGGTAAAAGTAGCAGAGCGTAGTTCGTCCTTCTGTTGTCTCTTCGACTGGCAAGCTAGACTGGACATTCGGGTAGAGTAGACAAAATGGCCGCTTTTATACACGACGGATTGAATGTTCTACGTCTTCTGATTGATTAAACTTCTATTGGTGCACTATAAAGTGAGTCAAGTCATTTGGGCTAAGTCACTAGTACATATATGCACAAAAACTGCAACAAACTTGGCGACTTAAATCCCGGCAAGCGAATTAAGTTCGAATAATTTAGCCTGATGCTTGAAGCAAATAGGTTTCAGTGTTTCGGTTAATGCACAAGAAAGGAAAAGTTTTGCAAAAGTTGTCGTTAAAGGTGTGTAGGGATATAAAAGTCGATTCGCTCCCTTTTGCAGCGATAATCACGAGAGGGGTTACATGACGGCCGATAGAGTAACGAAGGCCAGTTGTGATGTAGAACCTGAAGAAAGACGTTCCTAGCCTGTAGGGCATAACCATAAAAAGCACATGGTCTGACCAGGTTCAAAGAGAAAGCACTGTAATTCCAGTTTTTATTTCGGGAAATATTACAAGTAAGTTTCCTCATTTTTACACACCTTTTTTGTTGAGCATATGTTATAATTTCTATGCGTGGGACACGTGTATATATGTATATACAGGATATATTAAAAACATTTTTACAAACTTTGTGGATGCTTCCTGACGTCAAAACAAAGTAAAATATCCATAAAAACATATGTCCGAAAGGCCATCGTTGTGCCACAACATAGCAACCCATAACAATTGTTCAAAATGTCCACTTGCTTCGCTGAACACATGCACAAATCGGATGATTGACTGTCGGATCCTTTCAAATACGTCCACAAGGTGTCGAATGGTTTTTTCAGCCCCACCCCTATGACACGTTGATGAAGTATCTCTGCAATATTAATATCTGCTGCATAAATCAATTGTTTTAGGTGGCCTCACAGATAAAAATCCAAAGGATTGAGGTCGGGGAAACGTGCAGGCCATGGAACTGGTCCTCCTCTACTCATCCATCTTTCAAGGCAGATGATAGCCAGTGCATCGCCAAAAATGGGTCTAAAATTCGCTGGAGCGCCATTATGCATGAGCCACATGTGTCTTCGTATTAGCTGGGGTACGTTTTCTAGCAGTGTCTTCGAAATAAAGTCCCTGTAGACAGCTCCTGTAAGTCGTGCTGGGAGAACATCTGGACTTACCAGACAGTCACCTACAATTCCAGACCACACATTAATCGAAAACTGATGCTGGTGTCTAGCCTGGGTTGTACTATGGAGATTCCAGTCCGCTCACAAATGTTGCTTGCGTAAATTTCTTATTCCATCTTTTCCAAATGTTGCCTCATCCGTAAACAAGATTGAAGAGACAAACAACGGATTGTCAATTTGCGCAAAATACGTTCTCCCGTGGTGAGTGTTCAGAGGGAGAAAAACACGACACACGTTGCAAATAAAATGGATTCATGAGCTGTTCTTGAAGTACCCTTCATGTAGTGGTATGAGATGTACGACATGCTAATGCTACTTGACGTGTGGTGATACCTGGATCGTCTCTGGCAGCATGTAGAATATGTTCTTCGTAGTCAGGCGCACGAGCGGATCTTGTTCATCTTCGATCTATAGTTTGCAGTGCTACGGATCCTGTCGCAGCCACACGACGATAAACAGCAGTTTATGAGTTAATAATCTTGAAGTTTACAGTAGATGCTGTTAAATGTACAATCCAAGATACAAACCAAAAATGCTTATTACCATAGTTTGTGGTTCCACAGATCCTGTCTCAGCAACTCGACGATAAACAGCAGCAAAGGTTGGATGACTCGGATACCTTCGGTCTGGAAACGCAATCTTATATAGCTGTGCAGCCTCGTATCCATGCGCGCGGCCTATGTAAAAATCATATCTGCCTGCTTACGATATGAATATCCTGCCAGTTTAAACGGAACATAGTTAATTCAATACTACATACATTAAACGTTGAAGATAGACTAGCCATAAACGTACACGAATGACAAATGTAACCTAGTTTACATGATAACACAGCGCCATTAACTGTAAACTATCTTTAAAATTAATAACTAAAAAACGTAGCATTTGCGAACATATGATTATATGGATTGTTGTCCTTGTTTTGGTGTGAGGAACCCGCCCCCAAAATTTGTAAAGGAATTTTTGATACACCCTGTATAATTTTGTGTACGACGTAGAATTATAAAATTATCTCTGAGAACAAAGGATATTTGTCGTTTCTTTTCCTTTTAGCCATTCCGTTCCATCCGGGAAACCCGGATATAGTAATGCCCATAATGGGGGAAATACAAATGAAAGACTAAATGTTTCTAACATAGGTGTCTTTCGTTGAGATAGTCGCGTGACGGCCGCTTATTGACATCACTCCATATAGTGACGAAAGCGGAAGTCAATTTCAGTTCGTTTTACAGCAGTCAAAGTGAAAGGTTGCTTGCTATGGCCCGGGTAGATGCTAAATCTGCCACCCCAGCAGCTTAGTAGTCCATAGTACCGTTTCTCTTTGGGAATATACCAGTCCATGATAGAGAAAGAAACTCCTGCTCGCTGTATTCATATAAGGAAAATCCCAAAACTCGCTGTTTCCCGATCGTGGAGTATGTCCTCGCCTGGGACATAGATGAAGCTGGAGTCCTAAACATGGCTTCTTCGAGCAGGAGTGTCTCTCATATTATATATTTTTCTCCTTACACTCTGCTTTGCTGTGTAGATATATGTGATATATTATTCTCTGCATAGGACACGTGTATATATGTATAGTGTATGTCTAGCATAAAAGTCTCCCCGAGAACAAAGCATATTTGTTATTCTTTTTCCTTTAAGCCATTCCGTTCCGTCCGTGAATTAACGGGTGAATTTAAGTGGGAGAATAAAACTTTCTTCAATATTGTGTGTGCTTGTGTCTGTCTGTCTGTCTGTCTGTCTCTGTGTGCGCGCATGCGCGAGTTTGTGTAATTGGCTGGATAAAAGATTTTTCCTTCTGAATTTCTGAGATGAAGAATTATCGTTAGTTTGTACGAACAATTTTCCTCATCTTTGTTGTTGTAAACATAACGTTTCGGCCGTTGTTTCCTCTGGCCTTCGTCAGTTGCATATCGATCTCTGTAATTCCCTATAGGTTACCCAGATCAATATACACGGGAGGAAAGCCGGGAGGGCACAACGACCGAAACGTTGTCATAACAACAACAAAGATGAGGATAATAGCCCGAATATAAATAGTGCAACGTATCAGTAGAGTAATTTCCAGAAAAGGATGTGGAACATCGAATAGGGGCTGGATACGGGGCATTTGCAAAGCTAATCAAACATGTCTTCAGCAGCAACGTTCTGAGCTTAACTACAAAAATATGGTCACCAATGCTGTTGTCATTTCAATTTTTCTATATGGCTGTGAAACTTGGACTCTATATCGTCGCACTATCATAACATTAGAACCCTTTCACCAGGAAATGTTTCATTCAATCTTGAACATCAAATGGAAGTACAATGTGACCAACGCTAAAGTTCTGGAAAGAGCCATCAATCAAAACATGGAATCACTGGTCATTAAACACCGTATTCGGTGTTCAGGATATGGAGCAAGAATAGAAGCGTCAAAGTTTCCACATCTAGTTCTGTTCATTCAGCCCATTTCAGGGAAAAGACCACGGGGTTGCACTCTTCGAAGATACAAGGGCCAACTCAAACAACACTGAAAGCCTAAATAGGTTGAAATATTAGGTTGGTGCAAAAATAATGTCGTTTTCTCACATATGTTACTATGTGAGAAAACGACATTATTTTTGCACCAACCTAATACATGCGCAATGCCGTACTAAATAGCGATGTTTCATAACTATCGGAACCAAAAACTTCGAAACCAACAGAAAAAGAATAGGAAGATGTCAAACGACTAACGAGAAAGACTCGACAAAATTGACCTCTTCCTCCGCCAAATTTACCATGTAGTCAATGCCATAGTTTCTTCCGTGCTTAGAATTGGTTTACTTAGTGATCAATACTATCATAATAAAGGAAACGATCAGATAAGAAAAAAAATTCTTGGATACGAGATAAAACCGACGACGCCAATAACAAAATTCAAACAAAAACAATGTGTACCCAGTAAGAAACGTACGTATTGCTAACTCGTTAACCATAACTAGCCAACGAAGAGGCATTCGAAATACTGATGATTCATATCCGTTTCCGAATTTTTCAAAATCATAACCGTCTCCTGAGATTCCTTCTTTCCTCACATTTGAAAAAAAAGTTTCTTCTCCATTTGATTTTTCTTTATCTCTTTTTTTAAAACTTTTGTTAGTCAAACCTAAAACTACATAGAGAAGGCGTTAAATTTTAAACTCTGAATTTAAATTTTAAACTCTTTAAAAACAAAGTCTACATGATAACAGCTCGATGTTTTCTTCTGACTGAAAGAAGTTAATAGCTCAAAATACCATACATTTGAAGCCATGAACTAAACACATAGAAGCCACAAGTCAACCAAATTGTCCATGCTTTGAATATTGCTGTCGGATATGATCCACTCGTACTTTATATTTAGAGATTCTTGATAAAATCCAAATCTCAATCAACAATATGGCGTCTCAGCTTCAGTCACTTTTCCACCTATGTAATCACGCTTCCCTGTGCCTATTCTATAGATACTTTCATGTTAATTCTTTTGATGAACTCTTCGAAGGTGGTACCTAAATTTTATGAACTTAAGCAAATTGTTAGATTGGAGGCAAGGTCTGATCAGTTCACGGTTGAATTGGCTAGAGGTAACCGTAAAGTCTATGCTAGTATTTTCCTCTCTCCTACTTTTTGCTTGTGGAACTCTCTTCCGTCTCAAATCTTTCCAGTCAACATTGATCTTCAAAAATTTAAATGCAATATCAATCGGTATCTACTGTCTTCCTGATTACTCTTCTTTTGTTCTCGATTCTTCATAATGTTTCGCTTTTTTCTTATTTATACTCAATAACGCTTTATGCCTTATTGGCTTTCCTGTCTTACATGGCGTGGTATAACTAGAAATTATACCGGGTGTAACAGCAAAATTATATACCAGCATAATTATCCACCACCACCCGCAGAAAATGTTTAATATTTAAAAAAAAAACAAAAACAAAAACAAAAAACTAATTGAGTTTCTTTTTTCCCAGGTTTTCAGGTCAGGCGTTTAGCCATCTTGACACAACTTTTCGTAAGAATCAATGAAAAACCCCATCACATCGCTCAGTTGGAAAGACAGTGGGTCTGACACAAAACAATTCCAATCTGCTCTCTTTTTAGCTGTTATTGAGCTAAAAAGAGAGCAGATTGGAATTGTTTTGTGTCAGACCCACTGTCTTTCCAACTGAGCGATGTGAGAGGAAAAAGATCATTCAGGCCTTTAGTAGTAGTACCAGCATTCATACATTGGCTTACATCTTCAAAATTTATTCAAGAACCATCAAGAGAATGGTGAATAAGCTTAAAAAACAGTATTGAGCAAAACTGGATCAGGAAGTCACAACAGGAAGAGGGATCATCATTTCAACTTAGATTTAAAGAGATCAATTGGAAACGATCCAACTGAATTCCTAAGAACCCACGTGAGAGAGGAGTTTCAGCTATGTCTATCCAAGGAGCACTTAAAAAAGACTTGAAAATGAAATCGTACGCGAAACGTGTGAGGAAACTTTTTATTCCAGGACTGAAGGTTAGAAGTTTAGAGTGGGCGAAGGCCGTCTTGAATAAGTTGAAAACTGATCATGGAATAATATATATATATATATATATATATATATATATATATATATATATATATATTAACTTTATTTCAATACTTCATGAGCATCCGATCGTTACCTATGATTAATTAATAATGAACATCACTGTTCTTCTGTTAAGCTTAGTGAGTAATTATACATTCTTATTGCTCAAAGTAGATTCCAATAGTGTTATAAAAACCTCGGAGAATTCCAGTAAGATATCTTTAATCATTTCTAAGATGCAACGTTTCAGCACTTACTCTACCAATTGGACAACTTTGCTGTTACACTATTTGAACAATTTTCCTGTTACACGCGATATATTTTAAATGTGTGTGTGTGTGTGTGTGTGTGTGCGTGTGTGTGTGTGTGTGTGTGTGTGAACTCCTGAACTAGAACATGAATTGAGTGTGGTTATATGTTATGTGCGGTGTTGTGCTTGATCACGTTAACTGTATAAATAAATTGATAAGTAATATCATTTTTTTATATACGGTATACGAGTTCTGTACGTGCCACATCTATTGGCAGCAAGATTATCAAATTTCAAATGTCACATTTATTGGAAAACATATTGAATTTAAATGACTTCAAAGAGTAGCACATTTTGGATTATGCTCCTTTACTATTAATCAGGGGTTGTTGCCAAACACAAAGCGAAATTAACGCTCGCGAGACAGATGTAGATTTCATTCAAATTTTGTGGGGTTTTTATGTTTGCACGTGCGTCTGTATAATTCACTTTAATAACTTACCTAAAAAATATTTCTACACAATTTAAAAATAAACTTTAAAACATAATTCTATTACAGTCCGAATTCATTAATCGGTAATATATGCACCGGCAATTATCATCGTCGGATATTTTTTTTAAAACTTTAATCAACCGCCATTAGTTTGTTGAGCGGCTAGGAGAGCAGAGTCCCACATTGTTTACAACTTTCCGCAGTCGCTGATAGTGTTTTGATGATACAGTCTTGTTCATTTCTCCATATATATAGTAGCATATCTATTCGTTCATAGCAGCAAGCAAATATTTGTTCTTTTTAGTTTTAACATTCTTTTTGTATCGCATGAATCAATGAAAACGTGGGCGTTGGTTGACTGACCCTAAAATTGACCTGATCCAAAGAGTCGTAAGTTCAATCCCCGAGAATTTAAAACAATAACTTGGATAGTTGAGTGCTGAAGGAGAATTAACTAAAGCTTAGGTATCCAACGGCACCTGGAATTAGAACAATCTACTCCGGCAGACTAAATAAAAGGTTCGGTTCGAAATTTCAACAAATATTACCTGAAGTAAGCCAGAGCGGACCTCAACCGAAACGTCATGAATGTGGAAATAAAGATGAAGACAACAGTCCAAAAATTATAGTCTAAATAATAAAAAAGATGTTTAGAAGCATTAAGGATTGTTTTATTTCCTTTTTTAAGCTTTGTTCTACCTTTGATAATACAACAATGTATATGTGGAATGAACTGGCAAGACTATGTTTACATAGCGTTTATTTAGTTGTGATTTCTGTCTATTCGGTATTTCTCTGGTTAAAGTGCATTTTCACAATTCCCACTGGTTCAACGTTCCTACCTAATCTTGTTAATTGTTATAATCTTTTAAAGTGGTTCTGCGATATTCATATATTATTGACAATTTAATCTCTGAAAATGTCGCTATATTTTTAAAAGGTTGCTGGTTTAATCAGTTTACTGCATTGTTATAAACAATTTAAAGAAAGTTTCTAAATCGTGGATGGCACTCTAATCATAGATGAAAAGGTGAAAATACAGAATATGAAAAATGACAATCAATGTCGTCTTCATAATGACTGAGGTGTTGAGCGTACTGGCATTGTCAAAACTTTTGATCACACCAGGTGATTCGCTCTCTCCCCGAAACTGTGATTCACTTCTGCTGAGCATAGTTTCAGTATAAACCACAGGTGGACTCTGTGGGTGTCGAAGAAACGTAAATGTGCCTGGGTAGGCATCTACAAGCCGGATCGGCTAGCCGCCCTTGAAGATGGCTGTGCTCGGAAGCGAATAGCCAGCTATTATATATTTCTTCCATCCGCTTCCGCTTTTCTTTAAGTTCTTTTTCCCCCTCCTCCTTTTAAGTTCTTTTTCCCCCTCCTCCTTTTAAGTTCTTTTTCCCCCTCCTCATTTTAAGTTCTTTTTCCTCCTCCTTTGAAGTTCTTTTTCCCCCTCCTCCTTTTAAGTTCTTTTTCCTTCTCCTCCTTTGAAGTTCTTTTTCCCCCTCCTCATTTTAAGTTCTTTTTCCATCTCCTCCTTTGAAGTTCTTTTTCCTCCTCCTTCTTTTAAGTTCTTTTTCCTCCTCCTTCTTTTAAGTTCTTTTTCCTCCTCCTCCTTTGAAGTTCTTTTTCCTCCTCCTCATTTTAAGTTCTTTTTCCTCCTCCTTCTTTTAAGTTCTTTTTCCTTCTCCTCCTTTGAAGTTCTTTTTCCTCCTCCTCATTTTAAGTTCTTTTTCCTTCTCCTTCTTTTAAGTTCTTTTTCCTTCTCCTCCTTTGAAGTTCTTTTTCCTCCTCCTCATTTTAAGTTCTTTTTCCTCCTCCTTTTAATTAGTTTTACTTAAACTTAGGCATAACATGTCCAGAGTATTCAACCAAACATACTTGAATAAAGATATACAGCCCATATATATATATATATATATATATATATATATATATATTAAGACATTTTTATGTTTAACATTCTTTTTATAGATACAAATATTTAAGTAAATGATAATTTATAATAAACAGTATTGAATGTCCGAGAAATTTTGACAGAAAATATTCGTTACTCCGACAGGATTCGAACCTGTATCCTATACGGAACCGTCATTTAGCTTGACGTGACTTTACCGATTTGGCCACTAAGGAGAGTCCGGTTAGCAAGGTTGAATTTACTTTATATAAACTTCAATCTTCCATGAATCTCTCACGTACATTCAGATCTGCTCATGGCGTATCAAATGTAAACAAATGACGTCACACATTATGAAATGGACAAAGTCCGACAATTATTTTAAGACATTTTTATGTTTAACATTCTTTTTATACATACAAATATTTAAGTAAATGCTCTGTTTATAATAATAATAATAATAATAATAATAATATATATATATATATATATATATATATATTAAAATATAACTTTAATTTTTCTTGTAACCATTTTGAACTCATTATTTTTGTTCCTTATATCAATAGGAGAAATCATTTAATTTCAATGAAAAATGCATTTTCTCCAGAAGTATCACTTTTGGGTGATAAATCGCTGAAATATCTCGTCAGTCGCTTCCGCGCATTCTTCTGGTTTGTGCTATGCATTGGTCATAGTGCATTTTTGTTATGGCAATTTACCCACGGACGCATTGACTATCCCAGCTATAAATAGGAGCAGGTACTGCCTTTTGGAGTGGGAAGCTTTTTTCCAATTTAAATATTTCATCATCAATAATGATTATTAAAGGATAATATATTTAAATTTTGATATTTAGGTAGGTGTTAATACATGACGTTACCTGTGTATATCGGCACATGGGTACCTGTATGAGTGATTGAACATGTAAAGGAACGTGTGTATATGTGATATTTGCATGGCTGTGTATACAGTATATGACAGAGCAAGATCTTTAATATTACCTTCAAATATTACCCTATATTAATTTAACTAAAATTTAAGTAGAAGAAATTACCTATCTAGAAACAGCCACGAGTTAAATTCATGAACAAAATTCAAATGGATAGAGATGTTAACTTAATAATCAATAATAATTTTTTTAAAGAGATTAAAAAAAGATCATTAAATGTAAACTTATATTTTAAAATAAAATTTTATTCTTTTAAGGTACTTTCTATGAATATTTTTCTAATCGACTATTTCATAGAAAATCCCCAAAATTTAAAAAAAAATTTAAATCACTAACAAACATCAAATTAAATTATGTGTAGACAGTTTAGAGATATTCAAATTTATATCAAACATTATAATCTT
Organism: Acanthosepion lycidas; assembly: GCA_963932145.1. NCBI lineage: Eukaryota > Metazoa > Mollusca > Cephalopoda > Sepiida > Sepiidae > Acanthosepion > Acanthosepion lycidas. Next base: position 50,267,077 of record OZ010578.1, on the reverse strand, counting down.
TATGAACCCCAAAAATATCACTTTCAAAGTAAAAAAAAATAACAGCATCTGTTTCCAACCTTTTTTTACAAAGAAAATTAATGACACCTCTCATAACTTTCTTCTCTCTTTTTCTCTCTATGGATGTTTTTTGTTCTTCTCTACCCCTTCGATTTCAATATATAACTTCCGTTAAGTTAACCGTTTAAATGTGTCAATATCTGCTAACTTACTCATGTCTTCTCTCTCCCCCCTCACTTCGTTAATTTACATATGTTTAATACGGCCCGTCAAAAATGTGTAAATTTTCTTTTCATTTTTTGTTTGGAAGTAAAGACTGATGATCCGCGGTCCTTTAAAAGGGCTGTGGTGAAATAATTTATTACATGGAACTTTAAAGTGGTCTGTTTTTATTTAATATATATATATATATATATATATATATATATATATATAGTTAAGTAAAGAAAATCTTGGTAATCCGTATAGATAATCCCATGGAGGATGAAATCCTGAGAGCTCAATGTTAATTCAAAGCGAATAATTTAATTTAAAGAAAAACGTTGTCGGTTTAAGCAGTTCTTTCTTTTGCATTGTTATAAACAATTTAAAGAAAGTTTATAAATCGTGGAGGGCACTCGACTCATGTGAAAATGCAGAATTTAGAAAATGTCACCCTATTAGATCTCAAGTGTGTAATGTGATGTACTGCAAGTTTGGGAGTGTTGAGCAGTGCAATACTGAATGACAATCGGCGTCCGCTCTGTGCAATAACTGGACTTTCATCAGTAGTGTGAAGATATAATGTTCAGATGGATCCATGTAAGGGATTAAATTTAATGCAAGTTGTTTGATCATTAAAGAATTGTGAATGCATGGCGAAAAGTTCAGTTCAACTCGAGAGACGACATTTATAGGAATTAGTCATTTTAATAAAAACTACTTTTTATCTTGTACCTGCCATTCACGGAGCGGACACTGCCATACGCTACATGGAACAACACGTAGAGGTTGTTTGTGATAATGACAGTTATGACTAACTTAGTTTATTTATTAATTGATTTCAAGGATACACCATGTTAGAAAATGGCGTATGAAGTATAAAAGGTAAAAGAAAATATGATAGCTAAATAATTGATATTTTCTGTTGTAAACAATTAATTTAACACACTTTTCTGCAAAATAGTATTATATAGCATTTATAAAGCCAAATTACTATTCTTAGACAGTAGTTCAAAGGTATTTTTCTTTCCGTATACATTGTATAACTAACTGAGCTAATTTTGCATTTATTCAAACGCCTGTTACTATGCCATCTTCGAGCGATGCTTATCCGTGTTACATAATGTTGGTTCCAATAATAAGAGAATGTGCAAAAAAAAAACAAAAAAAAAAAAAAACCGTTCTCCAAATTTATAGATAAATCATACAGATGCATGCTGAGTTTTCTTTCTGGTCAACAAAATGAATCGCTTCTCGCTCACATCCGCCATACTCTTGTTCTTTATTGTCTTGAAGTCAGAACGCTGCATTTTCACATTAATCCCATTCATTCTTTATAAATTTCTTGCCGTATTATTGCTACTTTCCCTACTTTTCTCTTGCATATCTATCTATCTATCTATCTATCTATCTATCTATCTATGATAAAATAAAGAACAAGTAGGAAACGAATCTTAGTCTAATATGTTCCACTTTATTAAAGCTTTGTCAGAGATTAAGATAGAAATAATTAAAAATGATAAAAAAAAAGTCGCAGATTAATATTGTGTTTGATTATTTCTTATTGGTTAAATACGTTTCATGTGTAATGAAGTAACAGATAATATTCAAATATGTGTGGGAATCATTCTGGACACTCATTTTTTTAATCAGTGTCACACCAAGCAAGAGAGGACAGCCACTAACGCCCAAGGGGTTACAGGGTGTGAAAGAATTAGGAACAGAGACAGGAGTAACGATCAGAAAAAAAAGCATTCAAGAGAACAGTAGATAGCGACAGGGATTGCATTTAAATTATTGCAGATTAAAGTTGGCTGGAAAGCCTGGAGCGAGAAGTGGGTTCCACAAGCGATAAGTGCGAGAAAAGAAACTGCTGGCGTAGAGGTTACGGCTACATTTAGCGAGCTCAACTGTATATTGATCCGATATATCCGCCAGCTTACTATTGAGATCAAACTTAAGCCGTCTAGGTGCCATAGGAAAGAGCAGCAATTTTACAGTGGTGGGCAAGTAACTGAAGCCGAGATGCCAGATCAGGACTAATAATATTCCTGATTCTTCTTTGGATTTTAACAAGGAGCTCCAGGTAAATCGCAGGAGCATCGAACCATATATGGCAGCAATATTCTAAGCCTGAGCGAATAGTAGACCTACTGATATGCAAGATGGATTCAGGAGAGAAGAACCTCCTCACCCTTCCTAGTTACCCCACTTTCTTAGCAGCTGATCTAGCAATGGATTCAATATATTTTTTTCCATTTTATGTCAGCTGAGAAGGTGCAATGAGTTACTTCCCTGGATATTAACATCAACCATGCTGATGGTAGGCAGAGAGGAGTCTCTCAGATGATTAAACAGAGAGAAGTTTAGTTTTGGAGGTATTGAAATTGACCAAGGTGAGGAAATTGTGGAGAGCCATTATCGTCAACGTTCTGAAGGGACACGTCACATTTCTTTTCTTGGTTTCTAATGGCGACTGAATATTTCTCTGTTTGTCGTTGCAATTTTTATTTTCATCCATATTCAGGCGCTAAGGACATCCCGGTGTGGTGTAATGGTTAGAAAGAATGTCTCGCGAGGACAATTACCACTGAACGGTGAGTTCGATCTTCTCTGGGTGCTTCATAATTTAGGCCCAAACTACGCTCAGAAAATCCCCACTGGGCATTTCAAAGTTGTGTAGTGGTTAGTTAGCTTGTCTCGCTAGGACAATCACGACTGAGTAATGAGTTCGATCCTCATTGTGTGCCCCATGCTTTCGAGCTTGTGCCACATCTAAGCCACGGTTAGAAATCCAACATTTGGGCACCTCGAGGTGGTGTAATGGTTAACAAGCTTATATCGCTAGAACTATCACAAATGAGTAGCGAGTTCGATTCTCACTGAATGCCCCATACTTTCGAGCATGTGCCACGTCTAAGCCACGGTTAGAAAAACGGTAGTTGGGCGCTTGGACCTAGTGTAATGGTTAAAAAGCGTGTTTCGCTAGAACAATCACGACTGAGCAGTGAGTTCAATCTTCTCTGGGTGTTCCATAATTTAGGCCTTGTGTCACGCCCAAACTACGCTTAGAATATCCCCACTGGGCATTTCGAAGTTGTGTAGTGGTTAGTTAGCTTGTCTCGCTAGGACAATCACGACTGAGTAATGAGTTCGATCCTCACTGGGTGCTCCATGCTTTTGAGCTTGTGCCACATCTAAGCCACGGTTAGAAAACCAACATTTGGGCACCTCGAGGTGGTGTAATGGTTAACAAGCTTATATCGCTAGAACTATCACGAATGAGTTCAATCCTCACTGGGTGCCAAATACATTCGGCCTTGTGCCATATCTAAACCACGGTTAGAAAACCGTTATTTGGGCACTTCGACGTCGTGTAATGGTTAACAAGCTCGTTTCGCTAGAACAATTCCGATTGAGTAGTGAGTTCGATCCTCACTGGGTACCCCATATTTTCTGGCTTGTTCCACCTCTACACTACACTTGGAAAATCTTCATGTCCAGGCGTTAAAAGGTTGATTATAGTTACCCATCTGCCATTCATATTTTTCTCCGTTATTTTCGCTATTCTACACAGCATTTCTACTTAGATTTCTACTTAAATATATTTTCCTTTAAAGAGAATCATTTTATTTCTTTTAATTTTAAAATCAAAGCTTCCTAATCTCTGGCCACTTTCTCTAGTAAATTTGTTTATGGCAGTGACTTTGGCTTTGTTTATATGCCCTTTATTTACGTAATGAAAGTACCCTATTGATTTTTACGAGAGAAATGCATTTAATTGCATTTACAATATACGTTCCACAAGAGAGAAAACAGATTTTTTATTAAGAATAATTGAGGTAAGCGGTACTGAGTGAGTGGGTCTCTCATATAGATACTTTTTAGAATATACTTTTCCCCGCATTATATGAGGGTTAGCTATGGCCAATATTCTGATAGAAAACAATTTTTACCTGGATAACATTTTACATCCGGACATTTCGTATTTTCTTTTCTTTAATTATTTTAGAATTCAAATTTCCAGTATTGCTGAGAATGATCTGAACTGACCAGAAGGTTTCTTTTTTCATTTTTGAATTCAAATCTTAATAGAAATATTAGCCGTTTCCTTATAAGGAAACATTCTTTGGCTAAACAGACAATAATACTATCGGTTCTGATTTATAAGATATTTCTCTGAAAAGAATATTTGAGGAAAATAAGTCCAGTAGCTGTTATCGATTTTTCCAGTATCGACGAGGGCTTCTTTTCTAGCCTTTTGTTTGAAGTAGTGTGAAAGGGAAACATCTTATTTTAATTATTAATTATTTCTCTCTTCGAGTTGCATGTGATATCCATTTTAGTCGTTGCTGCTGTTGAAAGTCCTCAAGTGATGTGTTTGCTGTTATCCGGTGCAGTTCTTTGCTTGTGATTTTCTAGTGCCAGTTCACAAAGTTCGAAGGACATGACCCACAGGCTTCACCCGCTCAAAGCGATTTTTAACCAAGCTGAGAGTTTAGACATTTCTGAACATTTTTAGCGCCATGCATGCCATCCATATAATATTAGGTTGGTGCAAAAATATTGACGTAATAATGTCGCTTTTTGACGTTAAAAAATACGTCAAAAAACGACATTATTACGTATTATTTTTGCACCAACCTAATATTTATTAGCGGGATTGAAAATTCGCAATTATTAGCGTGAGGTCAATTACCTTTCTGACTTTCTTGAAACGATGAATTGTATTTGATAACACTGAAAGTTATCACCTTGATAACCTTTAGAACTTTTCACGCGGGTTTTTCGTGTTTTCTGCTAATTTTTTTTTTAAAACCAAGCTCCTATTTCTTCTAGCCTTGCTGTCTGTCAAGTTACAATTCAAGTGCCGATCCTATAAACCGTTTCTAGCGTTACTCATTCGAGTAGAATATACGGAAGTGTAAGTATTATTTATGGACGACGAATTGATTCGTAGTAGTGGTGAATCATCTTCGCTGTCTTACAATGTTTTTTTTTTTTTTTTTATTGCCGTGAATGAATCATATAAAAATGCATTTTCAATCAATTGTTCGCTTTCTAAAAGTATCTCCGGCTAGTATTTCGATGAACGGCCTTCGCAAATGGAGGAACCACATCACACCACGACAGTCTTCTCCGGACCTGCTGAGTTCTATGACGCAGAGTAAATAATGACTGAGATGCGATTTAAGAACTCATTGGTTGACGATGCACTCTGTAGGAAACTGACTCATCGTTACTGAATTATTACGACATTATTCAAAAATAATTCAGGAGGATTGGCAGGTTTCAGTGACGGCCATTTTTTTTTTACTATTGAAATTAACAATTGATTTATTCCTTCTTCATCGTAGTCGCTTCTAGTTGACAAGCATACATTACATAGAGGGAGAGAGAAAGAGAAAGAGAGAAAGAGGGGGAGAGGGAGGAGAAAAAGTCGAAGTGAGATGGCGATAGAGAAAGAAAGAGAAAAAAAGAGAAAGAGAGAAACATAGAAGAAAAGGGAAATAGAAAGAAAGAGATAGAGTGAGATAGAAATGGAGAGAGAGTGAGGTAGAGATAGAAAAAAGCGACAGAGAAACAGAGATAAAGAGAAAGAAGAAGCGTGATATAAAGAGAAAGAGAAATAGAGAAAGAGAGAGAGAGAGGGTGAGAGGAGGAGAGAAAAGGGCGAAGTGAGATGGCGATAGAGAAAGAGAGAGAAAAAAGAGAAAGAGAGAAATATAGAAGAAAAGGGAAACAGAAAGAAAGAGATAGAGTGAGAGAGAAATAGAGAGAGAGAGAGAGGGAGATAAAAAAGCGATAGAGAAACAGAGATAAAGAGAAAGAGGAAGCGTGATATAAAGAGAGAGAGAGAGAGAGAAATAAAGAAAGAGAGAGGGTGGAGAGGGGGAGAGAAAAAGGCAAAGTGAGATGGCGATAGAGAAAGAAAGAGAAAAAAGAGAAAGAGAAAAACATAGAAGAAAAGGGAAACAGAAAGAAAGATATAGAGTGAGATAGAAATAGATAGATAGATAGAGAGAGTGAGAGATAAAAAGCGAGAGAGAAACAGAAATAAAGAAAAAGAGGAAGCATGATATAAAGAGAGAGAGAGAAATAGAGAATGTTAGAAGAGAAAGAAGAAGAAAGACTGGGAGAAAAGAAAGTGAGAGACAAAGTGCGATGGAGATAAAGAAAGAAAAAGATAGAAAAATAAAGGAAAAGAGAAACAGAAAGAAAGAAAGAAAGAGATAAAGGGAAATAGTGAGAAAGGATGAAAGAAATAGAGAGATTGAATGAGAAATAGACAGGGGGAACGAAAAAAAATAAATCGAGAGAGAAATCGAGATAAGGACAAAAAGAGGAAGAGTGAGAGAAATAGAGAGAATAAAAAGAAAAAAGAAGAAAAAAGATTGAGGGAAAACAGAAGAAGAGAGAGAGAGAGTGAGACAGAAAATAACAAAGAGTGAGGAATAGAGAGAAAGAGAATGTGAAATAAAAAAAATGAGAGAGAGAGAGAGAGAGAGAGAGAGAGAGAGAGAAAGTACCAGTTATATAGAGGGAACTGTTCAAGCGCTCAGTGGCGCAGGAACCCTGCGACCACAACCGGTCAGGGGACCGAAGAGAAGAAAAGGAAGGCAAAGACCTGCTGACCTAAGAATGTTGGATTTGAAGAACCTAAAAACGCGATAGTAAAAAGATATAAATAACATGGCAGATGTATCTAGAGAGATTTGGCAATATTACCGTCTCTAGGATGTTGCTTAAATAATAAATAGGGAACATTGCAAGAGAGTGATCAAAATAAAAGAAAGACTCACAAAGGAACAATCGTGCGTGGAAGATATGGCCGCCTCTAAGAAAATATAGAATTTCGTATATTACATAAATAATTGAAAGCGTTCAATATAGTATGTCACAAAGAAATGTTGCAACTTCTACTAGATAAGCTTGATATATTTGGGAAGGATATTAGCATAATCCAGAACTCATAATGGCAGCAAATCACCTATATACGGATATAAAATGAATCTAGTAAATATCTCTATCTATAACAGGCTGTGTGTGTGTGTGTGTAAAGAATGCACGGCCGCAATTTTCGAAGGATTTGCACCAAAAATTACATGCTCCAAGTTAGCCGAAAGGCCAAGACCAACTTTGCATTTCCCATCGATAGTGGAAATAATCGACTTTTTCATGCTTCTACCGCAGTTTTCATGTACTTTGTGGCCATTTCCGATTGGCCAGAGTGAGAGCCAATAGCTGGATGTCACGAATAGGCAGGAAGATTCTATTGGCCAGCGTGAGAGTCAACAGCTGACTGAAAAAAAAAAAAAATCGATAGCTGCATTCGTCACAAGTGGGAAAAATTTAAATCTGCATGGCACTTTACTCTAATTGGCTCATTCGCTTGCTTAAACTCAACGTTGATTCTGATTCCGCAGAACTGGTCTGGATGTGAAAAAGTATTTCTTGTTAACGTTCTTTTTTTCATTTGGTTTTTCCAGTTATGAGTCCCTTTTTAAAGCTGATCGTTTTGTGTTCATTTTGTTTAGTTCTTTTTTCGTAACAGATTTAATGTTTAGTATAGAGCTTAGAAAAAATTCGCAGTGTGAGATAGGCAAGAAGTAAGGCATGTAGCAACATCAGATGGCAAAGGACACTCCTTTAAAGGCAATGAAGGGCAAAAATATTTTAAGTCAAGTGATATCGATTGCTGTATGAGTCAAACGATTTTTGAATCAACTGCGGGCAACGCCGGGTCATGCTGCTAGTATACGATAATTTTTATTTGTAATATATTTTTTTTTATAATTCTAATAATCTTTTATGTTAGATTTCAATTCTCTAAATTGATTGTACGCTGTTTTTACAGACATTAAATTTTGGCTTTGATTTAGTGGAAAAATCAGTTTTTTCGATTTTTCACATTTAAAGTCGTAATTTTTTCCAGCCAATACTGAAGAATTATTTATCAAATAAAAAAAAAAAAATCATCGAAATCAGATGAAAACTGTGGAAACCCATAAACAACATCCGAGCAAACATACACATATGTATTAGGTTGGTGCAAAAATAATTACGTAATAATGTCGTTTTTTGACGTTATACGTCAAAAAACGACATTATTACGTAATTATTTTTGCACCAACCTAATACATACGCACAAACATTTTGAAAATTATAAATATAGATTTAGGGTTGATGTCCAGTTCACACTCCTCCCCGTTTTTTTAAACAGCAGTAGAGGTTTTTACTTGCTTCCTGTTTAAGATTGGGCTTTTGATTCCTTCTAAAGTTTGTTTCCACTCTATACTTCTGCTAGCCGGAGACAATAAACACTTATATATTTTTTCTTTCATTTTTCGTGATCATGGGTCTCTACAGCTTACATACTTTTGTTGTTTTCAGCCATACTTGCTATTTTACAGCACTACTGTACTTGTTTCTCCATCAATTTACTCTAACTTGTCAAGTAGTTTATTCGCTGCTTTAAATATTTTTCTGCTTCCTTGTTATTTTTCATACTAGAATTCACCCAGTACAAGGCTCGAGAGCCTCTCAAAGTAAAAGGTTTCTGTTACTATGACAATTATGAATGAGGTATGTGATACAAAGAAAAAAGTTGGGTGTGGGGATTATGAGCATAAGAGTGATAAATAACGATTGAACATTGATTTGAAGATGTTTAGATTGTAATATCTGGAAAGCACTTACGCGGGAGTATGCTCCCCAAAGTGGCAATTATTTCACTCAGTGAAATTTTCTTTTTAACTTTAGAAAACTGGGGAAATGAGGATGCTTTGACTCCGTGGAAGTGGCATGGCGTGCATTCGCTGTAGAGGTTTAAACAAGTGAAATTAAAAAAACAAAAACAAAAAACAAACTAGCGCTCATCTAAACTTTTGCCATGGAAATAACGATTGGCTTAGAACATTGCATCTGTGGGAAAAAGTAGTTCTTATTATCTGGATCCCAGAAAATGTAACACTCACAAGTCATATCGAAGACAAGAGAAGCAGGTGAAACAGTGAATAAACTACTAAACCGAATGAACAGATAACAGAACAAGGATATGTAATGGAGGAAGAGGTCCGATAAAATTTAACTCTCACAAGACATTGTTGTGGAGTCGTTTCACAGTGGAGGCTTGTATTTCAATAAGTCGTCATAAATTAGGTTCGATGTACAAAAACGTTAGAACTTGGAAATAAGAGATAAGAACACAGCAATCTAGTTGTGATGGTTGATACTCCAATGTCCGATATCGTCTAACTCGCTCAACACCACCTGGGTATTTATCGATCCACCCACGAGGACCGAATGTGGCACAAGGCCGGGTTTAATGTGGGCCTCTCCAAGCCCGTAGGCTCGGCCAAAAATATAGCCTTTTAACCTGCCTAGACGGGTTCGGGCCCTGTCTACCTCCCCGGACGAAACCTTGCCCTTCGGCAAAGCCTCGTCCGGGTTCCTCTCTGCGTTAGCAGTTCGACAGAAGGCGGGCGCAGTCAGAGACCGCTCAACACCACCTGGGTATTTATTAATCCACCCACGAGGATCAAATGTGGCACAAGGCCGGTTTAATGTGGGTATCTCCGAGCCCGTAGGCTTGGCAAAAAAATATGGCCTTTGAACCCGCCTAGACGAGTTCAGGCTCTGTCTAACTCCCCGAACGAAACCTTGCCCTTCGGCAATGCCTCGTCCGAGTTCCTCTCTGCAAACGCAAAGAGTTGGACAGAAGGCGTCCGCAGTCAAAGACCGCGAGACGCCACCTAAATATTTATTAATCCCCCCACAAGGATCAAATGTGGCACAAGGCCGGTTTAATGTGGGTAATTCCGAGCCCGTTGGCTCAGCCAAAAATTATGGCCTTTGAACCCCCCTTGACGGGTTCAGGCTCTGTCTACCTCCCCGGACGAAACCTTGCCCTTCGGCAAAGTCTCGTACGGGTTCCTCACTGCTAACGCAGAGAGTTGGACAGCAGGCGTCCACAGTCAAAGACCGCGAGACGCCACCTGAGTATTTATTAATCCCCCCACAAGGATCAAATGCGGCACAAGGCCGGTTTAATGTGGGTAATTCCGAGCCCGTAGGCTCAGCCAAAAATATGGCCTTTGAACCCGCCTTGACGGGTTCAGGCTCTGTCTACCTCCCCGGACGAAACCTTGCCCTTCGGCAAAGCCTCGTCCGGGTTCCTCACTGCTAACGCAGAGAGTTGGACAGCAGGCGTCCACAGTCAAAGACCGCGAGACGCCAGCTGCCCCGAACAGGCGACCGCTACTGCTACTTATTGTCTCTGGAAGAGTCCATTACCATAGAATAGGTAGTATAATAGACATATTGAAGGTAAAAGAAGCAGGAGAAAAACCGAGTAATGAGTATGAATGAATGAATGGCTAAACATATAGTGAGGAAAGAAGGTCTAGAGAATTTGACACTCACATGTCATATCGAAGGCATGGGTAGACGAGTCTGAATGCACGAATGGCAGAACAAGAATATATAATGAGGAAAGAAGGCATAGAAAATTTAACACCTACAAGGTATATAGAAAGCAAAAGAATCAGGGAAGAAGTGAAAAAGGGTATGAGTGAATGGATGGCAAGACAATTATATATAATGAATAAAGTCGGCCTAGAGAATTAAACACTCACAAGGCGTATCACAGACAAGAGAAGGGGCAGAAAAAGCGAGTAACCTGTTTAACGAATTTCAATGAACAGATAATGAGGAAAGAAGGCCCAGCGAATTTAACACTCACGTGTCATATTGAAGGCAAGTGGAAACAGCAACTAACCTACTTAATGAGTCTGAATGCACGAATGGCAGAACAAAAATATATAATGAGGAAAGAAGGCCTAGAGAATTTAACACAAGGTACATAGAAAGCAAAAGAATCAAGGAAGAAGTGAATAACCTACTTAAAGGGTTTGAGTGAATGGATAGCAAAACAATGGTATATAATTAATAAAGTCAGCCTAGAGAATTAAACACTCACAAGGCGTATCACAGGCAAGAGAAGCAGCAGAAAAACGAGTAACCTGCTTAGAGAGTTTAAATGAACATACAATGAGGAAAGACGGCCCAGAAACTTTAACACTCACAGGGCATATTGAAAGGAAGAGAAGCAAGAAAAATGTTCAGCAGAGACTTTCAAGATAAACCTACAATCTTCCAGCGTCAGTAATATATCCCCTGGGTTGTTGCCTGACAAAGCGTTGAGCCCAGAGGAGAAACAATTGATCCAGTGTGAACTCGAACAAATGAATTGTCTCATGGGTGGGGTTATGGGTACGGTCTAGTTTTCAAGAAGGCTCGAATGCATCAACAGCTGCGATATTTCACGTTATCAGTCGTGGCTAGAAAAAAAAATGGAGCTTAGCAAACTATGGAATGAACGCTTTAGGCCAAATCTTATGTTCAAAGGGAAAATGATTATCATCGTGTTACGACTGTAATTAAAGTAGTCCCTGGAAATACTCAGTGGTGGTGCGTAAGACAGGAGTTCGAAGGTCTTAGGTTCAAAGGTCATAGGTTCGAAGGTCATAGGTTCCTTCCATATAAGCCTGTGCCAAGTTAATGAAGCAACTCTTTCCGACTGAATTAGAAAACACATCGACATATCTATGCAATATGTCCATTCACAACTATCTGGCCTTATCTTTAAATAATTCCTGCTGATCTTTTGCAACATGACTTGAGACTACTCAACGTTTTACTTTCTTTCTTTCTTTCTTTCTTTCTTTCTTTTTATTTATTTCTTTTTCTTTATTTTTTCTTTTTTCTTTCTGGTAATTTCTTTCTTTTTCTTCATTTTCTTCTTTGTTTTTTTCGTTGTCTATTGTTTCTTTTTTCTTTTTGCTTGCTTGTTTGTTTCTTTTTTCTTTCTGTTATATACCGTACCTATGAACACTAATGGTTATGTCCCAATCCTCATAAATACTTTAGACCGTATTGTAAGTGTGTGTGTGTGTGTGTGCGCGAGTGTGTGTGGTAGGTGGGGGAGTAATATGCTGCCTAAGTAGTCCACCACTAGCAGTGTTTACCGACTTCACGCCGCTGACGAGTATTGTAATTTCATTCCAACCTTCGTTTTGGTTATTGCTCATTCAGTAACTTCTAGGTTGCAACATTTTCTTTCTTTTATTCTTTCTTTCTTTCTTTCTTTCTTTCTTTATTCCAATGTTTCAATGATTGACACTGCTTACATTCCTTTTCGTTTCTTTCTTTCTTTCTTTCTTTCTTTCTTTCTTTCTTTCTTTCTTTCTTTCTTGCTATATTCCAGTGTTTCAATGATTGACACTGCTTACATTCCTTTTCGTTTCTTTTTTCTTTCTTTCTTTCTTTCTTTCTTTCTTTCTTTCTTTCTTCCAATGTTTCAATGATTGACACTGCTTACATTCCTTTTCGTTTCTTTCTTCTTTCTTTCTTTCTTTCTTTCTTTCTTTCTTTCTTTCTTTCTTTCTTTCTTTCTTGCTATATTCCAGTGTTTCAATGATTGACACTGCTTACATTCCTTTTCGTTTCTTTCTTCTTTCTTTCTTTCTTTCTTTCTTTCTTTCTTTCTTTCTTTCTTTCTTTCTTTCTTTCTTTCTTTCTTTCTTGCTATATTCCAATGTTTCAATGATTGACACTGCTTACATTCCTTTTCGTTTCTTTTTTCTTTCTTTCTTTCTTTCTTTCTTTCTTTCTTTCTTTCTTTCTTTATTCCAATGTTTCAATGATTGACACTGCTTACATTCCTTTTCGTTTCTTTTTTCTTTCTTTCTTTCTTTCTTCCTTTCTTTCTTTCTTTCTTTCTTTCTTTCTTTCTTATTACTCTTTTATATTTCTTTTTTGTAACGTTCGTTTCTTTTCTTTCACTTTTCAATTTTTTCTTCCTTTTGTGTTTTATCTTTTTATATTTTATATCATTCCTTTTTCCTTTCATGTCTTATGACATTGTTAAATGTCTAGCTTCTTTTTATTTCATTTCTCGCGTTATCATTCTCTATCATTATCTCTCTTCCTTTTTTTTTCTTGTTAACTTTCTTTTACCTTTTCTTTTTTATTCTCGCCTCTTTTCGATTTCATTTTCTCTTTTCTTCTTTTTTTAAACTTTTCTCTTGTCTTTGTCTTTTTTTTTCTTTTTTCTTTCTTGCACAGTTTTCTTTTTCATTCATTAATTCATTCATTTCGTCTCTTTTTACATTTTTTCTTTCTTTGCTTTCCTTCATTTCCTTTAACTTTGTAGTTCTTCTCTTTTTCTTTATTAAATTCTTCTTTTATTTATTTTTGTTTGTTTCTTTCTTTTTTATCGGAAGTAATCAAGTAAAAATATCGTAATTGCAAAGCCTCCGCATGACGTTTTTTTTCACCTTTTATTAGAGTCCTAATAGGTTTACAGCGCCTCGCACGACCAGCCTGCTGGCCTCAGGCCCGTTTTTTCAGCGTCAGGTTATTTAACAGACTTACGCTCGGGTAGACATACAATTCCATGTTTGTTGGCACAGAACAGACAAGAATTCCTCATTAATTTCGAGTTAAAGAGCACGTCTTTTGTCCTTCTGTTTGAAATTCTTTAGTCTTGCTTATTTTTTTCTTAAAGTGAAATTCTATCTTTTTGTTCATATTTTTCTGTCGCAAATATTTGGGACAAGTTACAAAAAAACAAAACAAAACAGAATTCTATGAGAAATAGATACTGCTATTACTCCTACACTTATTAGTAGCGGCAGTGGTCATTCTTGAAATTCTTGGTAACTTGTCATTAACAATTTCAAGAATTTGTTTCTCCTCTGTTTCCTGTTGAGGGTTGGGCTTCCGGTTATTTCTATTTCACTTCCTGTGACCCCTTACGTCTTGATGGAATTATCATCTTGCTTAGGTTGATGCTTCCTACTCAGTGATCCTCTACCTCGAGTGGCTCTTGGGTCTAGTACAGGGTGAACATCATTGCAAACATCATGTTTAAATAAAATTAAACCTTTTTGAATCAACGAAAAACAACGAGAAATCCAGATTGAAATTCCAGCTGCCTGTTTCGAACATTTCTTTTTGCTTCATACGAAAAGTTGTTTTTTTTTTATTATGAACACTTTGCTTGGTTTCCAGAAGGCATCTTTTGCTAAACTGATACAACTTCATTATTCTGTGTCACATTTTTTTCTGTCGTCTCTTACTACACTACACAGATAGATGAAACTCAAAAAACTCACATTTTTGATTGTCTTTCTTACTAACGACAATAGTTCTGTCTTTTATAATTAATATTTAATCATATTTTCTCGCCTTCCTTCGTTATTAATGCTGAGGAGGAGTCTGACACTATACGAGCGAGTATTATCGAACAAGTACTATTAGTTCGAGTGATATTTGAAGGCGTCTGACACCAGTATTATTCAACAGCGTTACTATAGTTGTATCTGCGATTACAAAGTCTCTACTACAACGAGCATTACGAAAGTGACAACGAGTATTCGTTGGCATTACAAAAGTATTCTGTACTATTGAATCGTTGTAGGTATATATCCAGCCATAATCTTATGTCTTATTGCAGCTAAGAGTTAGACAAAAAGCAGTTGCTGCAATATTTTGCACAAGTAAAGGTATAAATCCCAGCAAAACGATATTTTATAGTTTTGTTTTTATATTGTAGAGTAGGCGGAAGTGAACGACATCAAATCAAAAGAGCAAATGACAAATGAAGCACACCGCGCAAAGGCTCCGCGCAGCCTTCCGGGTTTCAAACATTCTTCAAATTTTCAATTTAATAAAAATAAAGAGCAAATAAAATTAGTTCCCGTCAGTAAATAAACACAGACCTCTAGAGCCGACACATGACCATAAAAAGCAAACATTTATTCAACTTGGCAGAAGGTCTGACAGCAGTAAAGCGTCTTGTTTTTATCATCAAAGCAACAGCAGACATCATTTGATCTTGTCTCCCAACTCCACTTTCTCTCTTCCTCACGGAAAAACTATTCATGTTTATTTCTTTACAGTCAAAGAGAAGCACTTTCTAACTTTCATTTGATCATAAGTAATTACAGTTAAAATTTGCACATTCTACTTTTAAATAAATATAATTTTATTTGAACTCGCAGCAAACTTTTTTTGCAATTTTTTATTCAAACGGTGATCCAAGGAATCTTTCCCCAACAATACAACTGACAAAAGAGATAGAAAAAACACGAGTATGCATGCAAAAGAAAGAGCTCAGACATTAAGAGGAACGATATATTCATGTCTGGGAACAAGTTCCGGTTGGCGCTGTCACTAAAGCATACTTGCATGTAAAGAGAGATAACAGGTGACAAGACAGGAAATGCCCCGTCTTTATAAATGCTTAGCGGCAATCTCTAACAACGTCTTGCGAAACTGGCGAATAATACTAATTAAAAATAGACAAAAGACTTGTGATTTCTTTTACTTTCACGACAAACATTAGAGCATAAATTTGTGCCTTGCAAAGAAGAAGAAATAACAAATATGGCCGCAATCTGACTGACAAAACACTAGACATTGTAAACAGATAAACATAAGAATTTATTAAAAATGAAAATAATCGTAATATTAAGACAATTTAGTATACTCTCCCTCAAACTACAACACAATAAAAACAAAACGGGTCTAATCTCACATGTGTACAGTGGTCGAATAGTTTTGAACCACCTAGAAAAGGATGCCAACGATGCAATTCCCTACTTCACTCCCCCTAAATCCAATTTCATAACCTTCAACCAGCAAGGCTCAATACATACTATCTCAGGAGAATCAATAAAATATATCGAATCATTTACATGCTTAGAAAACAACATAAATTCTACTGAAAAGTATGTGAAAAATTGCATAGCTTAAGCCTGAACAGCCTTGAATAAAATAGACGTAATCTAGAAATCTGATCTGCCAGACAACCTGAAATGAAGCATTTTTCGCGCGACTGTACAGTCGGTTTAAATATATGATGCCAGTACTTGGACATTAATTAAAATCATTGAGTCTAAGCTTGGTGGAACTTACACTCGGATGCTGAGAGCTATACCTAACATCTCTTGGAAACAAGACTCAACTAAATTACAGCTCTATGGAACCATCCTTGATATTTCTACAGTTTAACGTGAAAACCGAATGCGATTTGCAGGACACAGCTGGCGATCAAAACAATAACTTGCGAGTTATCTCCTGTTATAGACACCTAGCCATGGCCCAAGACTGGTGGGTAGCCCAGCAATCACCTACATTGATCAAATATGAAGCAGAATGGCAACCTAATGAACTTCCAACCGAGATGCGTGACTGTGATGGTTGGCGTGATAGACTCATGAATGTCCGAGGCTAGCCCGACCGTATAAAAAAATAAATAAAACAAGCTCAAAGTTTCGTGTGTTTCTTTTATAAGTTACTTTAATCTTTACTCAATTTTAATAGCTCCCGCCCTCAAAAGCTAATTTCCAAATGTTATTTAAAAACATTAAAACATAGGCGATAATATCACTCCACAGCCTCCGCTTACCCACACAGCCCTCTATTCACACAAACGATAATATTATTTATTTGATGTTTCCCTAAAAAACACTTTCCCCTAATAGATATGCCCCACTCCTGATAAATACGTTGGACGCTATTTTAAGTAGGGTAATATGTTAACTAGCAGTGGTTTACCTACTTCACGCCGCTGGCGAGTATTGTATTTTGTTGATGTTATAATGATTACCATTTCATTTCCAACCTTCTTTTTTGGTTATTCCACATTCAGTACCCCTTTCTAGATTACAACGCCTAATATGTCTTTTGAGTGTTAAATTCCCCATGTCTTCTTTCCTCATAATGTGTATCTGAAATTTCACCTGCTTTACTTACACTATTTATATTCATACTAATACCCCCATCTTTGTTGTTGTCATCAAAACGTTTCGGTCGTTGTATCATCCAGCCTTCATCAGGTGTATATCGAACTGGGTAACCTACAGAGAATTCCGAGCTGAACCCTTTATTATTTACACTATTTATACTTTATCATCTTTGTTATTGTCATCACAACGTTTCGGTCGTTGTGCCTTCCGGCCTTCATCAGGTGTATATTGTACTGGACATGGCAGTAGAACGAGAACAGTATACACCCGTAGATTAAATAAAGACTTCAGTTTGGAAATCACTGCAGGTTACCCAGATCGATATACATCTGGTGAAGCCTGGTGGTACAACGGCCAAAACGTTGTTAAAATCACAATCGATGAGGACAATATTTCGAATGTAAATAGTGTAAATAACTACAACTCCCCATCGTAGAAATCCAGACTGAAATTCCAGCTGCCTGTTTCGAACATTTCTTTTTCTTTCACACGAAAAGTTTTTTTTTATTATTATGAACACTTTGCTTGGTTTCCAGAAGGCATCTTTTGCTAAACTGACACAACTTCATTATTTTGTGTCACATTTTTTCTGTCGTCTCTTACTACACTACACAGATAGATGAAACTCTAAAGACTTCTTGATTTTGACGTCTCCAGTTCATAGCTCACATTTTTGATTGTCTTTCTTACTAACGACAAAAATTCTGTCTTTTATAGTTAATATTGAATCATATTTTCTCGCCTTCCTTCATTATTAATGCTGAGGAGGAGTCTGACACCAGGATTGTTCAACGGCGTTACTATAGTTGTATCTGCGATTACAAAGTCTCTACTACAACGATCATTACGAAAGTGACAACGAGTATTCGTTGACATTACAAAAGTGGCAACGTGTGTTCGTTGACATGACAAAAGGAAGTTAAACTGAGACCCAGGACATCGAACTGCATAAAGAAAACTCAGCTTTTTTTCTAATTGTTCACCCAATACAGGACTCAAAAGCCATACAGCGTAGAATGTTACTTAATGAGGTTGCTGAAAAAACATAAGGGAAGCCACAAATTATTATTATTATTCTCATGAATTTGGCAGCTGATATCTCCTCTGATCTAGCTAAATGCGGGGGTGGCTGGTCGCATTCAGTGCCTCGAAAAATGAATTAGTGACATTCAATCATCGTCGATTGAACCAAGAACTTTCAGCAATCGGGATTAACAGATGTTCCCTCAGGTAGTCCGCATGACTTGACCACAGACTGGGTCTTAAACTCAACCCAGGCATTGTGGAACTTGTACGTACGAACTATTGCTAAAGATGCTGGGAAAATGGTCAGTTCCCTGTACCACTCCAGTAAGTGCTTGATTCATACTGATATTCATTTTTGCAAGATCTAGATCAGACCAAAAGTAGAGTACTCCTACCATATATGTACAGGAGCTGACCAGTCTTTATTTCCAAAAGCGTCTCCGCGCCCTTGTGAGTGACAAATCCTTTTCCACCTGAAAACCCCTTTTCTCACAGACGAAACGTCGTATGCATCTCGCTATTTCAATGGAAAGTGCTCAGACGAACTACAATCATTAGTGCCACCAGTTCTAACCTTCACGACCAGGACTCGCCTTGCTAGGTAGACTGGAGCGAACCACCCTGGTTCCCTTCTTATTTCACTGGTGCTATATAAGTTTCACGCGAGCATCTTCTTCCCACGAACCACTGCTTTGTGGAACCGACCCCCAAAATATGCTTCCACGATCACTGCAATCTTAACCAATCCAAGTCTAGGGTTAACTTCTAGGGTTATCTTCCGCATAAACTGTGTCTCTTTCCCTGTACCACTCTACCTCGAGTAGCTCTTAAGCCTTGTAGAAGATGTATAACTATAACGATAAAAGAAAGGCGGATACGGAGAGGAGTCGGTCTAATGTTATTAGGTTGGTGCAAAAATAATGACGTAATAATGTCGTTTTTTTAAAATATTTTTAACGTCAAAAACGACATTATTACGTCATTATTTTTGCACCAACCAAATAGATAACTTTGGTTTGGTTTGGTTTGGTTTGTTTTACGGTATGTCAGCCTTAATGGGTTATTTAATGCCGACAAGTTTTTTTGTTTTTTTTTATTGCTGGTAAATATTTTTTCCTTCAAAAATATATAGCTGGTAATATTTTTTTTTCAAAAACGTACAGTTGGTAATAATTTTTCTTCAAAAATTTATTGCTGGTAATACTTTTTTTTACAAAGTATATCTGATATTAAATCTATTTTTACATTTCCATAGTGTTTTGACCCCCATTTTGGGAAGGGTTTAACTATTTGCTCATAGCTTGGACCCTAACAGGTGCTACCCCCCCACCCCGAGTCAGGGTGTACACGCTCCGCAAAACCTCCCGAGCAAAGGCCATTCTGTTGGACGTAGTTTATCGTTTTACACCAGGACGGTAATATTAGATAAAGACAAGAGGATGTGCGCTTCGGGATGCTGTTGGTGAAACTGAACGGGAAACATTTCAATATGACGAATACACTGATATATGCATCTACGGTAGGAAGGACTGAAGAAGAAATATGTTTTAAAATGTACACACCCCCTGGTCAAAATCTTAAGACCAGATAAAAAAAGGTTAAAAAAATATGAAATACTGTTACTTTAATCAAAATATATTTGCGAGACATTTACATTTAATTAGAAAATGTTGTTTATAAAAAATCAAGTGAACATTTTAAGCTTTTAATTGATTAATTTAAACAAACATTGGAAAACTATTTTTTGGTTTTGTCATAAAGATAAGACCATGTAAATAAAAATAGAAAATACAGAACAAATAAGTCAACGACAATTTAATTTTCAGTATATCCTCCATTTTTGCGAATTACTTCGAAAATTCGCTTTGGCATACTCATTAACTTCTGCAAGAGGGTGTTTGGGATGCCCGCCCAGGATGCATAAACGGCAGCAGGAAGAGCATCCATAGTTTCAAATTGCGATCCATGTTTATAAACATCCTTTATCATCCATTCCCAAACATTCTCGATTGGGTTTCGATCTGGAGAGCGTTGTTGTGGTTTGTAACATTATCCTGCCGGAAAATCCAGTTTTCTCCACATAGATATAGGCCTTCACTCATTAGCGATGCCTTTCTTAACATGTCAATGTAAATATCAGCTGTTTGACGACATTTTACCTCCTATAGCTAAAGAGTTCCATTGTACCAAAATGAAGCCCAGACCATAATTGATTCACTTCCACTGTGTCGTGTTGAGAAAATTTCTTTTGGGACATCTTTTCCATGCCAGTAACGCTGAAAACCGTCTGGGCCATCAAGATTGAATTTTTTTCTCGTCTGGAAACAACACATTCTTCCATTTATCAATATCCCAAGTTTGATAATAGGAAGCAAATTGTAAATGGGAGGTTTCATGGCGAAGGAGAAGGCGATGCCTCTGCAGCCGTTTCAAAAGTTCTTAAACCCTTTCTTATTAAAATGCTGTCAAATTGTTCGAGAGCTGCATTCAGCATCTGTATTCGCTTTTATCTCCTAAATTCTCGCCTAATGCGTCTGTCTATAGATGGTGAGATTTTATTGGGACGCCCGCTTGATTTTTTAGAAGAATACGCATCCAGATTTTTAATGAAGTTAGCAGTTCTGATACAGCCAATTTCATTTGCAATGGCTCGTTGCGAAAGACCACATCTTTGAAGTTCAACAACACTGCCCTGTTCGAACTCTGTTAAAATTTTACGCTTAGCGAGCTTAAAATCTGAAACTTAATACTGGAAATGAACTACGTAGATGTCTACACGCCTAGCTATAATCACACTGACTAGTTCTAAATTTTTGTCCACTAACTTGTTTTTTTCACGCATTACCAATAAAAAAAATCTTTTTTTTAAATGTTTGTTTAAATTAATCAATTAAAAGCTTAACATTTTCACTTGTTTGTTGATAAACTACATTTTCAAATTAAATGTAAATATTTCGCAAATATATTTTGATTAAAGTAACAGTATTTTATATATTTTTACCCCTTTGGTATCTGGTCTTAAGATTTTGACCAGGGGTGTACTAAAACCACGCATATCATAATTAGCCACAAAATAAGCTCATATTAATAGAATATCTAGTAAAGATAACAGTCGGCCATAGATTTTAAGAAATTAAGATTGTAGTGATTGAGGAAGCCACCTCTAGGTAGTCCGTTTAGTTTCGTAGGCCGGAGCACTAGAATCTTTGACCCAAAGATAGGTAAAGCGTACCACACAACTTCGCGCTTTAAACACTCGCTAGTGCTGGTTTGTGGATCAATCTACAGGTCATGTGTTGCGTTCCGTGTCGTCTCTGGATACCAACGCTACTGTATGGATGGTATTAACGAAAAGAAGATTTCTTTTACTTTTTGTTAGAGGAGAGTGGCAGACGTGGCAGATTGGATTCTAAGAAGCAGCGGGAGGAATGACTTCGAGTGAAAGCATCTCACTTGTTAGCCTAGCATCCCTCCGCGTATGGTCATAGCCTGTCTCTCGAACTTGGGTGTTGGAAGCGTATCGATGCTTCAAAATTCTTACGGCCTCTGCTGAATTCGAGCCGTTTTAGACTTATATCAAAAAGGCAATCTATCACTTTCAGAATACTACAGACCCAAGGTATTTTAACCAATTGCTGACCATCCCGACCCTGGTCTTCGCATTTTGTAATACATGGCGTGACATGGAAAGAAAACTGAATGTTTTAATTAAAAGTGACCACCCTTGAATTTTAAGGGGTTTGTGACCCCTATGCGTAAATGAAGTAAACATTCTGGACACTAAATGATTTTTAAGAATTTGAACCCCCCCCCCCCCGAAAAAACAGCAACAACAAAAATAGATAACCTGTAGATTATTTTGTCTAGCCAAATGCATGTGTTTATATCTTTTTTATTGGTTTTTGTTTCTCTTTGAAAAACTGGGAACAAAATCAGAAACACATTATGAAATCATTTTTTGACACGAGTAAATAGTTTCCACATTTTTTCGACTGGAATTTATCGGAGTTGGCCAGATTTCTACTTTATTTGACTCAACAAATTTCCCAAGAGAAAGAAAGAACTTTGTTTGCGTCTGTTTTGGTTTATATTATTTTCTCGGAGCCTAATTAAAATACCATTCCTAAAATAAAAGAACAAAATTATAATAAATAAAATAAAATAAAAATATATAATATAAAACATTGAAAAAATTTTTTATAATTTTTTTATTCATTTTAAAAGAAAAGAGAAAATGACTATGATCTACGAACGATTTATGCAATATTTCCGTTGTGGAATTTTGAATGAACAAAAGAAGCCCCCGCTCTCCCTCATAACGTAACTTTTGCAAACCAATATACGATAACCTGGATCAGTCACGACATTGAAGAAAATAATCCAATTCATCATTCGCAAAATCAAGCCAAAGGATAGTCGTCATTTTTTGTCGGATTTTTGACAGTTAAACACCCCTCCACCTGCCCAACTCCGGTGTTCAGGATGAGGGTGTATTGGCAACCTAGAAGGAAGAATATGGAATGTTAGGTAATGGAATGTTAGGTCTGGTACGAAAACATAAGTTACGAAATATAGACATCGAAATGACCCAACGAGAGATTTGATTTTTTTAAAATAACTAATTGAACCTTGTTTTCCTTATAAGCACCTTTGTAGCTTAGTGGTAAACCTCTCCTGGCAATAGAAATGTGAAAAAAAAAACTATACTTATGCTTTATAGCTTACGCAAAAGCATTTGATCAAGTGCGATATGAAGAACCGATTGTAATGTTCAGAAAACTTGATCTACATAGAAAGGATGCATTTTCGTAGGCAAAACATAAAGATAATAATTCAAGTTAATGGAATACACAATTGGACAATACAGGGGTTAGACAAAATAATTGGAACACTTGTTAAATTCAAAGAAAATGTATTTAATATGCAGTTGGTCCTCCTTTAGACTCACAGACAGCTTTAATACGTCTAGAAATTGAATCATACAGGTTCCTGACTTCATCCAGAGGAATTTTCAGTCATTCTTCCATTAAAACCTTCTCCAGCTCTATACGACACGACGGTGGAGGATAGAGGCTCCTAACTTGTTTCTCAAAAATGCACCACAAATGTTTAATAATATTGATATCTTGAGATTGGGGAGGCCACTTCATGTGTTCTAGCTCACTTTCATGCTCTTCATACCAATTCTTGACCACTCGAGCGTTATGTATTGGAGCATTATCGTCTTGGAAGATGCAGTCACCATCAGTGAATAAAGTCTTGGCCATTGAATGAACATGATCTCCCAAAATGTTCAGGTAATCTTTGCTGTTGCTTCTACCCTGCAGGGCAACTACTGGACTGAGACATTTCCATGATATGGCGGCTCAAACTATCACTGATCCACCTCCATGCTTCACTGTTGGAAGAAGGCAGTCAGGGTTGTAAGCTTCTTTGGGCTACCTCCACACATAAACTCACCCTGAAGTTGGGAAAAGAGAAAAACTGGACTTGTTTGAGAATATGACTTGCTTCCATTGGTCTGCAGACCAGACATTGTGATTTCTGCACCACTTCAACCTCTTTTGAATGTTGCGAGTGGAGAAAAGAGGTTTCCTTGCAGCGGCTCTTCCATGATATGCAGCTTTATGGAGCTCACAGTGAACAGTTTTAGTAGAAACTGAACGATTCAGATGGTTATTCAACTCAGCAGTCACTTTGGCTGCATTTGTCCGATGATTTTTTGCCACATTGTGTTTCAATGCACGTCAGTTCCTGTCAGTAAGTTTGCAAGTCCGGCCCGAATTGCTACAGTTGCTACAGTTGTTAGAGGTCTTACCCTGTTTCTCGAATTGCATCAGTGTTCTTGATATGTTAGCTCTTGAAAAGCCAAACAGTTCAGCAAACTTAGTGATCGAGGCTCCTGCCATGCGAGCTCCAACAATTTGCTCTTTTTCGAACTCGGAGAGGTCACGCATTTAGCTTAAATTTTACTAGATTCTAAAAATGAATAAAACAAAGACAGTAAATTAGATAAATAAACGCATTTACAATAGATATAACCTGCAATTACGAAGTTTTAGTTAAAGTTCTTAATATAATAGCTCTTTGAAATATAGGAGTGGATTTTGCAACTGTTTCAATTATTTTGTGCAAACCCTGTGTTTCGTATTTCTGGTAGAAAAATATAAGTTAGCAAATATAAGCATCGAAAAGTCCCAATGAGAGATTTATTTTTCTTAAACGTAATTTAAACTTTCTTTTTCTTTAAGGACCTTCGTAGACTATTGGCAAAACTTCACCGACTAAAAGTTGTTTCCCAGACAAAATGGGGATAGAGATTTGATCTCTACTGAGACATACATTTTCTTTAATAAGCCATTCGGTGGTAAATCCGGTAGTAGATGTTAATTTCACTTTTTGTAAATGGACAGAGATATCTACTCAAAGACGAGTATTGACTAAAATAACGTAAATAGAAAGCATATACAGAGCAGACGTACCCCAAAGATGTCTTTTTGCTCCTGCATTCTTTCTGCTTACATTAAGGTTATGCTTCGGGAAAATCTCAGATTGTTTTAAAATATCTCTGTAGATATTTATAAAATGTTTATAAATGCAATTCCCCAAATCAAAGTTGTTCTAATCTGGCAGCTGATCTTTTCTCAAGCCTAACTCTGGCAGCTCAGTGGAAAAAAAAAACGGCTTGTAACATTCACTACGAATTTTGTTTTGTATTAATTAAGTATTTTACTGTTTTAGACGTCGTTGCTACAAATTTTATGTTGAGTCTGGATGAATTCTTTTCGATTGTAGTTGCGATGGAGTTGGTGGGAAGAACGATTTATTTTGATTCGTTTGGGAGGACAAAATTTATTCTGCGACCGGGAGAAATCCCAAGGAATTAAAAAAAAAAAAAAACGATTATATGAGCACAAAAACGTCCTTATAGAAGACATTACAAAGTATTAAGAAACGGGAATTTCGAAAAAAAAAAATAAAAAAAAATAAAAGAAAAAAGTGTACTGTGCTGTTATGTAATATCCATCCTTCTTTATGGTAGTAAATACTCTCTGTAACACATTATTTATCATCACTCAGTTGCGTCTCTGTCTTTGGGCAGAGTACACTCAGGGGCGGCCCCGTCAAACGACAGTCGCAACTGAGGAAGATTATACTGAGAGGTGCCCAGCCCTGGGGAACAACTGTCCGGGGCCGCACCCTTTCATTGCGCCAGAGGGAGGGATCGGTGCTCGCACCGAGGCCAGCGCAACCGGCGGCTGTGGAGGCTGCGGGCAATTTTGTTCCTAGCCCCGGTGTATGCGCTCGGGCTCTCCACATTAAACCAACCTTATGTCACAACCTTACCTCATGGGATCTTGAGTAAATACAAATATTGGACAATTTCATCCCAAATGAATATGCGACTTACGATAGGAGAGCCGTAATTAATAAGACCTTAAATGGATTAGTTACTTACAGTAACGAGACTTACCACAATTTTGATTTAAAAAATGGTGCTCTAATTAAAAGAGAAAACATTTTACTATGACAAAAATATTTATAAATTGCTTTAATCGCTAGATCATTCACAGTAAATTCGAATTCCCGCCAGATCCATTACATTCACTTACGTACTATTACCCTTGGGAAAGGTATGAATCCTCTTCTCATCCTCAGATATGTGTAAACAAACAGCACAGACCGGGTTCTATAGCCTTTGATGGCAAATGGACTACCGCAGAAAGAAATGGCAACATACTACGGGAAAAAATTGCCTCTCAGTCATGTATCAAAAGATACATGTTCGCCTAATCGTGTATCAGGCATGGGACATAATTGACTGACTGACGTGCTAATACCCTTGGGAAAGGTATGAATCCTCTTCTTCTCCCCCCAGCTATGCGTAAATAACAGGACAGACCGGGTTCTGTACTCTAGGAGAAGGTAACTCTGAATTTCAAAAACCGGTCTAAAGAGGGTTGGGTTCCGCCAGGCTACCTTGCTCGAGAAAAACCACTTCTACGTAGCCCTACAACCCCGATGGCGATTTGTCCAGCACACGGCCGAAGAATCACTCAAAGTAGAGGGTTACCTTGTTGTGTTGTATGAGCTTAAGAAAGAGCAAGAAGTAAAGTTCAAGGGTCTATGAAGGTTAACCCTAGGCTTCAAGATCTCAAGAGAGTAGTGATTGGAAAAGCATCCTGAGGGGAATCTTTTCCACAAATCAGCAGTTCTAAAAACACCTATTATTTATTTAAGAAATGTATTCGAATAATCCGGAACATTTAGTGGGGAACCAATAGCCTGTATGCGGACAGAAAGTAAATTGAGCAAGTACGCAAAAATAGAAAGGGTCGTAAGATAAGGATGCGTCTTCTAATAGGATTTATTTAACTCTTACGGGAAGGCGATTCAAAACGAAGTAGAAGTCTTGCAAGGATTTATTATTGGCATGCATAATATTAACAGCATAAGATGGAAAGGCGTTGTTGGCAGACGTAGAAGAAAAACTGCTGGAACTCCTAGAAAAGGCACTAAAGCAAGGCAGGAAGAAAGTACAACCATCAGTTGTAAGAAAACGGAATGTATGGTTGTCAGCAAAAGGGGCATTCCAAGATGCAAACTACAAATTGGAGACTTCAAAATCCAAGTATAGAAATTTAACTGGTATGTGTTTAATAAGCGGTGGAAATAATGTGAGACATATGTCCAAATGCATATTGGAATATTGAAAGATGCCTTCCAGAAGTTATACAAAGTATTAAGAAACAGGGGAATTTCGTAATAAAAAAAGAAAAAGAAAAAAAAGTGTACTGTGCTGTTATGTAATATCCATCCTTCTATATGGTAGTAAATACTCTCGAATAGTTTGTAACACGTTATTTATCATCACTCAGTTGCGTCTCTGCCTTTGGGCAAAGTGCACTCAGGGGCGGCTCTGTCAAAGGACAGTCGCAACTGAGGAAGATTATACTGAGAGATGCCCAGCCCTGGGGAACAACTGTCCGAGCTCTCACCCTCTCATTGCGCCAGAGGGAGGGATCGGTGCTCGCACCGAGGCCAGCTCAACCGGCGGGTGTGGAGGCTGCGGGCAATTTTTGTTCCTAGCCCCGGTGTACGCGCTCGGGATCCCCACATTAAACCAGCCTTATGTCACAACCTGACCTCATGGGAGGTTGAGTAAATACAAATACTGGACAATTTCATCATAAATGAATATGCCACTTATGATAGCAGAGCCGTAATTCTCCACAAGGAAGTTTAGAATAACATGGAGGGAGCATGTACACAACTTGAAAGTTTTAAGAAAAATGAGTCAGAAAAGGACTCTTAAAATCAGAAAGACTAGTTGAAATTACCTGGGCACATAAAGAGTGTTTGGAGGAAAGAGTCTTGAAAGAATTTGACACTCACAGGGCATATTCATGAGGGATAATAGACGAACAATATTACTTAGCGCTACACATAATAGGAAGTTGTAGAGAGTCATCATTGCTTACGTCTTGAAAGGATATAAAAATTAACCCTTTGAGCCATGCGTTCCAGAACAATTTTAGCGCTTCTGCCTGAGCCCCTGAGTCAAGATTCTCAAATAATTGGTATGTAATGTTTCACGATAGATATAAAAATAGTGATTACCCCACCGTTCAACCGGTGGCTGGGTATTAAGTCATTTTTCTTTAAAGCGGTTGTCAGGGCGCAAAGGGTTGAAAAAAAAGATCGTTTTGATTGTTATATAGCCAAAGGTTCGACCGTTCTACATACAATTTTTTATCAGGCGATTGTCATACTTGGTGACTTTATAGACATTTTTAATTGAATAATAATTTACTCAATTCTTTTTACCTGATCAGAGAAATAATGGCCGACAATGGTTAATATTGACCAAAGATGTAACAGTTATTTGCTGTTACTGGACGTTTAGTTTCTGGGAGAGTGGTTTGCTTAACTGGCCATTCAGATAATATCCCCAGGTGTGGGCTAAATAATAGAGCTTGTATCTGGAAAAATCATTGTTAGTCTAAAGAAAAAAATTTTAATACAAGATTCAAAAAATTCTTACGATTTAAAATATGTTTCGACTTTAAATAACGAACAAAGGGTTGATAAGCCGTAAAAGAAACAAATGAGTTAATTCAGCCACTATATTTTTTGTAAACTATCTTGACTAGTGAGTGACGTGAAAATTTTTTTCCGAAAATAGATGTAGTGATATGAACCAAAGGTAATTAATTCGAATTGAATATAACCAGCCTCAAACTCGGATCGCCAGTTACGTGTCGATAAATTTTACACCATCGATCGCCTCCTTTAAGAAATAACAACAATGATCAAATTGTCTGATTTCTATAAATAACCTTTTGCCTATAATTCCGTTATCCTTGCAAAAATTACCAATATTAGAGTTATTCTCGTTTGTTTGTAATTACTATTGACTTTTACTTTTTCATCATTGGTCTCAATTTAATAATACCTTTACAAGCCGTTCTTATTGCAGGCTCGCCCTTGTTTCGTAGAAGAAAAAAAATCAATAGTCTTTTTGTTTTTTTATTCCATATAATCTTTCCTATAAAGTCAAGGTCATAACGAATAATGGCTGTTTTTCATCAACCGAGTTCCACTGCCTCTTGTTGTGCGAGCTACAGTACGTAATTTGAAAAGTTCTTGTTCGACTGTGTTGTGTTATTTAGTCGGTCGGGCGAGATCGGACATTCATTAATCTATCACACCAACCATCACGGCCCTCCATTAAGGTCAGTTTGTGGTTAGGGTGGCATATTATAGCTGGCCAATGTAGGTGGTTGCTGGGCGACAAAACACTTTTGTTCCATGGCTAGATGTCCAGAGCAGTACACTGGTGAGTTATTGTTTTTACTCGTCAGCAGTGCTCTGCAAAGCGTATTATGTGTTTTGTTTTGGTTTTGGGGTTCTCTATTTGCCTTTAGTTGGGACCCTAACAGCTGCTACCACCTCGGGTTAGAGTAGACCTGGGAACAACATCAATTAAGCGGTGGTCCAACGCTCCTCATAATCTCCAATTACCCGATCAGAGGCTTTGCTGCCGGATGTAGTTCATCATCATACCAAGGAATGATCTTTATTGCATAGTAGTAGTAGATGATTTTAACATGTAGTAGATTCATCTGCTGCTGTTAACACCGAACTCCCTGACTCCTCTGTTGCTGTCTTCACTTGTCGGCATCGGGCTTCAGTTTGCGAGTTCCCGGCTAAAATGAACGAGGGACAGGCAAGTGATCGAGGTAGCGCGGAACAGCTTTCTGTCATGGAATCGAATTGATGGCTGTTTATATAAATATGGAGTGTTTCGAAAACAAATTGTTGATTGATGCTTCGTGAATCTTAGAATATTTTTATGACATTTTAATCTCAGAAGTGGTTGTATTGAGCTGGCAAAAAAAGAAAAGAAAAGAAGAAATGAGACCCGTTTGTGTCATTTGGTCGGTGGTTGTTGAGGAGAGAGATTTTCGATGAAGAGTCGAAATAATAAATAACAACTTTTGAAATGAAACCCCAATGAATATTTACAATGATTACACTTTACTAAAGAGG
This sequence comes from Acanthosepion lycidas, assembly GCA_963932145.1. Lineage (NCBI taxonomy): Eukaryota > Metazoa > Mollusca > Cephalopoda > Sepiida > Sepiidae > Acanthosepion > Acanthosepion lycidas. The sequence goes on along the minus strand of OZ010578.1, from coordinate 50,237,480 downwards.
AAAGTTAATCAGAACAATTACCATGAAAATATTTTTTTAGAAAAGTCATAGGAAAGCTACATGACGTTGGTGAGAAAGTGACTGAAGCCGAGATGCGAGGCCAGGATCAATAATATTGCAGGTTTTTTTTTTGTATTTTATTAAGAAAATTTTATTGAGAATAAAATGTGACTCTATCAATATATATGAACATATAAATGCGCACTTTTTTAATTTATCGTACATAAAATATATATTTTTTCTTGTCAGTGCAGTTTACAATGGAACTGTCACTGGTTTTATAAGTAAAACTTCTGGGGGTGACATATTGTCACACACGTATATGTGATCAATGAGCACGAGCTTTTCGGGAGTGATACGAACTGTCAATTCGTCGACATGGTTCCATAGGGGGCGGACACGATGACAATGCTAGAAGGCGTGCGAAGTCGTTTCCTGTAAGACAAGGTCACATCGTTCACAGTCTGACAAATCCGCCAAGACCCCTATGAAGGCCTTGTCATTGAGAGAGAGCCTAATCGAGCCAATCGCCAGGTAAGCGAAAACTCAGGGTTGCTGAGGTAATCCGCCGCTGGCGCCCAAGTGCGAAACTCGCCCGCCGACAAATTGAGCCAGTCACGTAGTGGATCCTTCGCGACCCCCTCCACTAGTTCACGGGAGGAAAATCTAAGGGGCCGAGAAAGGTCACTGGCCCGATCGACACACCAGAAGGAAACTTAATTGATCATAACTTCTACTTCTTGTCTGACGTAATATAAACTCAATTCAGCTGACTCGGGGTTGGAATCGGATTTCGTTTTAGTCAAGTTAACGTCAGGGTAGAATGTGGTGACCTTCATAGTTCGGAGTAGATCGAGAGTTGTGGCTAGGTTTTTCATAGGTATCCACTCCGAAGAGGGGCTTTTAAAAATTGTCTGGATGGTAAAGATGGTGGGGGCTCGTTCGACGTAGTTAGCCGATAGTCAGATTCAATTTTGCGTTAGTTTTTGAACCAGTCTGAGTCAATTTAGGATGAATAGCTGACCTTGTAAAGGTGTGATTAGGTGGTGGTACGTCCATATTGAAGTCAAGGGTCTGTGGATTTTTTTGACAAAGGATTTTGCTTACAGTCTTTATTTTTGAACTCTTTCCCGGGAGAAGTCTTTTCTGAGCCCTTTTTGTTCTTGGTCGATCTTTCTCAGTAATATGTTGATATACTTAGCCGCTCTTTCTTCAAGCTTTGGGGAGAGGATAGTTTTTGAGTACATACTGGGGTAAGGCTGGTAAGCAAAGATTTATCCTAGTAGTTACATAATCAAAAAGTGAGAGCGCGAAGCTACCGAATCAAAGCATTCTTTGTTACACCCAATGGAAACTCTTTTGGAGCGCTCAGGAAGCTCTGATTGTGCTTTTCCAAAAAGGGAAATGTATTAATTTCCAGATTTTGTCGATAGAGCACGTCACAATGGCTAAATGACGTGTATTGAATTCCTTCATAATCCCTTTCAAGTACATGATCAGCAGGCTTCTCTTTGTCAGTCTGTTTCTCTGCAACGACTTCAGAGCTGCTTTCGACCATATTTAACTGTTCGAATTGTTTAAAGATCGGCTTCTTTTCGATATCTATGTCTTACTATTTTTAAAGATATTTTCAAAGGCTATATCGTTCTTAATTGTTGGATGTCTTCTCTATTTCGTTGAGTCGTATGGTCATTTTAACGTCGAATATCTATTAGGTTGAATTATAAGCTCATTTTAACGTCTAATATCTATTAGGTAGAATTATAAGCTCATTTTAACGTCTAATATCTATTAGGTTGAATTATAAGCTCATTTTAACGTCTAATATCTATTAGGTTTAATTATAAGCTCATTTTAACGTCGAATATCTATTAGGTTGAATTATAAGCTCATTTTAACGTCTAATATCTATTAGGTTGAATTATAAGCTCATTTTAACGTCTAATATCTATTAGGTTGAATTATAAGCTCATTTTAACGTCTAATATCTATTAGGTTTAATTATAAGCTAATTTTAACGTCTAATATCTATTAGGTTGAATTATAAGCTCATTTTAATGTCTAACTTCATGAACCATAAAATATTTTCGTAGGCAAAACACTAGATCCAAGTCACAACAAATTCTGGTTCATACAAGCATATCATCAGCGATTCCAAACTAGTGTTGATTTCTTCTTAACTTAAGCTTTTATTTGAAATAGTATGAAATGTCAAAATCTTGATTATGTGCTATCCATTTTACCTGCTGCTGCTGTTGAAAAGTCCTCAAGTGATGTGGTTTCTGTTATTTGGTACAGGTCTTTGTTTGTGATTCTGTCCATAATGGTCAAAGATTTTGCAAAGATCCATAGGCTTCACTCACTCAAAGGGATTTTTAACCATTGATCTTAGAAAGTGGCTGCATACAGCTCAGAGTTTACATATCATTTTTATATGGATTGATATTTTTCTTTTTCTACTAACTCTAATATTTCAAGATGTTTTCTTACTGATAAAGCTATAGTAAATAGCAATTTAATCATATAAGATTCTAAATGATAATATGGTTTCATGTTTTTGTGTTGTTTTTAATGATTTAAAAATGTATATTGAATTGAATTGAGTCTATATTTGACACTGAAGAGTGAAACCTTGTTTTTCTTTTAGATTTAATAAATAGTTGACATTTTAAATTCAGAATGATGGGAACACCAGATACTGAAAGCTTGGAGGTGCAGGTGGTGCGATGGACAATGACACGGAATTGAAAATAAGAGGGCTGAGTTCCAATTCCTGTTGAGTTCATTATATTCACTTAGGTACAAAAGGTATGATTCCACCTCTTTTCCTCCCAGATATGGGTTAATTAGTAAAACTGGTAGCATTAAGCCATTTTTCTCTTCACCCAAAGGTTCTTGCAATACAAAAAATATTTTCTAGCTTTAAATAACCTGCAAAGTGTTGATAAGACATAGAAAACAAATAAATCAGCCAATCAAATTCAGAATCAAATTTGATCCACCCGTTTGCTATATAAGAAGGGAAATGTTGACTTGCTATCACTGAGGGGGGATTTTCTTCTTAAGCTTTTACTTGAAATGGTGTGAAATGTCAACATCTTGATTATGTTATTGTTTTCTCTTCGATTTACGTGTGATATCCATTTTATCTGATGATGCTGTTGAAAAGTCCTCAAGTGATGTGGTTTCTGTTATTTGGTACACATCTTTGTTTGTGAATATGTATTGCCAGTCGAAAATGTTCAAAGAAAGGTGACATTGGCCAAGACCCTCGGGCATCATTCGTTTATGGATGCCATGAATGGCGTTCAACTATTCAAAAATGTCTAAACTGTCAGCTTATATACATAAGTTATCTCTGATCAATCATTTAAAATGGCCGCAAGGCAAGCAAATGTATCTAAAACTCTGCAGAACTACGGAACCTCATATCATGTTTGTTAAACTGTAGCATAGTGGAAATGTTAGCTGTTTCCTTATAAGAAAACAATCAGAGTTCATTAACTGGGGAAGCAGTTCTCTTGAAATTTATAAAAGCTTTCCCTTCAAACAATTGTTCAAGAAAATAGGTTCCTCAAGTCCAGCAGCTGTTATCACTCTTGCCATCACTGATGGGGAATTTCTTTCTTAAGCTTTTATTTGAAATGGCGTGAAATATCAACATCTTGATTATGTCATTATTTTCTCTTTGATTTACATGGGATATCCATTTTACTTGTTGCGCAATTCTAGTTGTGCTTTTTTTACACTCCTTGGCCATTGGGCTGGTATCAAATGGTAATATTAACAATTTCCTTATAAAGAAACATTCAGCATTCATTGACTATAAAATCTTTCTCTTAAAATAATTATTTTAAAGAAAATAGGTTTCACTAGTCCAATGTCATTACTTCTTCCAGAATTGGCAGGGATTTCTTCCTAACCGTTTGTTTGAAATAGTGTGGAATATCAACGTCTTGATTGTTTCTTTATTTTCTCTTCGAGAATTGACCAGCACTAATGCCGAGTTCTTTAATTCAAATATAATTAAACGCAAAACAGACTTGCTTTCATTTAATCGCCACATAGAAACTTTTCTGCGTGACATCAATATGGCTGATACTAGATTCCAGGAGAGCATTACCCTACGCCTTCTTGGCCTCACGTTTTCTATTGGCATGAAGTTGGATGGCTATGTCGAATAATTTGCTACGGCCATGGTAAGGAAAGTTGGTTCACTCTTTATTGCCAAAAACTTTTCTCTTCAGAATCGATCTCGCACATTTATAAGTCTACCAATCATCCGTGCATTCAATATTGCTGTCATATCTGTCCCGCTGCTCCTGCTGTACATCTCGAGATTCTTGACAAAATCTAAAGAAGGATCTGCAACATAATCAATCCTGACTTGGCATCTTGACTTCAGTCACGTTCTCACCGACATGACGTGGCTTCCCTCTGTCTTTTCTCCTAATATTTTCATGGCAACTGCTGTGATGAGCTCTTGTGTCCCGCTTACATGAATTTAAGCGTTCTACTAGAATGGCAACTAGGTGCCAAAGTTTTATTGTTGAAATAGCTAGATGCAACCTCCATTTCTACTCTAACAGTTTCTTTTCTCGCACCTCACACCTGTGTAATTCCATTCCGATTTCTTGCTTCCCTGATAACTACAACCTTCAAAATGAAATCCAACGTCAACAGACATCTGATTTGTTGCCTCCTCTTTCTGTTTTTTTCTTCCTCGATAATCTTTACTAAAATTCTCTCATTCTTATTCAGTTTCTGTAACTCCTTGTATTACTAAGCCTTGTGGGATTTGGAAAGGATTAAAAAAAAAATATTCTTGATCTATTGAACGTAAGCAAGGAAGTGTAGAACAGTATAAAAACTATTGATATTTTATAAGTACAATATAATTAAATTATATTTTTAATTATATTTTTCAGCAGTAAACTAAGTTTTAATAGTAATTATAAAGCACGGCTAATATCTGGATTTCGCAAGAGAATTAAAAGAAATGCAGAATCGGAGTATTTAGAATAGTCCAACAGAACTTGGTAAAATGGTTGGATGAACAGGACTTCCGAGGAAGAATCAAAACTATTGAGACGATATTAATATCGTTGGGGTCTGTTTAGGGGCCAGAAAGAAAGACACAGAAGACGAAGGTAGGTTGAACAAGTGTATTGAAATAACAAATATATATACAAAGCAAGAGTGTTAGTAATAAGCAGATAGAGGTGTACGTCCGAACGGTAGGTTAACACTGCGTCTCGGCTCTCTTCGTCCGACGCTGGCAGTTTGTATTTATCAGAGAAGGAAGAGTTCATTCTACTGTAGGAGGGTTTGCCACAACAAATATTAAAAACAGTCAGCTTACCAAGGAGAGTAGTGGAGTTATTGAAGAAACTGGAAGTCGCTTAACTCTATCTCAGGCGAGCAGGGAGATTTTTTTTCCCGCGCAGAACTTTCAATTGAAACAGCTGCTTTTGTGCTTGGGGTATTGATTTGAAACTCAAGGTATATTGCTAAAAATAGACTGTCGTTAAAATATCTTGTTGAGTTATTCTAAAGGTAATTGTGAATACAGTGAATAGTCATGTTGTTACCTAATTGCTGACGTCAGCATATTTTTACTCACGTGAGGGATTTTTATTGTAAAAAATTACGTATTATCTTACAGTTAATATTACAATACCCTTTATGATTCCAGTACACAACATATTACAAAGTATATTCAACATACATTCTTTGCATTGTGAATGGCAATATATTGTATTGAAGCACTTGTTTTATTTACTTTTCAAAATCACACGTTATTTTTTTATTGTTACTTTATACAGATAAACAATAAAATAGCAAAGTGTTCCGGCTCAGACCAGACACGGGGTTCGTTGACAGGGTGATGTTTCTTCCGTTCAAACGCTTGTGACTTAAAAGTGCCCTTAGGCCAGATCGTTACCCACGAGTGAAAAACAGAACAATTTCTAGCAGGAAACCAGATTTTATTATTGGGTTGTAACCTACTTCTATAAGTGAGCGAAGTAGAGATGAGGTGTAGGTGAGGGGAAGATACACAGTCTAGCGGACGTTTTCCCTGTCGCTTCGTCCTTCTGTATACCTTTTCTCGGGATGGTCATTTTTAAAGACAACAATTTTCTTTGTCTTGTCATATTCGTCTAAAAAAAATTATCTTCCTTCCGTGACTTTCTCTCTGTTTGAGCATCTTGCTCTATATTTTGACAATGTCTTCACTTACTGATAACCATCGGTTGAAGGTTTATATTCAGTATTAATTTTTGTGACAGGTCAAGCTGTTTTCAATTTAACATGACCTCAGGCGACTCATATTGCTACAGAAGTAATTTCTTTGAAGAAGCTATTTTTTGACAAGTGTTTATGATAAATAGGAGAGTGAAGAAGAATGTAGACATCTTGCAGTAAGTTGAGAACATTTCAAAATTGGCAAAGTAAAAAGCATCCCCCCATTTTTAAAAAACTCTAAAATAACCTGACTTTTACAGGGTTAATCTAAAGTGTCAGTCAGTTATGTGCCATATGTGATACACGCTTAGGAGATTATGTATCATTCGATACATGACAGACGAGGCAGATTTTTTCCTCGCAGTAGGTTGCCATTTCTTTCTGCGGTAGACTAGTTGTCATCAAAGGCTGTAGAACCCGGTCTGTTCTGCTATTTACCCATAGCTGAGGATGAGAAGAGGATTCATACCTTTCCCAAGGGTATTAGCACATCAGTTAATTTCAGTCAGTTATGGGCCATGCGTGATACACGCTTAGGCGATCATGTATCTTTCGATACTTAACTAACGAGGCAAACTTTTCCCCGCAGTAGGTTGCCTTTTCTTTCTGCGGTAGACCAGTTGCCATCCAAGACTATAGAACCCGGTTTGTCCTTCTCTTTGTGTATGGGGAGAAGAAGAGGATTCATAACTTTCCCAAGAGTCTTAGCACGTGCCATGTGTGATACACGTTTAGGCGATCATGTATCTTTCGATACATGGCATGATTTTTCCCCCATTTCTTTCTGAAGTAGACCAGTTGCCATGCAAATCTATAGAACCCGGTTTATCCTTCTATTTACCGATAGCAGGGGTGAGAAGAAGAGGATCCATACGTTTCTCAAGGGTATTAGCACGTAAGTGAATGTAATGGATTCAATTGGAATTCGAACTCGGCTCTCCGATTACTCAATCCGAGCCGCTATCCGTTACTCAACCGAGTGTACGCCTTCAAATTTAATGAAAGGAAATAACGTAAGGAGAGTGTTGTAAGGTAGATTGAATAGAATGAAACCAATGATGGCGCATACGCTGAATCCATCATAAGAATTCAAGATGTGGAGTTAGTAAATGTTAAAAATTTCAAATAAATCAACGTAGGCATCAGTTATAAGCAATTTAGTCTCGGAGAAAACGAGATTGAACATAGAATAGTCTGAATCAAAAATAGTTTTCGTCCAACACCGCTACGTAACCAAAGCATTAACCTGAAAACTCGAGTCATTTTCTTAGACAGCCTTGATAAATCGAGACTTTCATGTGGATGTCATGCGTGACGCTAAACCCGTTCAGAAATATCTAAACTGTCAGCTGTAAGCAAACGCTTTCTAAGACCAGTGGTTAAAATGGTTTTGAGCGAGTGAAGCCTTAGGTAATTTGACAAAGACCTCCCCTCATAAAACATTGTGAACTGACGCTACAGATTCACAAACAAAGCTCTGTGCCCAATAACAGGAACCACAACACTTGAAGACTACCAACAGCGTGACCAACTAAAATGGATAACACATAAAACCTGAAGAGAAAATAATAATATGCTGACCTTCCATACATTTTCAAGGAAAAGCTTAGGAAGAAAACCTCCATCAATACTGGAAAATGTTAACAAATTCAAATAGAAGGTTAGGAAGGAAACTTCCATCAGTACTGGAAAGAGCGATAACAGTTACTTGAACATGAGAAACCCATTTTCCTGAAAAACTCTTTTAAGAAAAAGATTACAAACGAAAGCAGTACTTTCCTTATAAGGAAACGGCTAATATTACTATTACCATCACGATACAGTGCCAAATCCAAGGAAAATAAACCTGATAATAGCTCTCAAATTCTGTGAATTCGGAGAATTGTTGAAAAGTATTTGTTTTTCTTACTGTTTTTAAACAAAAGTCTGAAGAACTACTGAAATGAAAATAGCTCGTTCTAAAGTTTTGGAAAGCATAAAGTATCGGATAAATTATATGAGAGATATCTGGAACATAATTTATTTACTAAGCTGTCCTAAAATTCGTGTGGGGACCTAAAGATTCTGGTCGTCACGTACGAATAAAGCCAACTCTCCAGTTTCCTGCCATTGACACCAAATTCTTCTGGTTTTGAAATAAATAAATCACAGCAGCAGAAATAACACAAATGAATTGTTTGAAGATTTTTTATCAATAGATTAACATTTATTCTTACATGAAAATACGAAGTATTCGTTTTTGTTCAAAATTCATATAACAAAGTCCACGATGATTTGAAAAATCACATTATGAGAAAAAATGATTCAAAATGGCGTCGTGAATTTCCAGTGAAAGATTTGAATAAAATATTCCGACTAGATTGAAAAATATTAACAAAGGGTAAAGATGATATTTTCGTTCAGTGGCTGGTCCTATTCCACGATATAGAAAAGATTCTGAAAAAGAAGAAAAAAACACGTATGAACGCAATTACACTGAGAGTTTGATCCGAACGGTGACCTAATATTTGTGGCCTTGTGGCAGATTATGGCAGATTAATGAATAAAAATCATATGCGTTTATTTGTGCAACATATTTTAAAACCAAAAGAAAGTAAAAGAGGATGACCTTCTTTTGTCATTTCACTCGCGTATTATTATTGTAAGCGGCCTTTCAAAAGATATATATATATATATATATATATATATATATATATATATATATATATATATATAGTGCGATGGGAAAATTGTCGCCATTTCATAATTCGCGGATGAGGCCGGTAAATGTAATTAAGACTGTTTAATTAAAACAGAGCATTTACTCAAAGAAGTTGTATCCAAAAAACATCGTATAAAAGAAAATATATTAAAACATTTGTCTGCTTTAATCCATTTCATTATATATATATATATATATATATATATATATATATATATATATATATATAATATATATATATATATATATTATTATTATTATTATTATTAAATACACATGTACCTACGTTTGTAGTGCAAGTTAAAGTTTCATGGTTTCAAAAGTCGTCAGGCACATATTGCGATTGAGTCACTTATTACAGTTGTTTTTTTTTTAAATACTGGTTCTCATGGAAGGAACGCTAAATTATACTAAGGTTTAAAGCTCAAACTTAATATAAACCCTATATATCATTGCGGGTTAAATTCAAAATATAGAGTGTATGGAGGGAGATATTGAGAAAAGAAATTATGTAACCTTAAAGTTTATATGGTACATGCTTTTCTATTGGGAAAAAGGATGATGTAAGCTTAAAGTTTATATACCTCGTTTATATACCTTGTTGTATACTTTATATACCTGTGGATTCACTATTTGCCTATAGCTGGGATCTAAACAGGTGTTACCATGCCGGGTCATGGTGGCTTGGTAACTACAGTAATTAAGAAGTTGTTCCACGGTCCTCAAACCCCGCAATCTCCAGATCAGAAGCCTTGCTGCCGTGTCATACCCAGGACTACACGCGTTTCTTCCTTTAGGTTTTCATCAGTCTAAAATGATGTTTACGTTGATGCGACTACACATGCGTGCGGACTTTTAAGCTTGCTTCTGTCCTGAATTTTTGAAGTTGTTTTCCATCCTGGTAAGGGAGCATCTTTAGCTCCAAATGAGGTAATTACAAAACAGTCAGTGTAGCTTGTGATTTATCGGATGAAGTGCCTTAATTCCCATTCTGAAGTGTTAGCAATGGATCTGGCGGTACTGTCAGATCCACCGGCTGTGTTTTTCCTTAGTAACAGCACATCCCATCTGGTACATCGTTGAATCTGAGAGCATTACAATGCTTACACTGAATGATCATTGATCCAGTTGATATCTTTGGATGATTTGAATAGTCACTATCACAGTGGTATTGAATAGCCATCTTGGATAGGCTCAAAAAAGAAGCCTCACTTCTTTTAGCATGATTGTGATTATCACTAACTTATAGGGCTGGTCTCTCATCAGGTGTTTCCAAAGATCTTACCTTTTCTATGTCCTGTAGCATCTGTTTCTCTCTTTGATAAAGTCTGACTGTCATCCTCTGCAACTCTTGACCTTCTCCTTGCAGTATTTGCTTCTCTCTTCATCTCTTCTGATGTTTGAGATGCTCTTGATCGTCTATGGTTTACAGCATCTGATTGTCTCCTAGCTTGTACCTCCTCCAGTGTTTCTTCTTCTCCTCTCTCCCTTTGCCTTTGAGATCTAGTCTTTGGATTTTTCCATGGCATTTTGAAGAAATAACTTTAAATTCCATCCTGGGTTTGATGATAAACTACAGCAAGGCCTCTGATCAGGAGGTTTTGATGAGCGTGGAATCACCTCTTGATTTCTAGTTTTCCCAGGTCCACTCTCACCTGCGGTGGTAGCACCTGTTAGAGTCCCAGCTATGTGCAAATAGTTAACCCCCAAACTGGGGATAAAACACTGTTAGATTGTAAAAATACGTTTTAATACCAGAAATAATTTGTAAAAAAATATTACCAGATATACATTTTTGAAAACAAAAGATATTACCAGCTATACATTTAAAAAAAAAACAAAAAAACCTGCTATACATTTTAGAAAAAAATATTACCAGCTATGCATTTTTGGAAAAAATATATTACCAGTAATACATTTCTGAAAAAAAAAAACATTATTACCAATAAGAATTTTTTCGGTATTAAATAACCGATTGAGGTTGATATGCCGTAAAACAAACCAAACCAAATCAAACCTCAATTTACTCTATGTAACTTCAAAACCTCACTTTAACGCTGCTTCAGACTGTCCAATTCCGGCCAAAAAGACCAATTTGAGCCGAAACTCAGATTTGGGTTGAAATTCCAATTTAGGTCGAAAATTGAGTTCTTCAAATCCAATTTAGGCCGAAAATTGAGTTCTTCAAATCACAAAATCTACAGAAATTCAAAATCTCACGTCACGAAACCTCTCACTTTAAGTCTGATTCCTTGGCATTTTGAAGAAATAAAATTGGTTTCCTCAATTCACAAAGTTTTGGAGATATTTTAAGCTGAATAAAAAAAAAAATTCACAAAGACACACGGACAGACAGACAGAATTTACTGTTTATGTATTTAGAAAGATATAAGAAGATTTTTGATTTTTAACGGTTCATTCCTCATCCGGACACAAATCCCAATGCCGGATGTTCAAGCACCAGATGAAAGGCATATTTACAATTCTGGGATCATCCTGATACCAAAATGGTATAATATGTCTATATAGAGCAAGTTTAGCCTAAGTTAGAGGAGTTTCAGACGCACGGACGGACAAGCGGAATTTGACGTTTATTTGTTTAGGAATACTTACACGAGAGAGAGCTGGCCAAACGCGTATTGTAGCAACACACCCCATTTTTTCTGTTACATACTGATCCTGGATCACATTTCGGCTTTCCTTTTCCACACGGGACTGGCACATCCAGGCCGTAATACTTGTCCACCATTCCCCAATAACCATCAGATCTTGGACAAAGGTCATCGATGACTCCGGCGTTGTAGAGGGCGATACTGGTCTTAGGAGCTGCAACGAGGCAAGAACAAGAGACAAAATTAATTGTAAATTATTTCGTAAAAAGCAATAAGTCTGCAATGGACGATCGGACTGAAGAAAGAGTAAACAATTCTTCTTAAACTGGCATATGTAACCAGTGTTGCTAGATCCATAAATGTATATTATAAGACTGATTTTCCCCCATTAGTTAGTAAATTACCATAAATTGCGGCGTACAAGTCAAACTGTCGTATATGCCGAACCCAACATTTTTAGCCCAAAATTCTGTGTTAGGCCTATACTTGATGTATAGGTAGACCCACAAATTACCAGTGAGCCAAACTTAGGCCTACCATGTAACAAAACTATATTTTTACAAGATATTTAAACAAAATTTTCAACGTTCTGAAAAGAATCAAAAATTATAATAAAAACCTCACGGTCTTAATAAGCAGTCAGTCACTCATAAGCCATAGACCAGTAGGCGATCTTGTATCGAGACAGATTTTTCCCGCAGTGGGTTGCCATTTCTTTCTGCGGTAGACCAGTTGCCATCCCAGGCTATAAAACCCGGTCTGAGCTGTTATTTACCCATAGCTGGGAGGGACAAGAAGAGGATTCATACCATTCCCAAGTATATTACCGCGTAAGTGAATGTAATGGATTCGACTGGAATTCGAACTCGACTCTTTAATTCCTCAATCCGACCTGGTATCCATTACTCTACCGTGCCTCCATAGCGTAAAGATTTCGACGATAAAAGTTTGTTTTTTTATTAAGTGTGGGGCAGTTTTTCATCATGGTTTGCTATTTTTTTAGCGAATTAGTTGTGGCCCCTTTCTATCTCTCTCTCTCACACTGTATATATATATATATATATATATATATATATATATATATATATATATATATATATATATATATGCTGGACTCTCCTGTCGTTTATCGACGTATTAGTGTCATGCAACTCAGTTCCTAGGAACCGACAGCCAGGCACCTGTACATAAGATTGATTATAGGGGTGAAGGTTTTGTGCAGAACCAACGACCCTTTTTGAAGGGCCGAATACAGAGACCTGGTGCACTACATGCCACAAGAACCCCAAACGACCCTTCAAAGGTTTTGAATTCAGAGTTGTTCTTCTCCTAGACCAGTTGTCATCAAAGGCTATAGAACCCAGTCTTCTCCTCTAATTACCCATAGCTGGGGGGAGAAGCAAAGGATGCATACCTTTTCGAAGAGTATTAGCACGTAAGTGAATGTAATGGATTCGACTGGAATTCGAACTCGGGCCTCCGATTCCTCAATCCGTGCATCCTCTCTCTCTCTCTCTCTCTCTCTCTGTGTAATAGTAAACAAAATGAAAGAGCGTTACAGCTGTAATTTATCACTAAGAGCACAAGGCCGAAAGTGCGGATATCCCAGTGAGGATCAAATTCAGTCTTAATTCATCTAGCAATACCAGCTTACTAGCCATTACACCACGTATAAGTGTTCATATATAAATACTTGTGATCGTTATTGCAATATTTTGTTGAAGTTGTTAAAATCAAATATTTAACAATGCCTTTGGGGAATTTACATGGGATTTTTATACTGAGTCTCGTACTCTACTTAAATTCAAAGAGTCTATGCACAATAGCGAAGAGAGATATTTATTTCCGCTTATTTACAGAAATGTGGCCCAAGGCCAAAATGCGGAATGGGGTAAAAAGATGTCTTAACATTAAACTTAGCTAGCCACGATCATTAACTCAAACATACCACAATATTCCTTACACCAAAACAACGCATCCTTCTTACCATTCTTAGAACACTCACCGTAATACCTCATTGTCTCTATAAAAATCATAACTAATCCCCATATAAACGATTCATGTCTGTGATGGGGGAGGGAATAAAATAACAATTTAAATAAAATCTAAGCCTCAATGAATATTTACAAATATAGCGAAAAGCTCATCCGAACTATTACCATTAATGTATTTATAGAAAAATAAAAATGGAGGTAACTTTACGGCGGTGAGAAAGTGACTGAAGCCGAGCCGCCAGATGAGGACCAATAATATTTCTGATTCTTCTTTGGATTTATCAAGGAGGTGAAGGTAAATAGCATGAGCACTAGACCGTATGTGACAGCAATATTCTAAGCATGGAGGAATGGTAGACTTATAGATATGAAAAACAGACTGGAGAGAAAAATCGTCTCGAACGACAAAGAAAAAAATATGGTTTTAAGGTATATTTTATGGATAAAAGTGCTCAATATCAGAGACAGTGTGTATGTAAATATAAAAGTGAACTGTAAAGTCAGTACCAAGCGGTACCAAGTTTGATCTTCAACATTTTTCTTAATTTCTATACTTTTATTGTTCCTGCTTCTTGATAATATTTTTCTTTTGTATATTCTTTTACACTCAGTAACCTCCTTGCGCCTTAGTGGCTTTATTGCCTTGCTTGGAGTGAAATGGTTTAAACAAAATGTATGGTTGTAATGTAGTGGTTACGAGTTCAAATCCCCGTTTAAATCTATATACTTATAGATATTTGATAATATCTACAGAAGAAAGAAGAATATGAAATATCATTGGTCCCAACTTGATATCTCGTTTTCAGCCACCGCCGTAATGTGGCTTCCCTCTGCCTTTTCTATAAAACCTTTCATGGTAATTGTTCGGATAAACTTTTCTCTGAGGTTCCTATACTTTATGAATTTAATCGTAAGCTCTCATCATTATATATATATATATCGTTAGCTGTTACCGTAAGTTTTATGTTAACAATTCCTTCCGTCACATTTCTCGCTAGTGGAACTCATTTCCAGCTTCTTTCTCTCCAGTCAAGTATGAACTTCAAAAATGTAAACGCCATGTCAATCGTTATCTTCTGTTTTCTTAATTCTTGTTCTTTTATTGTTCTTGCTCTTTAATAATGTTTTTTTTCTTTTCTTTCACTTTCAGTAACCCCCCCCTGCGTCTTAGTGGTTTTGTTGTCTTGCTTGGGGCAAAATGATTTTAAAATATTACCTCGTTGTTTTTTTTTTGTTTTTTTTTTCTTTTAGTTATTTAGTAAGTGATCGATTATTCATTACTTCTTTTGCTAAGAATGGACAGTAAACGGTAGACAAGCTGTTTATTTGATCGGTAAAAATATGTTAACGTCAATAAAAAAAAAATACTGAGATGCAATGGATCAAAAACTTCCAGAATCTATCATGCATATCTATAAGTCGTCCATACTCAGAATATTGCTGACACATATGGTCCGGTGCGCCTGCTAAACTCCAAAGAAGAATCAGTAATATTATTGCACCTAATTTGGCTTCAGTCACCTTCCCACCGTCGTAAGGTTGTTTCCCTCTGCCTTTTCTATAAATACTTTCATGGTAATTGTTTGAATGAGCTCTTCACCATGTTAACGAATTGTACATATGAGGACTAGTTAAGATTTTAGTAGAGACAATGAGGTATTATGTTGGATGTAGTAAGAAAGGTAACTAAGAATGTGTTGTTTTGATGTTAGTAATAGTATATTATGTTTGGTCAGTCGCACTTTTTCGCTTGTGGAACTCCCTTCTGGCTCCGTGCTTTCCAGACGGCTAGCTAAGTTTAAAGTTAAGACAGATGAAGACCGTCCTTTTCCCCATTCCCCATTTTGGCCTGGGACCACATTTTGTAAATATTTATAAATAAATATAACTTTTCACCATGTTACGAAGACATTTTGAATTTAAGCGTAGTACTAGACTGACGTCGAGATCTCATCGATTTACATCTGAGTTGGCTAGATATAAGCGTAAATTCTATGCTGACAGTTTCTTTTCACGCACTTTTTCGATTGTGGAAATCTCTTCTGGTTCTATGCTTTCCAGCCGGTTTTACTCTTCAAAAATTTAAATATAATATCAGTCGCTATCTGCTGTCTTCCTGATTTCTCTTCTTTTGTTCTCGCTCCTTAATAATGTTTCTGTTTGCTAATTCTTCCACACCCAGTAAATCCTTGTGTCGTAGTGGCTTTACCAGCTTGCTTGGGGATGAACTCAATTAAAAATGAATAAATAAATACACAATGGTAATTATTATATAATGTTGATAACCGTTTTAGAGAATCGGTTCTTGTTTGTCCTTCTCTCTGGCACTTTGATCCGCTCGATTGTTGTTAAATTAATGTCAGCCTTTTTTTTTCTCCTTTTATGTTTGATACGTGTACATCTGACGTATTTGTTATCACCGTGTCATGACAAGACCGATAGCCATGTAGACGCGTCCGAAAGTGAGCGTATCGTCTGTGCCAAGATAATAAGAGAGCAAATATGCTGCCGGCGAGTGGATGCATTTCTACCTTTGAGTAATGTCAGACGACAGACATCTTGACATTTTACAGATTTCACCTGCTTCTTCATCTGAGTGATAAATCCAGCGTCACGTGACCTTCTAGATCAAAGAGAGATTAAAAGTGACAAAGAGAGAAGAGGGATATATATATATATATATATATTCATACATGTTTCGTTAAATAATATAGACAAGTGTTGTCTATTTATTTTATGTAAATTCTTTTCATAACGTCTGATAATCTTAATAACATTATCATTAAACGAAAAAAGAAAATCGCAATATTGATACATATATTTTAATATAATCTAAGCTTTCGGCCATTATCAAAGATGGCAATTACTGTACAATATATTATGCAATACACGGACAAGAATGTGATGATAGTCTGTTTCTTTTTACATGGATGATTTCCAAGCAACGATAAACACGTGCATATAACACGCTGGAAGAGAAAATCGCACCGCAGCTCATGACCACGCGAGAGTGAATTCGAGAAGTATTAAGTATGGGAAGTCGTTGGTATAAACCAATGGCTTCTGTTACCAATTATAGACATTTAAGAATATTTGTGGAGATTTCATATATAAAGAGTGGGAGAGGTGGGTAGAAAAAGTGTGTTTTTGTATGAAAACTTTAAATTAAACACACATACACACACACACACACATGATTAGATGCGTAAAAACAGTTGAATGTTAAAAAATTTAATTTTCCCCAAGGATGGTACAGTGGATAAAGGCGTTAGTTAGATCCAGTGACAGGACCCAAAGAGTGTGAGTTCAATACCTGGTTAAACGTATTGAAATTCAGAGGGGAATTAACAGGAGATAACTGACATCCATGAGACATAGGCACGTGGAACTAGAACAGTCTAGCCCAGTGAGCGAAATAAAGGGTTCAGTTCGACATTTCAACCACCTGAAGAAGGCCGGAGCGTACATCGGCCGAAACGTTGTGATAAACATGGCGACAAAGATGAGGGCAATAGTCTGAATAATGTAAATAGTTTAATTTTCCCGTTGACATTTTACGTGAGCATTATTAAAATATCGCTGTAAAAAAAAAATTCATTAAAATATTTTTTTATTAACCTTAGTTTTTCATTCCGACAAAATGACAAATAAACGATTTGAAATATCCGATGAGATCCGTGAAAATCAGTTGAATGTTGAAAATGTTTTTATTTTCCTCGTTTCTCTCCATTTTGCGTGAACGTTATCGAAACATTGCAGTCAATATTTAAAAGAAAATATTTTCTTGTTATAACAGCAAAACATAAATAAATATATAAGAATATCTTAACGCGTTATTTTGGTAATGCTCACGTATAACGCGCGAAATGTCAAAAGGAAAAAAAAATCAACATCCAATTGTTTTTCATGTATTCCATCATATATATATATATATATTTGACAGTGGTGTTCAACCTGTACAAGTTTCCAGGGGCCACTGGAGATAGGGGGCTACAGATTGAGAGGCATAGCTTATGCATGTAAGTGTGGAAGATAACGGTTATGTCTAGACTTGAGCACGTTAAGATTGTCGTGGTCGGGGAAGCAGACACTTTTGTGTCACTTCCTAGAGGCTTTGTTCGGATGTTTCGCATTCAAACATTCTTTTGTACATACACACACGCATTTCATAATATATGACATCATTTGTTTACGTTAAGATACGCTTCGAGCAGATATGAGCGGTTCTGAGAAATGATAGAAGATTTATAGTTTAAAAGCAGTAATTCGACATTGCTAACCAGGCTCTTCCTCTGTAACTAAATGGTATAAATGGCACGTCAGGCTATATGACGGTTCCATGTAGGATACAAGTTCGATTCCTGTCGGAGGACACCTATTTTCTTTGACATTTAAGCTGGCTAATGTTGTTAATACTGTTTATTATAAACAGAGCATTTGCTTAAATACTTGTATGTATAAAAATAACGTATAAGCAATAAATATATTAAAATAATTGTCGGTCTTAGTCCATTTCATGATATATATATATATATATATATATATATATATATATATATATATATATATATATATATATATATATATATAATGGGTGAGACAAAAGTAATACCCTTTTTTGGCTACGGCAGAAATAACAGACATGGATGCACACGCACATCCATGTATATTAAAGCTCTTCTATAAATCGAGCACTCTAAGTCACTGTCGTGTTTATTCAAAAATAAAATACGTAAAAATTCACCTTCCTCACTGCTTAGGGGGAAATCTCAGAGTGGCTTGAGACAATCGGATGTCTAGTCCCACTGATGAGCTCTGATGCAGCAAAGCAGTCTGTCAGTGGTTGACTATATATATATATATAATTATTTATTTAAAAATATGATTCCATCGCTACATAAGAGTTCTCCTGTTTCAAAACAAGAGCCGAAAACTTCAATATAATTATTTGAATTAAATTGAATTAAAGTACCTAACGAGTTGGTTCTTACTTTCTATATATTTTTACACACACACACACACACACATACACACACACACACACACACACACATATATATATATATATATATATATATATATATGGTGCGCCCTTTCTGCGGCACGGGAGACAGATGTAGAGCCTCTTTTGTATTTGTTTTTATAGTTTTCGACGGTAGAAATTTTGCATGTATTTTACAATGTATAGGACTATGGCCATACAATTAACTTAAGAGATAAAAGGTGAAAGCAGGTCAGCTTTATTACCAAAATAATGGAAACAGAGCTGAATTGAACCTCTCGCCAAGTGCAGAGATGAGCTTAATTAGAAAGAGCGGGGAAGCGAAATTGATGTCCCAAGATCAAGAAGGCCAGTTTCAGCATCGAGTTTAGAAAAGTTCAATGGAATAAGAGAATCAATGTTGAGCCTTGCTCAAATATTTTACCCATGAGAAAAATAGTGTCGATATTCGTTGATGATACTGTTAATCAAGATAATTATTCACATATGCTGCAAATTGAATTGAAACATAAATAGGCCCATAATTTTATGGGTAGCAGTCGTATTCACATATGTAAAGACTCCTAAGTGAAAGCTTTCCGATAATAGTAATGTCTGATCCTTCACTTAAGCGGCATAGTAATACTTCTGCTAATAGGAAAAACTTTACAAAGTATATAGTCATCGTTAATATAAGTTTCTTTCGGACATCAATTGCATATTGGTAGATCTTGTTTAACGGCATATAAACACCTCTATGGGTTATTTAATTTAAATCTAAATATTTTGAACGCAGTTTTAAGGCTTCAACTAAACTTCAACTAAATATAATTTGAATTCTATTGTATGTCCTCAACTACAGATAAAAGGCATTGTTGGTCATTTTGCTATAAAATGTATTGTTGGTCATTTTACTATAAAATGCATTGTTGGTCATTTTGCTATAAAATGCATTGTTGGTCATTTTGCTATAAATTGTATTACTGTAATTTAACAACAAATATGTACTGTTGGCAATTTTTGCTACAAATATGCATTTTTGGAATTTTTTATATAAAAATATATTTCTTGTATTTTTACTAAAAAAATGTATTTTTTTTTTTTTTTACTTATATAGAGTTTTGCTGGGATCCTAATAGCTGTCACCATACAGGGTTATGGTGAACCTTGAAGAAACAACAATTAAGAGGAGGTTCCATACTCCTCAAAACCTCCAATCTCCTGATCAGAGTCCTTGCTGCCGGATGTAGTTCATCATCATACCTGGGACTAGAAATTAATGTCAGGGTAGACTTGGGAACAACAGCAATTAAGTGGTGTTTCCATGCTCCTCAAAACCTCCAGTCCCTGCTCAGAGTCCTTCCTGCCGGATGTAGTTTATCATCATACCTAGGACTAAAAATTAGTGTCAGGGTGGACTTGGGAACAACAGCAATTAAGAGGTAGTTCCATGCTCCCGAAAACCCCCAGTCCCCTGATCAGAGACTTTGCTGCCGGATGTAGTTTATCATCATAGCTGGGACTAGAAATTAGTGTCAGGCTGGATTTGGGAACAACAGCAATTAAGAGATGATTCCATGCTCCTCAAGACCTCCAGTCCCCTGATCAGAGACCTTGCTGCCGGAAGTGTAGCTCATCGGACGATGGTTTGTCATGTTTCGTCAGGGGGGATTATAGCCTAGGTAATCAATCACGTTCAGCTCTGCTTGCCATCATGGGGAATAAACCGAAGATTTAGATGGAAGATATTTCTAAGAGTTTGAAAATCGATAATTCAACTGACTTCGGTCCAAGAAAAATTGCCAATTTGTGCCAAATCAAAACTGTGTCATTTTCCACCACGACAGCGTAAGGCAGTATGTTGTAAAGAGACTTTGCAGAAGTTTAAGGAGTTGAAATAGAAAACCCGCCAATACTCAACGTATTTTCCTGACTTGTCTGCTTCAGATTCTCATTACTAAACCGGTAATAAAGTGCTAAATAAAAGCATTGATTAACAACCCCAAAATTGCAATATATGCTCTGGTAAAAAAAAAAAAATGTACAATAATAATAACGAAAAAACTGCAGACATTAGGTTCATAATTTCTAGAAATTCATACTCAAGGAGACATGGCTCAGTGGATAAAAACGTTGAATCCAGTAACTAGACCCAAAGAGTTGTGAGTTCAATACCACGCTACAGCAGTGATGAACAAAAAAACTTGGAGAATTGAGATAAAGGGAAATAAATGAGACATAGGGAAGATTCATGGCACTTAGAACTAGAACAATCTATACCGGCTCGAAATTCCAATTCCACTCACTTGAAGAAGGCCGAAGCGTACAACGGCCGAAACGTTGTGAATATGACAATGAGGATAACGGTCTGAATAATGTTACTAAAACATTTAAAATGCCATAAAATGTTTATTTCTCATTACAGAATAAAAAAATAAGGTACCCACATAAATTAAAACCCTACAGCTGAGAAAAACAGACCAGTTCTGTATACAACCCCGTCTTTGCGGTGGCTGGGGAATTTTGACCTGTGGCCCGGGTGGAAACACTCGGATTCCTCACGGTAAACTTGACCGTGTGTCGCATTTAGTCTGCAGTGGGGCGACCGGTAAATATCCGTTAATTGCAGTCTGTCCCAGGCTCGCCACGAGGCAAGACAATACCTCTGTCTTCGGTCAGAGGGTGACAAGACCTCAGTCGGGCTTTGTCTTCGGATAGAGAAAAACAGACGAGTTCTGTATCCGTGCCCGCTTTTGCGGGGGTTGGTTAAATTTTGACCAGTGGCCGGGTGGAAACGCTCGGGTTCCCCACAGTAAATTTCACATTGTGTCGAATCTAGTCCGCAGTAGGGCGACCGGTAAATACCAGACCGTCGCAGTCAGGCAGTTCGCTGCCCTGCTCGCCGGTGACTTGTCGAACTTTCTGCCAGACGAGGTTATGCCTACTGTCAGAGTCTCGTTTGTTGAGGTTGACAATACCGACCCCGTGTATGTGGGGTCTACGGGGAACTTTTGCCCGAGCCTACGGGATCGAATTTGTCCCACATAAAAATCAGCCTTGTGCCACATCCTGCCTTGTTTTTTAGATTAAAACCCTACAAAATTACTATAATCATCACAATCTGATGCAAAGAGTCCATCACAAATATCGTCATTTACAGTTTCATCATATGGGTCCGGTCGGTAGTGTTATACTACGGATATCAACGTCCTGACAGCGTTCTTCGGTAGTTTATCATGAGATTGGAGATTATGAGGGTCGTGGAATCACATCTATGAATTGCTGTTGTTCCCGGGTGGTAGCACCTGTTAGGGTCGCAGCGATGGACAAATAGTGAATCCCAAAACAAAAATCAACAGTACATTTTTTCTAATAAAATGAGCAACAAAATATTTTTTATAGCAAAATGACAATCAATGCAAAATACATTTTCGTAGTAAAATTGCCAACAAAGATTTTTATAATCTACAAACAATATATCTTAAAAAACATGGCTTTACTTTGAAAGTATAAAATTATGTAAAATTCTGTAGTTGAAGGCATAAAATTACGTACAGAATATTTACATTTCGGCCTTAAATAACTCATAGAGATGTTGATATGCTGCTCAAAAACCCCACCAAAAACCCGGATATCTGAGAAAATCACGAAAATATCTCGTGTTATCTATACGCCGCCTTATACGTGGAAATATAGGTATGTAAAATTTTCTTTTAAATTTTCCAATCGAAATTCTAATCTAATGTTTCAGTTCGCAGATGTTCGATGTATAAGGTAATTTTTGTGCTTTCTCTTTTGAAAATCAGCATTGAAAATCCTGTTTTGTTCCCGGGCTCGAACGTCGATTTTTGGGGAATATGCAACTACTTCAGTCAGGTAGAGTACCTCTAAACCATCTTAAAATAACAGCAATTTTACGTGGTGATGGCGATAAAAACAGAAAAAAGATTTTAAAAATAAGTAAATAAACTCATAAATACTTACACAGCTTGACGGATTTTGGGATGCAGCAAGACTTCGTAATGGGATTGCACTCAGCTCCCTCTGGGCAAGCATTCGGTTTCCGAGGGTTGCATCCAGTCGGGAATTCATTTAATGCCTGTCGATAGGGAGCTAGATAGCGAAAACCAGGGCAAGGGTCGTCGATAATAAAAGGGAATAAATTGAGTGGTCTTCTGTTTGAATTGAGAGGGCCCTTTTTTCTGGAGCCTAACGTGTTCTGTGGAACGCCCATATTCATTCCAAGATTTAAACCGTAATAATGATCGATGTAACTCGGTAAATTGTCATAATAGTAGCCATAATCGGGGATAAAATAATCAAGGCCCGACATACGGTCCGTTACGGTATCCGTGCCCCCAGCAGCTGTTTTCGATGGCCCGGTTTCTTTTGCCGATGCCATGGGTTTAGGCGGTGTCGGTTGGTTGGAAGACGCTGTTTTAGGTTCTGATTTTGACTGACCGTTTTTAGCTGAATTCTCTGTCATAGGCACTTGGCTTTTGGATTCTGCTATTTGGAATAAATGTTTGTTTTCCGGATTAGAAAACGAAATAACCGGTTTGTGCTTTGGAGCAGACAACACTGGAATGGAATTGAGATTTTATTAATGGTTTCAGTTGCATAATGTAAAATATATTTTAAATGTCTGTAAACACCATCCTCCGACCCAAATGATGATAATGTTTATCTTCAAGAACTAACAGCAAAGGTATGAGTCGATTCTTAAGTCAGTAGGTAATTTCACAGGTCCAGATTCACTCTTTTGACTTCTTCCCCCAATATTCAGAAACATGGTGAGACTCAGAGACCCAGAGACCCGGGACTTAAAGAATGTAAGATACAGATATTCGTTGATCATGTAACCTAATTTCACACGTTCACTTCCATAATTCAGCGAGGCTCACCATACAACTGAAAAACTTGCTAAAATTAGGTACCTCCAAGAAAACGCTAAAAAATCAGTATACTGTGGTGAAAACATACCCCAATCGTAACGAAAAAAGTTTTATCGTCAAAATTGTCATGTTTTTTTAAGCGGAAGGATCAAAGGATTTTAAAAATATTTAATTAAAATTTTACTCCATTTTAGAACATTCAAAATTTTAATTAAAAAAAAATTGTTTTTCTTACCTCAACAGTTGTACTAACTTTTATTATAGCAAATTTAAGCCTCTTTTTTGCGGTGACAGACATTAATTTGGGAATTCTTGCAAAAATCAAATAATTGTGGGATTTTAATGAAATTTTCAGGACTTATTCACAAAAACAAAAAGAAAAATACATATATTTTTGAAATTTTTATTAGAAGATTTTATTAAAATATTTTTTTAATGTTTTACAGTCCCTTACTTTATGAAAACTTGAGAAATTCATCGACATAATTTTTAGTAACTATGCTAGTTAAAAGCAGAACTCTTTGAAGAATTTAAATCACCAAATTCTTTTTTACAAAATCGGACTCCGTCTTACCGAAAATCTGTTCTGAATCGAAAAATAAAAAAACGCAATAAAACTAAGACATCATTTAATTAGAGAATCTTTTAATTGATTTTATGAATAATATATGTTACAATATTGTCTTAAGCAAAACAATTTTTGAAGAAAAATGAATTTTTACAAGATTTGTTTTCATTTTTCATCGACATAATTTTTAGTGACTATATTAGTTTAAAGCAGAATTCTTTTAAGAATTTAAATCACCGAATTCTTTTTTGCAAAATCGGACCCCGTCTTACCGAAAATTGAAACAATTTTTGACGAAAAATGAATTTTTACAAGATTTGTTTTCATTTTGTTACACTTTTAAATTGAATGATTTATAAAGTTTTAAATCTTTTAAAATTGATTTTCAATGAAATAATTCTTAGAAAATATTGTTATTAAATAAAACTATATTTACTAATCATTATTGTAAAACTTATTACAATATGACGACTCCGAATATTTTAAAAATAATTTCGATTTGGCTTTGGATGTGTGATTACGTGCAGAATTTATGAAGTATAGATGTATAAACTGATAAATCTCGCATTTAAAGGTCGAAAAAAAAACTTTTATCGTCTGATTCACCATAATTAACGATGTACACTATGTAATTAACTATGTACACGTTCGGCCGTCAATCGAATGGAAATAAATCTATTAACACGTCAGAAAAACATGACTCCGCCGTTAGGAAATGTTTGTATACAACATTTTATGCTATAAGTAAGCAGTATTTATTTCAAGTCAGATTAATTTAACATTAAATTTGCTAATTTTCCTCAAATAACGTTTCGGGAATATATATTTTATTTTTGCAAGATTTTTAAAACCGAGAATTAAATTTTGTTCACAAAGATGGCCGTTTTGATCGATTTTAATGAATTTTTTCCGATCAATATAATTTCTGTTCCAAATACACCAGAATATTTTGCTTACTGAAAATAGTAAATTTTAAATCATTTATCTTTCAATTAAAGTTAAAATGAAATCTTCAATAAAGCATTTTTATTTAAAAAAAACAAACAAATTAAACGTAAATGTATAGCGAATTAATGGAGGTACCTCTATTAAATGATATCTTAATACACATATTTCTTTAATCATTAAACCCACTAAGACGAAATAGATTACTGGGTAGGAGAGAGTATACTCTAGTAAAGAGAAAATAAAACAAAAGAACAGGATTCAGGAAGACAGAAGATAGCGATTGACGTTACATTTAAATTTTTGAAGATTGTAGTTATCAGGGAAGCAAGAAATCAGAATGGAGTTACGCAAGCGAGAAGTACGAGAAAAGAAACTATTAGAATAGAACTTACGATTATATCTAACTGGTTCAACAATCAAATGATAAGACACAGTTGCCAATCTAGTAGTATGCTGAAATTCATGTCGTCGGAGTAGCAAGAAAGAGAGCTCATTAGAACTGTCATGTGAATACAGTGCGCGATGGATAAATTGTCATCTAAATTACGTCAAATATGAAAATAACACTGACATCTTATTTTAACAGATATATTTAACAAAATTTGCGCAAAAATATCTTGAAATACTAAAGAGTCAGTTTATTCAATAAAATCGTCATTGACTTCAACCACGGTTTTCGGACAACTTCGGAATCTCCTGCATCTCTTCTGCACGGTCGCCTTGTTTAAGTTGGTGAAAGCTGCCATAATCCTTGCCTTTGGTGTTATAAGGAGTTTTGTTGGTCTCTCGCTGACCTGCGCCCCACACATAATAATGAAGTGGGTTGCTGTCTGCGGAGTTAGGTAGCCAGATGTAAGGAATGACTGGGTTCGTCTGTTTCTGTGGCATGGATCAGAGTCCAGTTACCAGACATAGGGTTGAGTTTTATTTCTTTTATGGCTTTTATGTTTTTTCTGCTAGCTTTTCTTCGTATTTTAAAAGAAATTATAACGATTTAAAGGGCAGAATACTATCTTACTTGTGGCCACTGAGTTAATTGCAAAGATACACATTCGAGATTATTCATGAAGAAAATACACGCCTAGCTTTTGCAAAATTACTTGAATCCTTGAGCGCCTATTGGGGCTTAAAGTCAGCGCGGGTCTCGAGTGGAACTCGTATATACGACCCATCGTTAAAGATGCTGGAAAAATGGTCGTTTCTCTGTGCCGCTTCAGTATGTACCTGACTCCTCCTGCTATTCTCTACCTTTATAAGAGCCAGTTCAAGCCGAAAATTGAGTACCATATATGGACGGGAGCGACCGTGTTTTTCCCTTTCCACACTCGATAGAGCCCCAAAACTTCTCCGCGTCTACCCGACAACGTCCGGTCCTTTCACACGGACGCGGCGTTGGAAGCCACTCGCTTCTCTATCACTATTTCCAAGGAGAATTGTTATGAAACGCGTGTTTGTTGTCTCATAACTGTTAAATGAAATTCCTTGTATGCAGTTTTAATTCACGGTCCGTGGGTGAATATATGTGTGTGTGTGTGTGTGTACGTGTGGCACATGGAGAAACGTGTGATGCGATAGAAGGAAATTATTGCTACTCACGGTTGGCTTGAAATAACCATTTATTTACACGGAGAACCTTACAACATAATATATATATATATATATATATATATATATATATATATATATATATATATATATATATATATATGTGTGTGTGTGTGTGTGTGTGTGTGTGTGTGTGTTACAACTCACAGTCTCAAGTTACTGAGTTGTGTGTCACAACAATTAGGACAGGAGAATATATATGTGTCCTTATTCCTTGACAGCCATGTTCCAATCTGTTGAGTTTTGCGTTGATCACGTGACTAGCGTGGTTTGGACAGGGGCAAAAGGGAGGTACTCTGTTTGAAACAGGAAAGAGTTATTTCCCTTGGAATATATTTTTATCCGTCCTAACAAGAATATTCTGGTAAACTACACCTCTTAGTTCCAGAAGTTCTAACATTCACGGCTAAGACCCGCCGTTCAACTGCACATTGTTGCGAGTCGCCATTGGTGAGATGTAAGTTCTAATCCAGCGGCTTCTTCCAACGAACCATTGCCTTGAGGAAACGACTGCCAAGGGGATTCTTCCCCGATCATTACAATCTTAACCTGTTTAAGTCTAGTGTTAACCGTTATCTTACACGCATATCCGCACAAGCTGTGTGTCTCTTACTCTGTAACCCTCTACCTCGAGTGGCCCTCGAGCCTTGTACAGGGTGAATATTTTTGTAAAGAAATATATTAATGTCAGTTTTTTTGACGATGAAAAATATCTCCTATCCGAAGGTTCTTTTTATTGTAAATACAAGAACAAAGATACGTAAGTTAAAAGTCAAATATACAATCAAATAAATATACAAGATTTCGAAATTAGAATCAGAAAAGAATTGCAAACGTATCTTAAGTATGAATTCCAAACTGGTTCCATGAAATATGAATCTCTTATGCTAAGCTTTGAGCAAAAATACTTGAAAATTATCAGCTTCACTTAAGTAATCCAAAGCAGAAGAAAATGAGAATTCTACCCTCTTTCTCTCATTGTACACCTCTCTCTTTCACTGCACCCTCTCTCTATATATCTCCCACCCTCCTCTCTCGCAATGACCTGTCTCTCACACACACTGGCCCTCTCACTTTATCTCCCTCACTGTCTATCTCTTTCTCTACTCGACCATCTTTCTTTTTCACTCTCTGTCTGTCACACTGTTTATTTCTCTTTCTTACTCTCTCTTTTGCATCACCCTTTTCATACACACACTCTCTCTGTTTCATACATATTCTTTCGATGTTTGTTTTTCTCTCCCCGTATCTCGGTTTTTCTATCACACTAATGCAAATCCTCCCAGGGTATGAGCATTCTTTAAAAAGCACGTGTACCTGAGTGATTTTTATACTATTTTTCTCTAATATAGCTTCTTAATGTAGAGCGCACTGGAAGATATGCAAGGAGCACAAAATCGAAACCACTGAGAGGTGATACGTACAGCAACCAGACACAGTTACCCAAAATAACGATGTAACTATCCTCTGGGATATGCCAATTCAAATTGACAGCGAAATTAAAGCCGACAGACTTGATATTATCATAAAAAGACAAGAAATTCAGGAATTGTATGCTTATTGACATAGCAGTACCATCTGAGAGAAACCCCTATATAAAAATTATCGAGAAATTATCCAAATACAAAGACCTGGAGATCGAGATTAACAGGATGTGGGGAATAATGATTGTGACTGTAACCAATAGTAATCGGAGCTCTGGGTCTCGTCAGAAAAGGAATGGACAATTTTACTAACAGTGTCCCAGGTAATATCAACATACAAGTTGCCCAGAAAATCACGCAACAAGGAACATCCCATATACTAAGAAAAGTGCTATCAATTAAATGACAATTCTCTTATAGGGCCTAAGGAACATAGTTTGAACCCGTCTCTACAGGATACAAAGCAGGAAACATCATATACACAAATAATAATAATAATAATAATAATAATAATAATAATAATAATAATATCACTCTACTAGGAACATCCTATATACTAAGAAAAGTGCTATCAATTAAGTGTCAATTCTCCTATAGGGCCTAAAGACCATAGTTTCGACTCGGCTCTACAGCATACAAAGCAGGAAACATAATATATAAATAACAACAACAACAACAATAATAATAATAATAATAGTAATAATAATAATAATAATAATAATAATAATAATAATAATAATAATAAGAAGAAGAAGAAGAAGAAGAAGAAGAAGAAGAAGTAGGAGATAAAGGTAGCTTCTCAGAATACACGCCTTCACCCCTCTCGGCCGTACCGACAAGATCCAAAGGAATAGAAGACATGGCATTTGGGGACGGTTTGACTGCAGGAGTTACAGGAAAGTTCTTAAAGTTGACTGTCAACCGCCTTCAAGGTACCACACCGAGTTTTCCATAACCTTTTAAGTGTTTGGATATGACCACAAAGCAGCGTAATTTTAATGCCCAGATGGTCTACCTTCCTGTGCAGTCCATCTATTCGAAAGAATCATAATAAATCGTAATCACACAGCCATCGTGATCAGAGACCATAAAAACAAAATGTGCCTTCTTATTGGCATGACAGGGCAATGCAGGTTGAAATGTATCTTTGAAGATCTTGAAAAACTATGTCAAAATACAAAGACCTTGAAATCGAAATCTCAAAAATGTGGTACATGAGGACATCAATAATTCGAGTTGTAGTTGGAGCCCTCGGATTGATTGGAACAGGTTTCGATAGACTCATTGAAGAGATTCCTGGTAGCCCAAACCTTAAAGAAATACAAAAAAGTGTACTCACAATTACAGCCCACACCTTACGAAGGGCTTTGTCTATGTAAAATCTGTGTGATGTTTTTTTCTCACAAAATGCTCAATGGAAAAATTCATTTCTGAACTTAGGTTCCTGATTGGTACCCAGAAAGAAAGGAGTATACACCAGACATCAAATGAAATAATGATCGTAATGATGATGGTGGTAATAATAATAATAATAATAATAATAATAATAATAATAATAATAATAATAATAATAATAATAATAATATCACTCTATCCTATATACTAAGAAAAGTCCTATCAATTAAGTGTCAATTCTCCTGTAGGACCCAATGACCATAGTTTGGACCCAGCTCTACAAGATACAAAGCAGGCAACATAACATACACAAATAATAATAATAAAAAAAAATTCGAAATAATATTATTACTAATGCTAAAAGTGTACAATTATCGTCGAATTTATTGCAATGGTTCAGTAAAACTTACTTTTTGTGTTTATATTAGGTTGGTGCAAAAATAATTTCGTTTTCTAACATATGTTACTATGTGAGAAAACGAAATTGTTTTTGCACCAACCTAATAATTAAATTTAAACCTCGTAAATAAAAAGTTAATGGAATATTTTCAATAAATTGTCCCAAATGCATGTTACCCTACAAACAGTTTTGAAATTTATTTAAGGAAAACGCACATCACTAAAGTGAAAAAAAAAAAAAAAACTTGTTTGTAATGGCAAAGATTTTGGTACAGTGAATTTTTCTCATTTTCAAAGTTGGGCATTCATGTTTTTTTAATGAAAAGCTCGTTAATATACAGCTTCTGGAAGATTCTATTCTATAGGGTGTCCAATAAAAAAAAAAGTGGTAAATTCAGAAAGGCATGAGACAACTGTTGAAAACTGGTGACAACTGATGTGGCAGAAAAATTCTGGAAGAAATTCTGAGACCTCTCGTCAATCCCGACGTCGGATGTTCTTCATTGAAAAGTACCATAACTCGGCTCTCAAAATCAGTGAGTTGTTTAGCCATACGAGAAGAGCAGAAAGAAAGACGAAAGCTGTCTGCAAATAACCTTTAAATAACGAGTCGTAAGATTGAACAGCAATTAATCAATCATAAAAGAACCAATCAGAGTTTTCAATAATTACGCGGGAGTCCAATAATTATTCATGAATATTCAAGAAATTTATTCAAGGTTATTCAAGGTCAATTAATCCTGAAAGATAAGACAGTCATAATAAATTTGCCGCTTTTTTACTGGGCACCATGTAGAAAATTATCTGCAAAACACTGTTGACTTGGAAGAATAAAAAATTACTGTCAATGCAGATTTATACCCCATGCATACCTCAACAGTCACCATGCCAAAGACAAATGAACAGAGTAGCCCTTAGAAATGGATACGTTTTTAATCATTTCACCCCAAGCAAGGCGATAATGCCACTAAGACGCAAGAGTTTAATGAGAGTGGAAAGAATGAGAAGACTTTAGTGAGTAGAAAGGACAATAAGAGAACAGGGATTTAATAAGGCAAGATATGGCGATTGACGTTGCATATAAATGTTTGAAGGTCGTTGCAGGGAAGGAAGAAATTGGGAGGGAATTCCACAGTCGAGAAGTGTGAGAAAGGAAACTATTAGAATAGAACATACGGTTATAACTCGCTAAAATAACAATAAAAAGATGAGACCTAACAGCCAATCTAGTAGGTTGGGGTGAAATGATAAAAAAACAAAAATAGCAGTTGTAGGCGAAATTGTTTCTCAGTAAACGGTGCGCAGGTTTCTTGAATCAGGATTGTTAAAACTGTTTCACCATAAAAAAGACATTTGTTTCCGCTGCCTCGTTTGAAGTTATCTAATTGAAAAGAATGGCAGAAAAAAACGATCTGTTGAAATAAAAATGGCTTTGAAGTTAAACTAGCGATGTAGGGATAAAAAAAAGAAATATCGCTATTTCAAAAAAAATAAACAAATAAAAAATAGAAAGCTAAAAGTTGGCAAACCAAATAAAAACAAAAAGACAAGGAAAAAAGTAAAGAAATAAATTAAAGCGGCCAAAAGGTTATCATTCCTAAATGGAGGTGAAGTAAAAGGGATTGTCAAATGAGTCATTTCTGGAACCAATCAAAATCAAGAACAATTCGGGAATGAATTCTATTGTCTTAAAAAAAAAGACGGGCAGACAAACGGATCAGACCCAGACACTGAAAAGAATTTCATCCGCTGTCCCTGACCCTAAAGATTCGGACACACCTAAAAATACCACAGAGTCAAAAGAATTACTACGATGAAGAAATTCTAACATACCTATATACACATTAACAAAGAGTCTCCTCTATTTCTACTCCCCTTCTCTCCCCCTCCCCCTCTCTCTCTCTATATATATATTAGGTTGGTGCAAAAATAAATGACGTAATAATGTCGTTTTTTGACGTATAACGTCAAAAAACATTATTACGTCATTATTTTTGCACCAAGCTAATATATATATATATATATATATATATATATATATATATATATATATATATGTAAGCAAATATATGGATATAGATCCGACAGTATGAAGAAAAATATACGGAAAAAACAAACAAAAATCCTTATATGCAATTATGCTGTTTTAATGTTAATATGTCAACGTCGGATGTTTCGGTTTAATAAACCATCTTCAGGACATATTCATAAAATATAATTATATATATATATTTGTCATGTTCAATTGATGTTAATTATATTTTATGAATATGTCCTGAAGATGGTTTATTAAACCAAAACGTCCGACGTTGACATATCATCATTAAAACAGCATCATTGCATATAAGGATTTTTGTTTGTTTTTTCCGTATATTTTTCTTCATATATATATATATATATGTATACACGCTAAGGACTGAAAAACTAATAATATATTATATATATATATATATATATATATATATATATATATATATATATATATATATATATATATATATATAGCATAATGAGAAGCCACGTATATTTTCTTAATATGTATATATAGAAAAAGTTGCAAATTAAAAAAAATGTTTTATTTTATGAAAGTATTTATTTATTTATATATATATTTGATATTTCAGATTGACCTCAATCTTTCATCAGAAATAACTGTTACAAATAAATTAAAATTACTGTTTGTTAGCAAGTAGCGTCCTTCGCGGGACGCGGACGTCACGTGATATGGAACGTCACTGTTCGGATATTCAAATATATATATAAATATATCAAAAATATATATAAATAAATAAATACTTTCATAAAATAAAACATAATTTTTTTAATTTGCAACTTGTCTAGAGATCCTACATATTTTGGTTCCTTCAATGTTAATACAACGTTTCACCTGGGCAATAGCCAAAGTAAAGTAAATAGGGTCTCTTTTCTTTCTAGAAAATGGCTACATACAAAAAAGAGACAGATACATGTCAGCTCACTGATTCAGCCGATTAAATTTCTGTAAATGTTTACGCGTAGAATTTCTTCTTCTTGTAACGGCATACACCCGAGGTGGGTTGAGCCGGCTCCAATATTGGAGTTTCATGGGAATTTGGAATTCACAAGCGGTCCCCAATCCGCATGTACAGCACATGAGACTTGATTATAGTGGTGAAGGTTTCGTGCAGGACCATCCACACTTTTTGAAGAGCCGAATTCAGAGACCTGGTGCACTACGTGCCACAAGGTCCCCAAACGACCCTCCGCATGTTTTGAATTCAGAGTTTTAGATCAGTTGGCATCCAAGGCAACCCAGTCTGTCCTGCTATTTACCCATAGCTGGAGGGGGAAGAAGATGATTCACACCTTTCCCAAGGAAAGCACGTAAGTCAATGTAATGGATTCGACTGGAATTCGAACTCGGCTCTCCGATTTCTCAACCCAAGCCGCTACCCATTACTCCACCGTGCCTCCGATTTGTAGAATTTGAAGAAGCATCATTATGATTTCAAGTGAATTAAAAGAATTTTTCGTTCAACTGACACCATTTCATGTGTTGCGCTTTTTATAAACGCAATCTTTCGGTGGATCAATCTTATATACACAATGGCCGGTAGCTCGTTCTTTGTGTGCAAACCCATCTACTGCTGCGACTAATCAATCCCTGTTCCAGACGCCTGCTAAGGCATATTTGCGTTTGTTCAACATCTAGAAACACCACCTATGGTTTTATACTGCAACTCTGCTGATTAGTTACAGTTTCTTGAAGAGAGCACCTAATCTGTTATCATCAACATTTTGAGCAACGCCAGTACGCTCACATCTTCGGCCACGATGACTTGTGACTTTCTGTTTACCCAATTTCGCTCATGTGAGTTAAGTCAAAACAGCTGTACGCTGAGATCGCCTCCCCAGACTGATAACATGTTCTTGGAAAATCACTTTCCTAACAGTTCGGCCGTGGAGAGATTCGAATCCGCGTTTCATGGTCGGAAAACGAACGTTCCAACCACTCGGCCACGCGCCATTAAGAAGAATATGCCGCCGCCAGGAATCGAGCCGATATCTATTTATCCATCAGCAAAAACGATCCTATAGCGTATTTGGCTGCGGGAGAAATCCTTCCTCCACACACACACACACATATATATATATATATATATATATATATATATTACGTATATTTTAACAGCATGTTTTTCATTAAGACATGTTTCGTTAAATAATCTAGACATGTTTTTTCTACTTTTTTTCAATAGGATCCTTTCATATTCACGGACAAGTTTTGTAATATCCTTATTAAAAGAACAGAGAAAATTACCTTGATTGATACATATTCATTTATTCCGAGTATTTTCGACATTAGCACATTGTCATCATCTGCGTGTTGTTTATTTCTCTAAGACAAAATTGTTATGTTCATTTGAAAGTAAAATCTTTTTAACAGCAAAGTGAAAAAACGCTATGCTTATATATATATATATATATATATATATATATATATATATATATATTACATGGATGACGTTTATCTGTATATATATATATATTGCTGTGACTTCTATTTTGTTTGCCAACATTTTTTGTTAAAAGAGAACAATTTCTATTTCTTTATCTGAAGAAGGCCTTAGAAAGGATTGGCCGAAAATTCATCGTAGCAAAAGAAAAAAATGCAGCACAAATATGAGTTCAGTAGTGCGAACAAATCTTGGATTGAAATTTCTTTTAGAAATTATAGAAGCCCGTAGAGTAGATCGGCTGGAGTGTAGTAGCATTAAGAAAAATACAAAGAATGAATTTAATAGTTAGGACAAATCTTGGAATGATAAAAGATTCTTCTCAAAATTATAAAAAAAAAAGTACCAGTGATTTTCATCATCAGTATAATTAGTAATTATTATTATTATTATTGATTGACTTCATTCATTTATTACGACAGCTAAATGATAAATAAGCTGCTTTTCAGAATTCGTTGGTCGGTTTATTTTATAGATGGAAAATCTATTTATTGCCGAATTTCCTTTGGGACGACCAGCGAGGATCAAACGGGCTAATAACAGTCAAATCCGCACAAAAATAATATTTAAATAATAATAATAATAATAATAATAATAATAATAATAATAATAATAATAATAAAATTGAAGGGATTCCTGGAAGTCCATGCCTCAAAGAGATACAAAAAATTGTTCTGACAAGTACAGCCCACACTTTACTAAGGGCTTTATCTATGTAATTTTTTTTTTTTTTGTCAGTGGAAAGTGTCATGATGCCATTTCTAACCTTAGGTTCCTGGGCGGGACCCGGAAAGAAATGTGTAAACGCCAGAAATCAAAGAAAATAATAATAATAATAATAATAATAATAACAACAACAATAGAAACAACAACAATATCAGCAACAACAACAACAACCACAATAATAATAATAATAATAATAATAATAATAATAATAATACTCACCCAGGGTAGCTGAAAGAAACATTCCCACGCAAAGGGCCCATACATGTCTTTCAATGAACATGTTGGCCGTTGTTCCCGAGTGGCGGCAACTAAATTTTAACCCTGTGTCTTTGTCTCTGTTTTTACTGGAACCTGCCCGATGAAAAGGTGAAATTCCAGTGTGATACCTGTCTATGGATTGGCGGCTGTTTTTATAAGTACCGCCTGATGACTGTTCAGATTTAATTGGCGAATATATTCAGTTACAAGTCGGGAGTGAGTTACAGGAGAGAGGAATTAAAAAAGACAATGACGGTGGGTGAGAGACATATGGGGAAGAAGATGATAAGAAGAAGGCAGGGTTAGCATACGTTTATAGTGAGGTTAGGCATAGTAAGTAACAATTGTGATACGGAACAAAGAAGAGAAGAGAAAGAGGGATAAGAGAACTGGCGGGACAATTAGTAGAAGAAGCAAAAGGAGGAACAGGAGGAGGAGCATGAGGAGTAGTAGGAGGAGGAGAGGCCTCAAGAGCAGGAGGGAAAGGAATAATTAATGATGAATAAATATGATAATAAGAAGGAAACGATGACGAAGAAGAAAAAAGAGAAGAGAAAGACAACGAAGAAGAAGAAGAAGTGAAGAGCTGACGAATAGGAGGAGGAGAAACAATTAATGATGGTTTAAAGTGATGAGAAGAAGAAGAAGTAGGAGGAGGAGGACGACGACGAAGAAGAAGACGAAGGGGAAAGAAGAAAAGAATTGTAGTGAAAAGAAGAAGAAGAAGAAGAAGAAGAAGAAGAAAAAGAAGAAGAAGAAGAAGAAGAAGAAGACCTGTTTTGGTGATGTATGAGGTTGGTGCAAAAATAATGTCGTAATAATGTCGTTTTTTGACGTATTTTTAACGTCAAAAAACGACATTATTACGTCATTATTTTTGCACCAACCTAATAGTTACGTATTTGTTTCTGGCACATTTATTTAGTATTTGAGAGGCGGTAATGATGATTTGGCGTTGGTATCCAATAACCTCCCCCCTTAGGACTTAGCACTGAGGAGAGCACTCCCCTAGGTTTAGGATTCCCAGGACCATGATTTTCTCACAGAAATGGAAAATATTTTAGCGAGCTATTCAGACCTTTAGAGCTACGAACCTCCCTGCCATATATCCAAGGGCGATACTCTTCGTATTCCATTAGTAAGAAAGAAGTTCCATTCAGACTTCTTCGTAGCAGCCGATAGTTTATGAGGAGGATACGTCCCTAATGACTACAATCTTAACCTCTTCAAGCCTCGTGTCAACAGTCACCTACATTCACTCCCCGCCTACATTCATAATTTTGTAACCCTCTGCATCGAGTGTCTCCTGGGCCTTGTATGAGTGAACATTTAGTAAAAAAATGATTAGAAAGAAGAACGGATACTATATTTTGATCGGATATTTATGCGCAATAGAAGTAAATAGGTTCGCTTATCGTTCAGTTCACACTCCTACCCCGTCTTTTGATCAGGAGTAGAGGATTATGCTTTGTTTCCTACTTAGGATTGGGTCTCCGGTTCCTTCTAAAGACTTTTCATTCTCTTTCCCTCTCAGTAGCCCCTTGCACCTCAGTGGCATTATCGCCTTGCCTGTGGTGAAAAAAACTGTGCTGGGATATGAAACAACGTTATCTTTAATATGGGCTACCCATAAGCGTACATATGGGTCAATAAGAACATTGCCCCCATCCCAGAGACCACTATCACGTCGGCGTCGTTATCCAACTTTCTTACCATATTCTTATGTGTAAGTGCTGCCGAAGGTTGGAATAATCGACACGAGGTACCTCTCATAAATTAAAGAAGTGGATCAGTTACTACACTTTGATCCCTGTTTGAAAACAGAGTAACGTGCGCGATATTTATCCACCTTCCCACTGTGATAGGATGGTCAGTTTAATGTTGAGTTCCCATACGCTTATATATGGACCAAGGACAAAACTTGTAGAGTTCCCGCAACCTTCTTTCTTTAGGAAGGGTTCGAATTCCCGGAACCAGGCTTCTTCATAGGATACGAATAGAGGGAAATAGATGCCACGCCTTGATCCCAGCCCGAAGGCTGTAGAAGGTGCACTGATATGCGAAGTCGCTTATTAAAGGGGCAGGATGTTACACGTAGTCGACTTAACATGCAGTCTCCCTATGCGAGCATTTGGGACAACGACAAAAACTACCAAGTCCCCCTGACCACTGTCACGCTGGTGTTGGTACCTAAAACCATTCACAGCTTTAGTGCAATATAGGTGCCACAGGGATGGAATCCTTGAAGTCAGGTATTCCCCACGGACTAAAGAGGGGAACACAACTGATTAGTGTAGCAAGAGAATATATCAATGGTAAATAATGAGAGATGAAACTAACTGATTGCTTGTTTTCTTCAGAGATGGTTACTGATAATTTTAGTAATTTTACCAATGCAGAGAGTAAGGTACTGGTCACTTGAAAGAGCGATGTATCTTAACTCCTCGATTTTTCCAATTTCGACTTTGCGATATTGAGTGGATATTAAGTAGTAAGAGTGGATGAAGTAGAAGAAGACGATAGGACAGAAGAAGGAGAAAAGAAAGAGAAAGAAGAAGGGGAAGAAAAGAACTAAGGAGAACAATTAGAAATGTTTAAAGAATGAGAGAGACAGACAGACAGAAAAAAGGAAGATCTGAAGAATAAGAGAAAGAATAATTAATGATCGATAAATGTGATGAGAAGAAGAAGAAGAAGAAGAAGAAGAAGAAGAAGAAGAAGAAGAAAGGGAGATCTGAAGAATAGGAGAAAGAATAATTAATGATAGATAAATGTGATAAGAACAAGAAGAAGGAGAAAATGAAGAAGAAGAAGAAGAAGAAGAAGAAGAAGAAGAAGAAAGGAAGATCTGAAGAATTGGAGAAAGAATAATTAATGATAGATAAATGTGATGAGAAGAAGAAGAAGAAGAAGAAGAAGAAGAAGAAGAAGAAGAAGAAAGGGAGATCTGAAGAATAGGAGAAAGAATAATTAATGATAGATAAATGTGATAAGAACAAGAAGAAGGAGAAAATGAAGAAGAAGAAGAAGAAGAAGAAGAAGAAGAAGAAGAAGAAGAAAGGAAGATCTGAAGAATTGGAGAAAGAATAATTAATGATAGATAAATGTGATGAGAAGAAGAAGAAGAAGAAGAAGAAGAAGAAGATGATGATGAAGAAGAAGAAGAAGAAGAAAAGAGGAAATAAAAAATAAAATAAAAAAGAGACTAAAAAGAAACAATAGCGGTTAAAAGAGAGGAGAGGAAAGAAGCTAGAATGAAAAGTAAAGTAGAGTGAAGGACAACAACTGATGGTTAAAATAGATCGAAAAAAGAAGAGGAGGAGGAACAAGCAATGATGGTCAAAAGAAAGGAGAGAGAAGATAAGAAGATAAGTCAAGGAAAGAAGAGGGGGGGGACTTGATTAGGAACTATCTCCTTTCTCCACACGTCCTTTCTACATGCGACCATCTCTGACCAATAACTTATTTTCTATCTTGACATTGTCTGTTCTCATCTTGGAATTCTAACCAATGCGGAAAAAGTAATGACACTGGTAGCTTAAAAAATTACCAACGTAACCAATGAGTTTAGCCGCCTGCTAGTTGGGAACATTGCCAAACATGGAAATAATGGGACGGGTAGAGAGACTATATGAGAAGAAGAGGTGGGTAAAGAAAGCCGCTACACCTCCCACCGAAAAAATAAAAAAATAAAAATAAATAAATAAAAAAATAAATAAAAGTAATGCTTACGAAATTAAAAAGTAAACAAAACTCGTTTTTACATGAGACGTCAACTGGTGTCGAGGGATTAGAATTTTGTTTCTTTTATTATTTTTTTTCAGATCCGAAAACATAGATAAACAAGATAATTTTTTCTTTTTTGAAAAAGAAAAAAAAAGAAACTGAAATTTCGTTAAGACTAATTAACAAACAAACGAAAATAAAAAAGGGAGTTTGACGTCTCTTTGCATCCACTTGTCATTTGGTGACGGAAAGCGGGAGACATATTGCTTTAGGGTGATGGGAACACGACTTATGTTCGCGCGCACGCGCACAGGCACACACGCGCATGCGCGCGCACACATACACGCGTGAGCAGACACACAAACACACACACGGATACATCCATACGTGCAAACATTTCTGTCTTTAAGTACCTTTATTTGTCTGGTGTAGCCTGTTCCCATCTATCACAGACAATTCTTAATCAAGGCGGTATAATTGATAGTAAGTTTCTGGCGCCAGGATATTTTCTCTTTCTTCTTTTGGGTTTAAGTGAAAGTTCGAAT
This sequence comes from Acanthosepion lycidas, assembly GCA_963932145.1. Taxonomy (NCBI): domain Eukaryota; kingdom Metazoa; phylum Mollusca; class Cephalopoda; order Sepiida; family Sepiidae; genus Acanthosepion; species Acanthosepion lycidas. The sequence continues at coordinate 50,197,961 of OZ010578.1, read as the reverse complement.
TTGGAATAGATTTTAAAGAGGGTAACACACCCCGACGTTCACGTAGACTTAAAGATTATCGGAGCAGGAAGTGGAACCGATGGGATGAGTTCGAATTCCGGCCTAGTCTTGAAGGTTCATTTTCGTGCAATCTGGGAGGTGCTGCCGAAAGGTTGGAATCTCCGGGACCAGGCGATTCCGCATTTATTTTTTGTGTTCTGTCCGAAGAAAGAAGCAAAATTGAGAGACAAAATACAGTTTGTCCGCCCGAAGGCAGTTACTACACTGAGTATTTGCTTGCCACCCCCACTATGCTGGCAACATGGCAACAAGGTAAGCGTGGACACAAGGTCCAAGTCCCCAAAACATAGGCCGTCGATTGCGCTGATATCGGTATTACCAAAGTCACGCTGGAGTTGATATTCTACCAACCTCCCCTCTTTGGATGGGAAGGTGCTGTCACAGTGTTGGAATCAGCGGTACCAGTCACCCGTCACTTATTTGTTTGTCTGCGCGAAGGCAAATACTACACTTAGCATTTACTTGCCGCCCCACGGAAGCAGGATGTGATGTAAGGTGAGCTTAATGTGGAGAACCTGAGCGCTTGCAACAAGCCCAGGTCCAAAAGTAGCTCGTCGATATTCTTACTCCCCCGCCATCTGTTTAGTGCAATGTGGGAGGTTAATCGGCAAACTGCTCCCTGGAACCGGGTATCTCTCAAAAGGTTTTCAGTCGCGCTCTGTTCGAAGACAAAGACATAGGTGAGTTGCGCTCTGAAAAGAGAAGCACAATTGGCAGATGAAATGTAGTTTGTCCTCCAGTAGACAGATCTCCGGGAGTGAAGAAAAGTATACCTCGAATAGCACTCGCTCCTCGGCCAATGAATGCTAAATGATTCCTTATAAGAGCGCGGGGGGGGGGCGTTATAGTGATACAAATCTTAATAATTAACCTATACTAGGGTTTTAATTGCCATAACCATTACTAGTAGATTAAAGAAGCGGGAAAAATCATTATCCTACACGTATATTAACTATTTATTCATATATGAGTTTGATTGATCATTGAAGTTAAGCAACGTAGAGTACCTAGAGGGATGGGAAAATTATGAATCCACTTCGCTCTCCCCCAGCTATAAGTTAATTATTCAGACTTGTATCACTAAATCATTATTATCCAAAAAAAAAAAAAAAAAAAAAAAAAAAATTCTTTCAATCTAAAAATATTTTCTGGCTTTAAGCAACCTGCAAAGGGTTGATAATTCGTAAAAAAACCGAATCAATCAATTAATTAATCTTCTCTATCTATTTATTGTTCATAGGATATCCGCTATATCTCCATTCTACCGAACAATCAAATTTCATCGTTCTCCTTTTAACAAAGAGATATTTCTGTAGCGAGTCCTAGGTATGACGATAAACTACATCCGGCAGTAAGATCTTTTTTTTTTTTTTTGAGGTGCGCGGAACTACCTCTTAATTGCTATTGTTCCCAAGTTCACCCTGACCTGGGGTTATAGCAGCTGTTAGGGTCCCAGATATGGGCAATTAGTAAACCCTCAAACAAAAATAATACTAATGTATCAAAATAGATTTTCATAGTAAAAATACCAGCAATGCCTTTATATATATATATATATATATATATATATATATATATATATGTGTGTGTGTGTGTGTGTGTGTGTGTGTGTGAAGAATATATAGAAAATAGGAAAGAACTCGTTAGGTAAATAATCCAAAGTTCTTTAGCATTTTTGTTATTATTTTTAAAAAATAGTGATCGATACAAAAGTAGGGCATAAATATAATTATGTATTTAAAAATATGATTCCAACACGCTACTTAAGAGTTCTCATGTCTCAAAACAAGAGCCGAAAACTTCAATATAATTATTTGAATTAAATTGAATTAAAGTACTAAGCTTTGTTCCATCTTAAAGCGAAATTTTTTTGGATGGAATAATATATTGAAGTTTTCGGCTCTTGTTTTGAAACATGAGAACTCTTATGTAGCGCGTTGGAATCATATTTTAAAATAAATAATTATATATATATATATATATATATATATATATATATATATATATATATATATATATAAAATTAGCAACATTACATATAGTAAAATTAACCAAATTACTTCAAAGCACTGAAGAAAAAAATGTCATTAAATGGCCCATAAGGAGTTGATATATCATTAAACAAACAAATCAGTCAACTAAATTCTTTTCTGTAGCTAAAATCCAAGACTGAATTGCATTAAAAAAAACAAAAAAAACAAAAAAAACAAATCAACAACAACAAAAAACAGTAGACTGATGGATTGGATCGGAAGACGAAGCCATATGTAAATGACAAATAGCGAGAATGCTAAAAATAAAAGAAGGAAAAATTATTTACACTATTTACATTGTTCGGACCGTTGTCCTCGTCTTTGAGGCCGTATTCACGACGTTACGGCCGTTGTACGCTCCGGCCTTCTTCAGATGATTGGAATTTCGAACTGAACATTTTATTTCGTCAACCGGAAGAGATTGTTCTAGTTCCACGTGCCATACCTCTTGCAGATATCTACAGTAGCAGTTATCTCCCTTTAAATCCACCCTCCCGGTATCGAACTCACAGCTATATGGATCAAGTCACTGGATTCAATCAACGCTATTATCCATTGCCAGTGAATATGGCAACAAAGATGATGACAACAGTACGTGTGTTGCACTGTAAATAATTACAATGCCTCATCTAAGAAATAAACACAGATAGGGAAAAAAGCCCATTTGTTACACTTGCCGTTAACAGGGTGTCCGGATCTTCTTCCGTGTGCCGTGTCCCTTCAAGACCTTGGCGATTATGCCTCTCCACAATTTCCTGTTCCTTGTAGCTCTTAATACATTTTTGTGTTTTTGCCATCACTCCCAAACCTTGTTCTGCCATCCATTCACTCAAGCTTACCGGGTAGGTTGGAACTTACTTTCCTTTGTCTCTTCAATCTGTCCTGTGAGTATCAGATTTTCCAAGTCCTCTTTTCTAATTATGCTCCCGAGATATTTCGACTCTCTCATTCTAATGTCAAGTATAAGTGTCCTTTTTGGTTCCATTACACCTAGAACTTCGCCGTTGCTCAAATCTTCGGCCCATGGTATTTTCAGAATCTTTCTGTAGAATCTCATTTCTGTTACTTTAAGTCTCTTCTTCATCTGTGAGGAGATTGTCCAGCACACTGCTATATTGGAAGACTTCCTTTCTTTTATTGAAAACAAGTAGCGTCTTTCCTCCACCCCTTGTAATACAATCAAAATAAAATAGTCCATTATCTATGAGATACTGGCAGGTGGCGGAGGTTGAATTTTAGTTTAAAATAGAAAAGAAAAATATGACATAAATGACGACTTTTCTCTTTGACTGAGTCATTTTTTCACCTCCCAAAATAATCCACCATTTTCAGAGCAAAGATATTGTCACGATGTATCGCCAGTACACATACAGATAAAAAAAATGATGGTGTCGACATTGCAAGGGAGATAACTGTACACAAAATACGTCACATTGTGTCGCAAGGCTAAGGGAGATAATTGTAGGCGACTAAACGTTAAATAAAAAAATAGCGTATTAAATTGACATATTTTATTATACAAAAGGCGATATAAATTTTATATGTAAAGAAATATAAGCTTCAAAAACATATATTCGATTAATATTTTATTGTACGCCTTTATACAGGCACCTTGATATTCTGTAACCGGCATTATTAATCTTATTAATGTTTTATCCGAAAGTCAGTCAGTCAGCCATGTGCCATGCGTGATACACACTTAAGCGATCATGTATCTTTCGATACATGACTGGCGAGGCAGATTTTTTCCTGCAGTAAATTGCCATTTTTTCTGCAGTAAACCAGTTGTCATCTAAGGCTATAGAACCCGATCTGTCCTGCTATTTACCCATAGCTGGGGGCGGGGGAGAAGAAGAGAATTTATACCTTTCCCGAAGGGTATTAGCACGTAAGTGAATGTAATGGATACGACTCGACTCTCCGATTTCTCAATTCGAGCCGCTATCCATTACTCCACGAAAAACTGAAATCTAAAAGCGTATTAGGATAGCCAAAGATGCAATCCAAAAGCTAAGCAAAGTATTAAGAAATAGGAAAAAAAAAACTTCGCTAGAAACAAGAAAAAGAGTTCTCATCTGTTACGTGATATCTGTACTCCTGTATGGCAGGGAGTGCTGGATAATCTCCTTAAAGGTGACGAAGAAATGTTAAGTTACAGAAATGTCCTACAGAAGGACACTGAGGATACCATGTAGCGAACACGTGAGCAATGTTTTAGGAAAAATGGAAACAAAAAAGAAGGAATTTTATACTTAACATCATGAAGAGATAGTTGAAATTTCTCTGGCATATAATGAGGAAAGAGTGCTTGGAACATCTGATACCCACAGGACAGATTGAAGACAATACAGAGGAGAAAGAGCAGAAGGACGAAATTTATTAAGAGCTACAAAGGACAGGAAGAGCCATGATCCTGGGGGGACCAGCACATAAAGAAGACGATTATTTAACTCAGAGTCTGTCTATATTTCTGAGATGAGGTATTATGTACAGTATTTACATTATTCGGACTATTGTCCTCATCTTTGTCGCCATTTTTATCACAATGTTTCTTCAGGTGGTTGTACTGAACCCTTTATTTCGCTCACTGGGGTAGACTGTTCTAGTTCCACGTGCCATGTTTGATGGATGTCAGTTATCAGTTATCTCCTGCTAATTTTCCCTCTGCCTTAACCGGGTATTGAACTCACACTCTTTGGGTCCTGTCACTGGATCTAACCAACGCCTTTATCCACTGTGCCATGTGTCCTTGAGGACATCTGGGTATGAATTTCTGGGTATTATAAACCTAGTGTTTTCAGCAACCATTTTTACCAGTGGTCCGGCAATCAACAAGGCACGGCTTCGTAACATATCACACAGTATAGGGCGCCGCATCATTTTGTGCCATGAATATGATCGTGTTCATACAGACCTTCTCGATGTGTGACAGCGTCAATGAAAGTGAATAAACTAAATCCAGTACATATAATTTGTATTATTGTATTGTTTGTTCTTCTATTGTTCTCAGTACTTTTTGATAAGGGCTGATAAAGACTTTCGGACCTCCCTGTATATTAGAGCGTTCGTGATGTAATTACGTTTAACCTGACAGGATATAAAAGCAAATGTAATATATATATATATATATATATATATATATATATATATATATATATATATATATATATATATATATATATATGGTGGACCGAAAGCGTTGTCACCCCTATATAATATAACAACGCTTTGTGGTGTATTATCAAGGAGACAGTTTCACATGAACAATATCAGAATCACCATCAGTTAAAGGACGCCGGTCGGAGAACCTTTGCAACAATCAACAAAGCACAGCTTCGTAAAATATCACACAGGACATGGCGCCGCATCATTTTGTGCCATGAAAATTATAGTGTTCCTACAGACCTTCTCGAGGTGTAACAGAGTCAATGAGAGTGAATAGACTGAATACAGTTCATTTGCTTTGTATTACTGTATGATTTGTTTTTCTATTGTTCTCATTACTTTTTGATAGGGGTAACAATACTTTCGGATCCTCCCTGTAAACTGCTTTAAAAATGTCTTGTCTAGAAACTTATAATTCTCTGCATTGATGTTGACACCATCATCAATTTTGAAGGGACACTGCCAAGAATACCCGACCAAAACATCCATCCAACTTCACAGCTGTTGTATTCTGAGTTGGTTGGCTTTCCACTCGCTCGGCCATCAGGTCTATCCATTGTCGTTCTCTATACATTAAAAAAAAAAAGAAAAACGAAAAAGAAAGGGGTACCTCAAGGCGGTGTAATGGTTAGGAAATTTTGTCTTGCTAGATCAGTTACGACTGAAAATTGAGTTCGATCCTCACTAGGTGCCTCACTTTCGGCCTTGTGCCAAATCTAAGCTACGCTTGGAAAATCTTAGGAGCACCTCGGCGTGGTATAATGGTGAGCTGGCTCGTCTCTTTAGATCAGTTCCGACTGAAAAGTGAGCTCGATCCTCACTAGGTGCGCCATACTTTCGGCCTTGTGCCACATCTAAGCTACGCTTGGAAAATCTTAGGGGCACCTCGGCGTGGTGTAATGGTTAGCAAGCTCGTCTCGCTAGATCAGTTACGATTGAAATGTGAGCTCGTACCTCAGTAGGTGCCCCATACTTTAGGGCTTTTGCCACATCTAAGCTACGCTTAGACAATAACTATACATTACAAAAAAATAAAAAAATAAAAAAAAAATAGCCCTTAGAAATAAATTTTTATAAACATCTTCATCTAACGCACGCGTTCAAATTTGTTGTCTACTTAAAATTCATAGTTTAGTTGCTTTCACGACTTTAGCTAATGTTAATGATTTCTCTGTTTACGCCCCGTTCACAACAACAGATTGTTTAAATATTTTCATGCTCGTTAATCTACTTTTCTTATTTATTGCCCTTTAACATTTTTTCTCATCTTTTTTTTTTTGTGACATTCCTAACGCCAGTTTTTGCCCTGCTTTTAACAATGTTTCTAATTATATTTTTTTGTTTTATCTTTGTGTCATGTTTGTCCTCTTTTTCACATTAACCAGCATTTAGTACCTATAACTCAATAAGAGGCTTGCGGCCATATCCCTTCGTAACACCGGTTCTCGTACAAAAAAAAAAACGAATTTAAGCAACGCTGAGCCTGGTTACTACCTAGATAGGTGACCGCTTGGTAATACCAGGTGGTGTACGCTTGGATGTGCCGGTGGTGAAAACTGGAGATCGGCGAGCCGTGTTCCAATTCCAGTTGGTTCGTTATATACATTTACGCTCAAATACCCTTGGGAAAGGTACGACTCCAGTTTCCCCCCAGTTATGGGTTTATTAGTGGGACTTGAATCAATGAAAATCATTATTATTAAGTTGGTGCAAAAATAATGACGTTTTCTCACATAGTAACATATGTGAGAAAACGTCATTATTTTTGCACCAACCTAATATCTCCAAAAATTCTTTTACGATCTAAAACTATTTGATGGCTTTAAATAACCTGCAAAATTTGATAAGCCAAGGATTTTGGTCATTTAGGTGTTAATACCCAGGGTGGTCTGCATTTAACCAGTTATTTATTTCTGTGATAATTCAAATTCATTTTACGCGCAAATATGCTTGGGAAAGGTACGTTCTGAACTATTCTCCCCCAGCTATGG
>OZ010578.1:50135712-50185712 GCA_963932145.1 Acanthosepion lycidas | reverse complement strand
AGGAGAGGTGGTGTTAATCCCCCACACTAGGAAAAGCAATGTGTGAAAATATTCTGTTGCTACGACAACTGCTTATCTGTACAAGAGTTCCTAACTGGAAGGGATTTAGAGGGAGCGACTGTGTAGCCACTTGATGTTGATATTTTGATGCAAAGATCTTTCAAATAGATTAGGTCTTCTTTCCAAAAGGGAAAAAGTAAAGGAAGAAAAAAAGGTACAGGAGGAGAAGAAAAGAAGAAAGAAGAAATCTGAAAAAGAAGAGAAGAAAGAGGAGGAGGAAGAAGAGAGAGGCGAAATTTTTTTTCCCAAAGATATAATAATAATAATAATAATAATAATAATAATAATAATAATAACATGAAGAAGAAGAAGCAAAAGAAAAATGAGGAAGATGACTGGAGGGAATAAGAAGGAGGAATTTTCTTCTCAAAGATAAAATAATAATAAGAAGAATAAGAAAAACAACGGGGAGGTGAAGAAAAAAGAAGGGGAATTTTCTTTCCAATAATAATAATAATAATAATAATAATATGAAGAAGATGAAAGAAGAAAAAGGGGACAAGGGAAATAAAAAGGAGAAATTTTCTTTCTAAATATAATAATAATAATAATAATAATAATAATAATAATAATAATAATAAGAAGAAGAAGAAGAAGAAGAAGAAGAAGAAGAAGAAGAAGAAGAAGAAGAAGAAGAAGAAGGATAAGAAAGCAATGGGGAGGTGAATAAAAAAGAAGGGGGAATTTTCTTACCAAAGATGATGATGTGATAATAATAATAATAATAATAATAATAATAATAATAATAATAATAATAATAATAACAATAATAATAATAATTGTTATTAAAGGCTACAAACAAAAATGGTGCCTCCTTATTGATATGGCAGTCCCTGCTGACTGCAATGTATCTTTGAAGATATTCAAAAAGCTGTCAAAATACAAGGACCTTGAATTAGTAATCTCGAAAATGTGGCATATGGGAACATCAACAATCCCTGTTGTAGTTGGAGCCCTAGGACTGGTTGGAAAAGATTCCGGTAGACTAATTGAAGGGATTCCTGGAAGTCCATGCCTCAAGGAGATACAAAAAATTGTTCTGGCAAGTACAGCACACACTTCACGAAGGGCTTTATCTATGTAATTTTTATTTTATTTTTTTTTTTTTGTCAGTGGAAAGTGTCATGATGCCATTTCTAACCTTAGGTCTCTGGGCGGGACCCGGAAAGAAATGTGTAAACGCCAGAAATCAAAGAAAATAAAAAAAATAAAATAATAATAATAATAATAATAATAATAATAATAATAATAATAATAATAATAATAAAAAGAAGAAGAAGAAGAAGAAGAAGAAGAAGAAGAAGAAGAAGAAGCAGAAGAAGAAAGAGGTGGAAGAGGAGGAGGGAAATAAGAAGGAGGAATTTTCTTTCCAAAGATAAAATAATAATAAGAAGAAAACAATAGTGAGGTGAAGGAAAAAAGAAGGGGAAATTTTCTTTCCAAAGATGATAATAATAATAATAATAATAATAATAATAATAATAATGATAATGATAATAATAATAATAATAATAATAATAATAATAATAATAATGATAATGATAATGATAATAATAATAAGAAGAAGAATGAAGAAGAGCAGAAAAGTTTGTTAGTTAAAATAACAGACGAAGAAAAAGAAGAATGGTGGTTAGAAGAAAAACAAAAATGAGAAGGAAGAGAAGGAGATTGATTAGATTTTTTTTATTCATTCATTTAGAAGAAGAAATACATGATCCATAATCAGAGAAAAAAATCTGGGAGGAAATCAGACGAGAAAATGTCAGTTGAAGAAGAAAAGTAACGAAATCTTTAATTTAAGAAGCGACAGAAAAGTTGAGAAAAAAGTAAGAAATGTAAATAGGGAGAAGAGGAGGAGGAAGTGGTGAATTTAGAAGAGAAGGGTGTAGAGAAAGAACAGAAATTCATAGTGAGTTCAGAGGAGAAGAAAACAAGACATAGCGAGAGGGGAAGAAGAGGACGCGAACATAAAAGAAATATTAAGAGAGGGTGTATCAGAAAGAGAGTGCGTATGAATGTGAACAAGAGAATGCGGAAATGGTGGCCAAAACATGGCGGTCATTTTTACGACTCTTTTTTTTTTTTTATAATATAATTTTTTTCTTTTCACTTTGTTTTTAGAGACAAACTGAAAAAAATAACAGAAAGGCTATAGAAGTGAAAAATAAAGACATAAATTACAAAAAGAAACATGAAGAATAAGCGACAGAAAATATGATTACGTGATGCACTGTAGTGACAATTTTTATTTTCCAAAATGGCAGATTCGTGACCGGAAGCTTACAAAATTAGCTGTTTTTGAAAAGCAAGACGGAATGCCAACTGTTTCATCAATGAATAAATAGTCTTTTGAAAGTTAAAAATAGCTAAGTGTGTGTTTTTTTTTAATGACCTTCAAAGTAAAGCGAGATCTTTTTAGTTCAAGGCGGTGTTTCTGTTGAGTAAAGACAGGCTATCTACGTAATTTTCTCTTACAATGTTTACATATTACTTGTAATGTGTTTCAAATAGGTTACTAGTTTTAACCGCTTCGCAAATCAAAATTTTGGCATATATAATTTCATACCACCTTTTCTTTTATGTATCAGATCATTTCAGGGCGTGTGCAGTCATGGCTCTCCACACCTTCTGTCATTTGTTGCATTATATTTACACTTTTTTTTTTGCATTTATAATTCTTGTTCTGCCATCGGTTTGCGCAAACTCATGAAGTAGTTTAATTTGTTTACCCTATTTCTTTTGCTTCCATTATGCTCTGGGAATATTAAATTTTCCAAGCTTCATACATCCCCACCCCGCACCGTCCCGTCAAAATATTGTTTTCTCTTCCTGGTTGTTCGTATTCTTAAGATGTCACCGTTTCTCCCGTCTCTCTACATAGTGCTCTCAGTTGTAGCGGAAATGAAATGAAGAAAGAGCTGCCTATCATCACTGATAACGTCTGGTGTGTTGTCTCTGAAAAAAGAAAAAAAAAAGAAAATGGCTGCCAAGCCAGAACAGAGCTGGTACGAACCCTCGGATGTCTGGGTATGAAAAAAAAAAAAGATATCCAAGCAGATCAGTTCCCAGGAAACTAACAGCCCGACAACGGCACATGAGATTTGATTATAGTGGTGAAGGTTTCGTGTAGGACCATCCACACTTTTTGGAGGGACGAATACAGAGACCTGGTGCACCGAATGCCACAAGGTTCCCAAACGACCCTCCGCAGGTTTTGAATTCAGAGTTGTCCTTCTCCTAGACCAGTTGCCATCCAAGGCTATAGAACCCAGTCTGTCCTGCTATTTTACCCATAGTTGGAGGGAGAGGAAGAGGATTCATACCTTTCTCACGGGTATTAGCACGTAAGTGAATGTAATGGATTCGACAGGAATTCGAATTCGGCTCTCCGATTCCTCAATCCACCGATATATATATATATATATATATATATATATATATATATATATATATATATATATATATATATGTCATTTGTGTAATTAGATAACAAATTTTCTTTTAGGCATGTTTGATTAAATAAATTATAAACATTATGTCTGCTTATTTTTAGCATAATCCGTTTATATTCACGGATATTTTCCGTGTATTACAATCAAATGATGCAAGAAATGCACTGCAAATAAAACTCATCTTCACTGTTAAAGTGCATTTCTTGCATCATTTGATTGCAATACACAGAAATTATATTCGTGAATATGAATGGATCCTGATAAAAATAAGCAGACACAATTTATTTGATCAGACACGCCTAATGGTGGTCATTTTTACGACTCTTTTTTTTTATAATATAATATATCACTGGTAGCACGACTCGTAGTTTTTATGCACCTCGCAATCTTCAATATAATTTTAAAGTGTGGTATATTTATGGGGTAAAGTGCTCAATATCAGAGATAGAGTGTATGTAAATATAAATATAAAAGTGAACATTGCAGTCAAAACTCAGAGGCGACAGACTGTTTCATGCTAGACGCAATCGTCAGGCGGTCTGATTTAATGTTCACCTATATATATATATATATATATATATATATATATATATATAGTCATACCAGTGAAAACTTTGTGCAGACTGAAGAAGTCCTTCTGATGGACGAAACGTCGCACCGATTGTTTTTCTGTTTGCCATTCTGTTGCTCTTAGTTAATTATACGAAAACGTGACGAATATCATTTTCTGTTCAGTCACGACACAAGTCAGGTTTAATATATGCGTACTCCTGTCATCTTTTAAAACATCTTTGGCATTTGACGCTTGCGGCAACTGACATATTTCTTAACTGTTTTGACAGTTGCTGGAGGTGATATATATATATATATATATATATATATATATATATATATATATATATATATATATATATAAAGTGTTTTCATTGTATCTTAAGGTAGTTCGGCGTAAGACGATAAACTACATCCGGCAGCACGGCCTCTGATCTGGCGATTGGAGGATTGAGGTGCGTAGAACCATCTATTTATTGCTGTTATTCCCAGGTCCTCCATGACCCGGGGTGGGGTATCACCTGTTTGGCTCACAGCGATAGTGAAATAGTGAACATCCAAACAAAAATCAAAATAATAGGAAAGCATAAAAATGCATTTTTATAGTTAAAATAACAGCAATGCATTTTTATAGCAAAATGACCAACAGAACTGTTTTATAATAAAATGACCAGCAATAAAATGACTAAAAATACATTTTTATTTGAAAATGCCTAACAATATATTTTGTAGTAAAATGATCAATAGTACATTTTTATAATGAAATGAATAACAATATATTTTTAAAGTAAAATGAATAACAATACATTTTATAGTAAAAGGAATAACAATACATTTTATAGTAAAAGGAATAACAATACATTTTATAGTAAAATGAATAACAATACATTTTTATAGTAAAATGAATAACATTTCATTTTTATAGTAAAAGGAATAACAATACATTTTTATTTGAAAATGACTAATAATACATTTTTATAGTAAAATGTCTAACAATACGTGTTTATTTTAAAATGACCAACATTATATTTTATAGTATAATGACGAAAAATACATTTTTATAATAAAATGGCAATCAATCAATTTTATAGTAAAATTTAAAGCATGGTATACATTGTCAAAAAAACAAAAACAATTTGCTGATTAATCCCATTTGTTGTAAAGAGAAAAAAATTTTCACCCCTCGTTTGATTTTGTAAAATTATTAGGGGAAAATGCAGCTAAGTAATTGTAATTTAATGATGAAATAATATGATTCACTTGTATTAAATGTAATGTCTGAAATTCCATTTTTAGATTTCGACATTTGATAACCCATACCGCTAAAAAAAAACAAGGAACCAAATCTTCAGATTGTAAATAGTGATTCTTATTTTCTTTAAAGCTTCCTCATTGCTCACATGTTCTGTCCATGATATTCTCTGCAATCATCGGCATGCCATTACCGCATCATTCACTACCACTCGGAGAGCACTTTCAAAATCTAACCAGCAATACATTTTAATACCAAAAATGACCATCAATACATTTTAATACCAAAAATGAACATTAGTATATTTTAATACAAAAAATGACCATTAGTACATTTTAATACCAAAAATGACGATCAATACATTTTAATATCAAAAATGATCATTAGTACATTTTAATACCGAAAATGACGAACAATACAATTTAATACCAAAAATGACCATTAGTACATTTTAATACCAAAAATGACCATCAATACATTTTAATTCCAAAAATGATCATTAGTACATTTTAATACCGAAAATGACGAACAATACAGTTTAATACCAAAAATGACGAACAATACAGTTTAATACCAAAAATGACCATTAGTACATTTTAATACCAAAAATGACCATTACTACATTATAATTGCAAAAATGACCATCAATACCTTTTAATACCAAAAATGACCATCAATACATTTTAATACCAAAAATGACCATCAATACATTTTAATTCCAAAAATGATCATTAGTACATTTTAATACCAAAAATGAACATTAGTATATTTTAATACAAAAAATGACCATTAGTACATTTTAATACCAAAAATGACGAACAATACAATTTAATACCAAAAATGACCATTAGTACATTTTAATACCAAAAATGACCATCAATACATTTTAATTCCAAAAATGATCATTAGTACATTTTAATACCGAAAATGACGAACAATACAGTTTAATACCAAAAATGACGAACAATACAGTTTAATACCAAAAATGACCATTAGTACATTTTAATACCAAAAATGACCATTACTACATTATAATTGCAAAAATGACCATCAATACCTTTTAATACCGAAAATGACCATCAATACATTTTAATACCAAAAATGACCATCAATACATTTTAATTCCAAAAATGATCATTAGTACATTTTAATACCAACAATGACCATCAATACATTTTTATACCAAAAATGACCATCAATACACTTTAATACCAAAAATGAACATTGGTACATTTTAATACTAAACATGACAATCAATACCTTTTGATACGAAAAATGACCCTCAATACATTTTAATACCAAAAATGATCATTAGTACATTTTAATACGAAAAATGACCATCAATACCTTTTAATACCAAAAATGACCATCAATACCTTTTAATACCAAAAATAACCATCAATACATTTTAATACCAAAAATGACCATTAGTACATTTTAATACCGAAAATGACGAACAACACAATTTAATACCAAAAATGACCCTCAATATCTTTTAATACCAAAAATGACCATTAGTACATTTTAATACCGAAAATGACGAACAACACAATTTAATACCAAAAATGACCCTCAATATCTTTTAATACCGAAAATGACGAACAATACAGTTTAATACCAAAAATGACCATTAGTACATTTTAATACCAAAAATGACCATTACTACATTATAATTGCAAAAATGACCATCAATACCTTTTAATACCAAAAATGACCATCAATACATTTTAATACCAAAAATGACCATCAATACATTTTAATTCCAAAATGATCATTAGTACATTTTAATACCAAAAATGAACATTAGTATATTTTAATACAAAAAATGACCATTAGTACATTTTAATACCAAAAATGACGATCAATACATTTTAATATCAAAAATGATCATTAGTACATTTTAATACCGAAAATGACGAACAATACAATTTAATACCAAAAATGACCATTAGTACATTTTAATACCAAAAATGACCATCAATACATTTTAATTCCAAAAATGATCATTAGTACATTTTAATACCGAAAATGACGAACAATACAGTTTAATACCAAAAATGACGAACAATACAGTTTAATACCAAAAATGACCATTAGTACATTTTAATACCAAAAATGACCATTACTACATTATAATTGCAAAAATGACCATCAATACCTTTTAATACCAAAAATGACCATCAATACATTTTAATACCAAAAATGACCATCAATACATTTTAATTCCAAAAATGATCATTAGTACATTTTAATACCAACAATGACCATCAATACATTTTTATACCAAAAATGACCATCAATACACTTTAATACCAAAAATGAACATTGGTACATTTTAATACTAAACATGACAATCAATACCTTTTGATACGAAAAATGACCCTCAATACATTTTAATACCAAAAATGATCATTAGTACATTTTAATACGAAAAATGACCATCAATACCTTTTAATACCAAAAATTTACCATCAATACCTTTTAATACCAAAAATAACCATCAATACATTTTAATACCAAAAATGACCATTAGTACATTTTAATACCGAAAATGACGAACAACACAATTTAATACCAAAAATGACCCTCAATATCTTTTAATACCAAAAATGACCATTAGTACATTTTAATACCGAAAATAACGAACAACACAATTTAATACCAAAAATGACCCTCAATATCTTTTAATACCGAAAATGACGAACAATACATTTTAATACCAAAAATGACCATTAGTACATTTTAATACCAAAAATGACCATTACTACATTATAATTGCAAAAATGACCATCAATACCTTTTAATACCAAAAATGACCATCAATACATTTTAATACCAAAAATGACCATCAATACATTTTAATTCCAAAATGATCATTAGTACATTTTAATACCAAAAATGAACATTAGTATATTTTAATACAAAAAATGACCATTAGTACATTTTAATACCAAAAATGACGATCAATACATTTTAATATCAAAAATGATCATTAGTACATTTTAATACCGAAAATGACGAACAATACAATTTAATACCAAAAATGACCATTAGTACATTTTAATACCAAAAATGACCATCAATACATTTTAATTCCAAAAATGATCATTAGTACATTTTAATACCGAAAATGACGAACAATACAGTTTAATACCAAAAATGACGAACAATACAGTTTAATACCAAAAATGACCATTAGTACATTTTAATACCAAAAATGACCATTACTACATTATAATTGCAAAAATGACCATCAATACCTTTTAATACCAAAAATGACCATCAATACATTTTAATACCAAAAATGACCATCAATACATTTTAATTCCAAAAATGATCATTAGTACATTTTAATACCAACAATGACCATCAATACATTTTTATACCAAAAATGACCATCAATACACTTTAATACCAAAAATGAACATTGGTACATTTTAATACTAAACATGACAATCAATACCTTTTGATACGAAAAATGACCCTCAATACATTTTAATACCAAAAATGATCATTAGTACATTTTAATACGAAAAATGACCATCAATACCTTTTAATACCAAAAATTTACCATCAATACCTTTTAATACCAAAAATAACCATCAATACATTTTAATACCAAAAATGACCATTAGTACATTTTAATACCGAAAATGACGAACAACACAATTTAATACCAAAAATGACCCTCAATATCTTTTAATACCAAAAATGACCATTAGTACATTTTAATACCGAAAATGACGAACAACACAATTTAATACCAAAAATGACCCTCAATATCTTTTAATACCGAAAATGACGAACAATACAGTTTAATACCAAAAATGACCATTAGTACATTTTAATACCAAAAATGACCATTACTACATTATAATTGCAAAAATGACCATCAATACCTTTTAATACCAAAAATGACCATCAATACATTTTAATACCAAAAATGACCATCAATACATTTTAATTCCAAAATGATCATTAGTACATTTTAATACCAAAAATGAACATTAGTATATTTTAATACAAAAAATGACCATTAGTACATTTTAATACCAAAAATGACGATCAATACATTTTAATATCAAAAATGATCATTAGTACATTTTAATACCGAAAATGACGAACAATACAATTTAATACCAAAAATGACCATTAGTACATTTTAATACCAAAAATGACCATCAATACATTTTAATTCCAAAAATGATCATTAGTACATTTTAATACCGAAAATGACGAACAATACAGTTTAATACCAAAAATGACGAACAATACAGTTTAATACCAAAAATGACCATTAGTACATTTTAATACCAAAAATGACCATTACTACATTATAATTGCAAAAATGACCATCAATACCTTTTAATACCAAAAATGACCATCAATACATTTTAATACCAAAAATGACCATCAATACATTTTAATTCCAAAAATGATCATTAGTACATTTTAATACCAACAATGACCATCAATACATTTTTATACCAAAAATGACCATCAATACACTTTAATACCAAAAATGAACATTGGTACATTTTAATACTAAACATGACAATCAATACCTTTTGATACGAAAAATGACCCTCAATACATTTTAATACCAAAAATGATCATTAGTACATTTTAATACGAAAAATGACCATCAATACCTTTTAATACCAAAAATTTACCATCAATACCTTTTAATACCAAAAATAACCATCAATACATTTTAATACCAAAAATGACCATTAGTACATTTTAATACCGAAAATGACGAACAACACAATTTAATACCAAAAATGACCCTCAATATCTTTTAATACCAAAAATGACCATTAGTACATTTTAATACCGAAAATAACGAACAACACAATTTAATACCAAAAATGACCCTCAATATCTTTTAATACCGAAAATGACGAACAATACATTTTAATACCAAAAATGACCATTAGTACATTTTAATACAAAAAATGACAATCAACACATTTTAATACCAAAAATGATCATTAGTACATTTTAATACCAAAAATGACATTCAATACATTTTAATACCAAAAATGACCATTAATACATTTTAATACCAAAAATGACAATCAACACATTTTAATACCAAAACTGACCATCAATATATTTTAATAGCAAAATTCCGGACGTAGCATACATTATCAAAACAATTTAAAAAATTGCTTTGAGTAACATCATTTATTTGTAAGGAGAAACACGTTTTCACTCCTCGTTTGATTTTGTATGATCATTTGGTGAAAAATTATTCAAGTAATTATAATTCAATCATTAATAAATGATATTCTCTTTAATTATAAAGTTTAAATTTTCGTAAATAGCAGTATAGCATTTGTTCTCATATCTAATGGTAATAGTAATATTCGCCATTTCCTTATATGGAAACCTTTGTCACTCACTGACCGAACAACCAGTGCTTCCGTCGGTTGAAATACATAAAATCTTTGTATTAAAACGGTTTTGCAGGAAAATCGATTTCTCATGTCCCCTAAGTATTATCACATACTTTCAAGTATAGAATTTCTAAAACAAAAAAAAAAAAAAAAAAAAAAAAGAAGAAAATTGCGCCGCCTTGCGATTGATGGATTGTTTTTCACCCTAAACCTCCTTTTCTCAATGACGAAACGTCACCAGTTCCTCATTACTCTATTGTTATTTTCATGGTTGCGTTCCTTAGTTCTACCAGTCCAGACCATCTCAGCTAGAACCCGTCAGTCCACATACACAGAGTCGGCTCATCCTCATTAATCCCATATTCCACTGGCGAGGAAGAAGTTCCACTAAGACGGCTTCTTCGACAGAACTCTTTCATTGTGAAACAGACTCCCAAGAGGATGCTTCCCGAGTACTACAATCTTAACCTGTTCATGTCTAGGCTCTATATCTCTCGTACATATCCTAATAATATGCACAACTTGCTCCCTCTTACCCGTAAATCATTTAGTATTTCTCTACCATACGGGGTCCGAGAGACAATGTATTGAGTGAACAGCAAAAAGAAATATTTTTTTGTTAATTTGCCCGTGGTTTTCATATATTCATTTGAATTATCAGACATAAATGATTGGTTGAATGTAAAACCATCTTGGATACGAGCATTTAAGCGACTAAATTGTTGTCAAACTTATAAGCACGCCAAAAATATTGAATAGCATTGATTGATTCATTTTTACGGGTTATCATCATTTTGCAGGTTAATTAAAAACCATCAAATATTTACATTATTCGGACTATTGTCTTCATCTTTGTCGCCATATTTATCACAACGTTTCGGCCGTTGATCGCTCCGGCCTTCTTCAGGTGGTTGGAATTTCGAACTGAACCCTTTATTTCGCTCATTGGGGTAGACTGTTCTAGTTCCACGTGCCATGTTTGATGACACATGGCATAGTGGATAAAGGCGTTGGTTAGATCCAGTGACAGGACCCAAAGAGTGTGAGTTCAATACCCGGTTAAGGCAGTGGAGGACCTTCAGAGGGAAATTAGCAGGAGATAACTGATAACTGACATCCATCAAACATGGCACTTGGAACTAGAACAGTCTACCCCAGTGAGCGAAATAAAGGGTTCAGTTCGAAATTCCAACCACCTGAAGAAGGCCGGAGCGTACAACGGCCGAAACGTTGTGATAAATATGGCGACAAAGACGAGGACAATAGTCCGAATAATGTAAATAATGTACATAATACCTGATCTCAGAAATATAGACAGCAAATATTTTTAGATTGTATGAATATTTTAGAGATAATAATGGTTTTCACTGATACAAATCTTACTATTTAATCCATAGCTAAGAGGAGAAGAGGTGAATTCTTACCTATTTCAAGCATAAATATAACGAATCGAATTGGATTTCTCACTCCGAGTCGTTATCCATTACACCACCTGCACATCCAAGCTTACTGCATATGTCTTTCCCAAGCGGTCACTCATCGACAATACAGTTCAAAAGTTTTAGGAAACCCCTAGTATTTTTTTAAATTAGCCCCCAAAGTAGTTGTTTTGTATTTAAATAAGAGAAATTTATTATACATGGTTAAAAAAAGTGAAACATGATTTTTTTTTATTATGGCAAAAAGAAAAAAGGATTTTATGATTAAATTTTGCTCTCGTCAAAATATCCTCCTTTACCCTTGATTACGGCAGCACAAATTTTTGGCATCCATTGCAAAAGTTTCTCAAGGTATAAGTTTGATAATTGATTCCATTCTTTTTTTCAATGACTCTAAGATCATTTTTAATATTTTTTTTTTCTCACTCTTCTGTCAAGTTTATCTCATGCTAATTCTGGTAGTCGCCTCAAGCTTTTGAACTGGAGTATAGGTAGTTACCAGTATCATCGTTGCTTAACTTTGGTGACCGTACGAGAACCGGTATTTCAATGGACGTCTACGATCATATTGCGGTAAGCCTGCTGAAGAGCAGAAGATGGATCACATTGCTCATGTCTATTTTAAGTAAGGAATTTAGAAAAACACCAGCTGCAACAAAGTGAAAATAAAACGTATGTATTAGGTTGGTGCAAAAATAATGACGTAATAATGTGTTTTTTTGACGTTAAAAAATACGTCAAAAAACGACATTATTACGTCATTATTTTTGCACCAATCTAATAGATATACAAGCACAGCAAATTATTTTCATTTTCTTTTACAGTGATTTTCACTCTTTACAAGGCCCAAGAATTACTCAAGGTAGAGAGTTACAGAGCAACTGGGGTAGTTTATGAGATGTTGAGAAGATAACGGTTAACTCTAGACATGATCAGGTTTTGTAGTGAACGGGGAAGCATCCTCTTGGGGTCAGTCCCACAGAACAAGGGGAAGAATTTGTTCGACTGGAATTTACATCTCGCCAATGGAGTCCGATGGAAACGAGGGTGGTTCGCTTCAATGTGCGTGGTCTAGCAAGTCTTGACGGTTACAATTGGTGGAACTAAGGAATAAAAGTCGCCTGGACACCGCCCATTGAAATAGTGATAGAGCAGCAAGAGGCTTGCGATGTTGTGTCTGTGGGGAAAAGAAGTTGCAAGGTTGAAAGTAATCTGTCACCCACAAGAACGGGGAGACGCTTTTGAACTGTCGACACTGGAAAGTGAGGACGGGGCTGCTCCTTTCCATATATAGCAACAGTACTTCATTTTTAGACTGAGCTGTCTCTTGTAAAAGTAGACGACAGCAGGTGGAGTTAAGTACTTACTAGAGCGCTACATGGAGCCGACCATTTTTACAACACATACGTTGACGACTCTGGTAATTTCTCATAACGGTGACTATCGCTATTTACATGGCAACTGTCAGGTGACTATTGCTATTTTCATGGCAACTGTCAATGTACTTGTGGTACGAAGGAGTTACATTCCTTAGTACCGCAACGTTAGACCTTCACAGCTTGGGCACATCATGCCACGTACATCGGGTTACATAATCCTTATTTCCTTTGTATTCTATTGATAAGTAGGAAGTACTACTCTGACCGCTTCATCCTGAGAACCGCTACTTAGTGGAACAGACTCCCGAGAGAATTCTTCCTCACTCACTACTCACCTAGCTCAACAGTTACCTATCCTATAAGATGCACTTATAATTATGGCTTATAATATGCACTTCTTACTTGACCTATTTACGTCTAGGATCAGCCATTATCTATCCTAGATATCCTCATGATAGGCACTTTCTTCTTCCTCTTACTTTCATTCAACAAACTCATCCGTTCACTATGAGTGTCGCTTGATCTTTACCAGATAACAGAAACCCCATCATTTGCAGACTTTCAACAGCGGCAACAGCTAAAATGGATAGCACATGTTAATTCAAGAGGAAATAATGACATAACGAAGTTGCTAACTTTCCACACTATCCTAAAGAAAAGAAAAGGAAAGAAAAGGCCATTAATACTAGAAAGAGCTATAACCGCTACTGGACCCGAGAAACCTACTTTCCTGAGAAAATTGTTTTAAGAGAAATATTTTATAAGTTTCAACTAAATACTAACTGCTCGGTCAAGGAATGTCACATGTTTCCTTAAAAGGAAACGGCTAATATTACCATTACTATTTTAAAAAAAAAAAACTGAAAATTATTTTGTTACAATGCAAACGCATATACATAAAAATGAAGGCATAATCAATTTTTGATTATCGAATTTTATGTTTAGAGAAGAAAATCGTATCTTAAAATAGCTTTTCTAATGTAGACGATTGTAATGTAAGGGAAATAACTCTAAAAGAAAATTAGGAGTTGCGTCCCTTGCACTGACTCTATTGGCTTGTAATCACATTAATCTTAAGTATTTGCCTCCATTAGATGGGCGCGGCATTAGAACATTAAATATAATTTTTATCTTGTAAGGAAAAGTTTACTTAATAATAATGAAAAAAAAAAAAAAAAAATTATTGACTGTCGTAAGCATTCCTTCCTTCGATTTTGGACTCTTCCGGAAGGATCCACCTTTTGCTGTCCGGTAAATATACATTTTAGGTATCTCCAATAATTAGCTAATGATGAAAAAAGGCCCCAAACCTGATGAAAACAACATTTAATCGTTTAAATGTTTATGTTATTATTAAGAGCAAACACAAAAGTATTTTTTGATTATTGTTTTTATATTTTTTTCAATCCTTCTTAGCACGTCCGAAATTTTAGTTAAAAATAATTTTTTTAGTCAACGAAAAGGCGATGCTATCCAGGATTTTTGAGACTTTTGTAAACAAAAGTTAAATTCTTCGTTTAAAAATCTTGTAAAAATCAAATATACCTTTTGCAAATGTCATTTGAGGAAACTTAGAAAATTTAAAGTTTACAAAAACATCACTTACTCGGAAACAAAAATTAATTACTCTTTTAGCAAAAAAAAAAAAAAAAATAGTTGAAAATAATAGAAGCATGCCCTAACTTTAACCGCGGTGACTTTTTTTGGAAGTGTGAATTGATTGTTACATCAATTATTGACAGCTAACACCAGGGGAATTTATCTGACGGAAGGACAGATGTAACAATTTTTTCGAATTTTAAGTGAATCAACTTATTTAAGTACAGTCATTTTTAAAACTTAAATAGTTTCAACAATTTATTATTTATTGATATTTTTAAATACTTTAGATTTATGTTTGAAGAGGATTTCTGGAAAAAATAAAATGTAAAATACTAACAATAAAACAAATTTCAAATGTCAAAAGTGGGATCGAGATAAAAAATGATAGATGTATGTACCTCATTTTTACTTACATCTCTTATGAAATTTTATGGTATTATTTTTTATTTATTAATTTTTATATGTCAGTTATGAAAAAAAAAATCACCACTGAAATAATATGAAAGTTAATAATTAAAAAAAAAAATTAAAAATAATACCATAGAATTTCATAAGCAGGATAGGTACCCAATAATAATAGTTACCTTTCTCATTTTTATGAAATGTAATTTTTTTTAATGTGTTAATTTTTAATTTTCCTTATTTTTAGATTGATTTGTTTCCGTCGCTATAAATGAAACTAAAAAAGAAAATAATTAATAATTGTAGTACATCTCTCACTGTAAAACAATAAATTAATTATATTTAAAAAATTAAATTAAAATATTTATTGAAATAGGACGTAAAAAAACAAAACTTTTGAAAATGCGACGATGATAGTCAACGTTAGTCAAAGAATTCGACACATGTTCGCAGTATGAAAAGTAATTAACATTTTCTGAAGTCAGTTTATTGTCGCCAGGAGAAGCAATTCTTATAATACGTGATATTAAGGCCACTTACGGTCATCCATATATTTAGAAAAAAAAAACCCTCAAAAACTGTAAAATTCTTTAAAAAATACCTTGGTGTCGCAGATTGTAATAAGTTTTTAAATTTATGAGCTGTAAAAAATGATCTAATTAATAACAACAGTTTGTAAAGTACACGGATTGAAACTTAATTTTAAACTATTTAACAACTTTATCACATTTTTTATTTAAAATTGAAAAAAAAAAGAAAATTCTTGTAAAAATTCATTTTTTATTGGAGAAATATTTTGGCTTCAGACACCAGTTTCCTTAACATATATTATTCATAAAAGCCATTAAAAGATTTTCTAATTAATTAATGTTTTAGTTTCATTGGGTATTGTATTTTAAAATTCAGAGTTGAATTTTCGCTTGTGAGCGCATTCGATTTTACAAAAAATTGATGATTTATATTCTTCAAAGTCTTGTGCTTTTAACTAAAGTAAAATCACTAAATTCGAATTTTCGATTTTACAAAAATTTGATGATTTATATTCTTCAAAGTCTTGTGCTTTTAACTAAAGTAAAATCACTAAATTCGAATTTTCGAGTTTTCATAAAATTAAGCAATAGGCATGGTAACAGATGTAAAAATATTTTTACCATGACTTTTACCAGTCAGCTGCGAGGCTGGTCTCCGAGTTTACAGATCAACTCTGTCGGCTCTGTCACTCTGTCTGCGTCTACCCCCCAAAAAAAAAACATGTCTGAAATAATGTCATTCATTTGTCAATGTTCTGAAAGGTCATTAAAATCAGACAATTATTTGACTTTTGCAAGAATTTCCATATTAATGTGCTTTTCACTTAAAAAAAAAGGCTCTAAAAACTAATAGTAAATATTACGTGACTCACTGACCTTAAAAGGAAATAAAATTTTTAACCACAATTTCGAACGTTCTAGAAAGGATGACAAAAATTAATGAAATCATAAAAAAAAAATACTTTGATCTTTTCCTCTTAGTAATAACATGAACATTTTGACGATAAAACTTCGTTTTTATAAAGTTTGGGGCCTTTTTTTCATCATGCTATGCGTTTTTTTTTTCTGGCGAATTATTGGAGATACCTTATATTAGCTTGGTGCAAAAATAATGACGTAATAATGTCGTTTTTCTGAGTTATTTTTAACGTCAAAAAACGACATTATTACGTCATTATTTTTGCACGAACCTAATACAATATCTCTTTTTACTTGTATTCTTATTTGCTCTTAGCCCCCCCCCCCCCGTTGTGGGCTACTCTGTATATTAAAGCCTTCGTCAAAGTATTTTTTTTTTTGGTTCTGTTCCTTATGACAATTTGAATCGTCTAATCTCTCGGGTTTCAAAAGTTTGTCCATAATTCAATTTGAAAGCCGAGAGATTAGATGTATCCCATAATTCCTCCTCTGCGACTAAAATCTTCAATCATTGGTATCGGACCTTCACTTCATTCCTACGAGAAACTACAGATGGTACTGTAGATGCTGAACGAGGAAAATTGGATATTAGCAGCATTTCCTCACCAACTATGATAATTTCGAATATGTAAATCGCCTCAATGAATTATACGAGCAAATCCCAAACCTTAAACATGATATTTTTGTTTCTTAATACTCTGCTTAGCTTTTGGAAAGCATCTTTCGCTATTCCACTGCTCCTTCGGATTTCAGTGTCTCACTTTTCGTCTTCTCTTAAAAGACTTCCTAGATATTTTTGTAAGCGTTTGATAAATGATAAATGATTAATGTAACCCAGATATCTAAATTTCCAATATTTCCGATATCCCTCAGCCAGTGATGTCTTTTCTGTTGGTCTATATCAGCTTCTTTCGTTCTTTTTAGGTATTTGCCATGCAAGGCCTTGTCCACCCCCCGCTTTTTTGTAATATCATTTGGCCAAGTTGTTTCCCTTTCTGTTTTACTCGTTTGGCATAGATAGTATTCGCTTCGTTTTTTCTTTTTAGGATTTCAGGAAGCTGTTTCTTGAAGAATGCAGCTTCTTTGTTGATGTAGTGGATTTACTGTTTTACTATTTGTAGAAGAGGACCATTGGTTTTTGTGAGGTATGCTTCCAATCCGATTCTTGTAGTTTGTATTATTATTATTATTATTATTATTGTGACGTCACCCTGGCCTCTCCTGCCCCCGTGCTATCCTGTGACGACCAATGTAACTTGGTATTGGTCGCGGCGCCAAATGTGACGTTCTAACACTTGGCTGATTCGGATGGAAAGCTGGTTAGATTCGGTATCAGCTTTTTCGTTCCCAGTTTCCCTCCAAGGTCTGGTTACCGAAGTAACTGCTTTGATTTCTAGTCTAACCTACCCACGTTTTGATTTGATCTTAGGTAGACAAAATCAGTCAGTCGTCGGGCCGTAATGCAAGCCGAATTCGAGCAAAGGTGACACTGCACAAGTATATGTAAAAGAAAATAAAGTAACAACTCGAAAGATTTAAATGTGTTAAAAAAAGAATAAAAAATATCTTTATATCTGGTTGCTGATTACAGGACTGCGTCTTTCTCCCAAACCGCTTCTATGGATACGTGACACTTTGCGTTTGTTAGGCGAGTCATAATATCTTAAGTTGTTTTACAAGAAACTAGTTTTTGGTATCTTCAGGCGATATTCGTAAAACTTGTTTTGGTGATGTGAGTTTAAGTCGTTCTTCAAAAATAAATTGTTCTTGGTTAGAAGTCTAAGTCGGAATGCGCGGGATCTTTCAGTCAGCTGCGAGGCTGGTCTCCGAGTTTACAGATCAACTCTGTCGGCTCTGTCACTCTGTCTGCGTCTACCCAACTGCCCCACGTAACTCCGTTTATATGGACGCCGACCAAAACCGGGTGGGGGCCTGTTGTGGTTTGGGTTCCTCGATAATTCCAATCCGCAATAAGGATTTTCTTTGTTTTCGGACAGGAAAATCTATCACTTTCCATTTTTGAAAGTCTATTACTTTCTGTTTTAGAGGGGTCCTTAAGGGAATTGTCCTCCCAAATTCCTTTCTCATATTGGTATCTCACACCAATCCCCTCAGAGGGCGTCAACAGGTTTCCCTTCTTTCTCATAGTGGTATCTCACACCAATCCCCTCAGTTGCGTCAACAGGTTTCCCTTCTTTCTCATATTTTTACCATCGCCCATCGCTCACGTCACCATTCAGCCAATGAATGCTGGGCAGCGTGGATGTGGCTGGTCTGGCCTCAGTTTACAATTAAAATACATATATATATACATATATATATATATATATATATATATATATATATATATATATATGTATGTATGTGTGTGTGTGTGTGTGTATATGTGTGTGCAGATATGTGGAAAAATAAGAAAGAACACGTTAGGTAAATAATCCGGAGTTCTTTAGTATTTTTGTTTTTATTAAAAAAAAACAAAAAAAAAAACAGTGCTCCATACAGAAGTAGAGCTTAAATTATAATTATTTTTTTTAAAATATGGTTCCTTCGCTACATAAGAGTTGTCATGTTTCAAAAACGAGCGCCGAATCCCTCAATATAATTATTAAAATTAAATTGAATTAAAGTATCAAGCCAATTTTCGCTTGAAGGTGAAACATGGCTTGATACTTTAATTCCTCCTGTTCAAGAGATCGAGGAGGTGTGTAAACCGGACGATAGGCGAACCTATATAGTGACTCATAATAGGGAGGAGAAGAGGTGGATTAATACCTTTCTCAATGCGATTTTCATATAAGTGAATATAACAAACCTGACTGGAATTCGAACTCGGTTTTCTAATTTTTCATTGCAAGCTTTCATCCATTGCATCACCGGCACATCCAAGCTGACAGCACTTCGATCTGCTGAAGTGATAATAAAGAGCTTTATCAAATAACAAAATATATTGTTAGAAGACTTTCAACAGCAGCAACAATAAAAATGGGTAGCACATGTAATTAGAAGAGAAATTAATAATGTAATCAGGCTAATTTTTCATAAAATCAATAATAAAGTATTTGGTAGGGAAATCCCACCAATATCAGAAATATCTACACCGGCGAAAATAAATGGTTAAAATTGTTTAAAGTTTTATTTATTTCAGAATATGTTTCTAATAAAACAATATAAATTAGTTTTATTGTGTATGTAGAATTTATTTCTCTTTTGAATTATGTAAAAATTGTATATTTTTATACAACTTGAAAAATTTTAATGCGGGATTAATTTAAATTATCCAAATTTGCCGGCAAAATAAGTTTAAGACTGTATGGGTATTATGCAAATTATTGGCTGGACATTAATACATTATATAGTGTAATAACTGAGCATTGTGATACAGTTAATTTGGTATGGGAAAGTGTCGTATTCTTAGTCCAGTGATTAGATCAAAAATAGTGTTAACTCATCAACAAAACGTTTCTTTTATGAACATAAGCAAGCAATTAAAGTGCAGCAAAACTGCTTATGTTCAAGTTTGGAAGCTTTACCAGGATACCGGACAATATAAGGATAGTCAAATATAGGGAACCTCCATGAAAAACAACAGTCCAAGTGGATAGACGAATTCATAGGCTTTGTGAAGCTAACCAAATGCTGACGGCCGTGGATATTTGCAAGCAGTTATCTGGTAAAACTGTCGTTGGTTTTACGCCGCAAACTATCCGAAACCGTCTAAGAGAATTTGGATTATTCAGACGCATTGCTAGAAAAAAAAAACCAATTATTTCGGAGAGGAATCGACTCAAGCAGCTGAATTTCGTGAAAAGTCGCATTCAATGGACGGCCGACGTCTGTTGTAGAGTTCTTTGGAGTGACGAGTCATGCTTTTGCATCTTTGGATCAGATGGAAAAACATTTGTCAGAGGCTGCCCAACCAAGGAATCCCATCCTAACTATATAAAAAAGACGGCGCAAGCGGGAGGTAGAGGTGTAATGGTGAGGGATGCGTTCAATAGTATTGGTCCAATTGTTAAAGTTGATTGAAAACTCAATAGTGTAGGCTATATGCAGCTAGTTAACGAACGTGTTCTGCCATATTTATCTGACCAAATGCCACCTGGAGCTAATTATCAAGATAATAGTCGCATTCACAAAGCCACAAAAGTAGTGCAATTTTTTGATCACCATAATACGGATGTCATTGAGTGGCCTCCACATAGTCTGGATCTTAATCCAATTGAAAATGTATGGAATTATATTTCTAAAAGATTTCATGCTAAAAAAAACCGACAAATGTAACCCCCAATTATACGATTATATTAAGCAAATATGGCAGAGCATTCCAAATGATTTTTGTGCTCACTTATCAAGCTCAATGCCCAGACGACGTGAAGCTGTAATTAATAGTAAAGGTTACGGCACTAAATATTGATAAATATTTTTTTTTTGCTCATTTTTACTATAACTTTTTGCTTTAAATATAATAATATCCATGCGGTTTTAAACTTATATTGCCGGCAAATTTGGATAATTTAAATTAATCCAGCATTAAAATTTTTCAAGTTGTAAAAAAATATACAATTTTTACATCATTCGAAAGAGAAATAAATTCTGCATTCAAGCGTACACAATAAAACTAATTTATATTGTTTTATTAGAAACATATTCGGAAATGAATAAAACTTTAGGCATCGGGGCCTTAAACTTATTTTCGCCAGTATATAACTGGACTAGAAAAGTTTCATATCCTGAGAGAAACTATTTTAAGAAAAAGATTTTATAAATTTATCGAGAGTAACAATAACAGTTCAGTCAATTTATGCAGCATGCTTCCTTTATGGAAACGGTTGATTTTAGCATTTCAATAGTAAAAGCCTATTCTTCATGGATCGAATTACAGCCGCAACATGTCAAAACACCAGTTCCCGTAAGACCACCGAAGTAAAGCAGCGTCAAACTGGTCAGTGCATAGCTGATTAACCGTTTGGCAACACCAGCTGCTGTAAGCTTAGATGTATGTATGGTGTAATGGACGATGGCTCAGAATTGTTAATCGGAGAGAAGAGTTCCAATTCCAGTTGGGTTCGTTATATTCACTTACGAGCAAATACCCTTGGAAAAGGCATGAATCCGCCTCTTCTCCCTCAGCTATGGGTTAATTCGTAAGGCGGGTATCACTAAATCTTTCTTTTTATGTGACGTGTCCCTTCAGGACGTAGACGATTATGGCCCTCCACATTTTCCTGTCCCTTGCGGCTCTTAATAAGTTTTGACTTTTGTTATTTCTCCCGGACCATGTTACGCGATTCTTTACTCCGTCCTCTTTTCTTCAATCTGTCCCGTGAGTATCAGATTTTCCAAGCCCTCCTTCCTCATTACGTGACACAGAAATTTGATCTGTCTCTTCCTGGTGTTAAGTATAAGTTTCTTGTTTATTTAGATTATTCCATGTTTGATGGATGTCAGCTATCAGTTATCTCCTGTTAATTTTCCCTCTGAAAGTTCTCGACTGCCTTAACCGGGTATTGTACTCACACTTTTTGGGTCTTGTCACTGGATCTAACCAACGCAGTGGAGAACTTTCAGAGGGAAAATTAACAGGAGATAACTGATAGCTGACATCCATCAAACATGGCACGTGGAACTAGAACAGTCTACCCCAGTGAGCGAAATAAACGCTTCAGTTCGACATTCCAACCACCTGAAGAAGGCCGGAGCGTACAACGGCCGAAACGTGATAAATATGTCGACAAAGATGAGGACAATAGTCCGAATAATGTAAATAATGTACATAATACCTCGTCTCAGAAATAGAGACAGACTCTGAAGTTTCTTGTTTGTTTCCATTTCTCACATGTTGGGTCCATGGAATCCTCAGCATCCTTCTGTAGAACCACATTTCTTTTTCTTCAAGTCTCTACTGCATCTGTGAGGAGATTGTCCAGCATTTATTGCCATCTAGAAAGAACAGATATGACATAACAGTTCAATACTCTTTCCTTTGTTTCTAACGAAATTTTTCTGTCTCTTAATACTTTGCTTAGCTTTTGGAAGGCACTTTGGCCATTTCAATACTTCTTAGGAGGTCAGTGTTTCACTTTCCGTACGTTGTTAGAACACTTGCCATTTACATTTTTGTACTTGTTTGATTTTAATATCATCGATGTTTAATTTTCTTACAATCTAAAAAAAAAAAAAAAAAAAAAAAAAAAAATTCCTGTCTTTAAATAACCCACGATGGTTTGATAAGCCGTAGAAATCTTTATGATTCCATACCTATAACAATCTCTTCCCCCTTTGTCTATTTCTGTCCATCTCTATTCCGGAGTCTTTTTATCTTTCTACATCAAACTGTTTTCTCAATCATTTTATTCAAAAAAACTAGTCTCCGCAAATCT
Source organism: Acanthosepion lycidas (assembly GCA_963932145.1). Lineage (NCBI taxonomy): Eukaryota > Metazoa > Mollusca > Cephalopoda > Sepiida > Sepiidae > Acanthosepion > Acanthosepion lycidas. The sequence goes on along the minus strand of OZ010578.1, from coordinate 50,162,344 downwards.
GCACTTGGAAAAAATATGTTGATCCGAAGAGGCGTTCATTTGAAGACGGACACAAAAAAGAGAAGGGACTTGTCTAGCTGTACAAATACAACCTCCTCTCACAATACATCACTAATTGCATAAAGACACTTGTCGATTATTCGACTTGCTTTTATTTGTCAAGTTCCACTTTCAGTCGGACATGTGTTGAACATTTTACGGACAGGAGGGCACCTAGTGTGTTTTGTATGTGAAAACGCCTGGCTTAGCTCGATAAGATCAATATGTCCATCAATCGATGCAACGATCGATACGTCTATTATTTCGATTCGGAATTTAATTATCTTTTCCTCTTGGCGTTTATATAATTGCTACTTAATATCTATCTATCTATCTATCTATCTATCTAGCTATCTATTTCAATTTCTATCTATCTATCTATCTATCTATCTATCTATCTATTTCAATTTCTATCTATCACGGTATCTATCTATCTATATATATATATAACTGTCTCTATCGATTTCAGTCTATTCATTAACACTTAAAACTATCTATCTATCTATCTATCTATCTATCTATCTATCTATCTATCTATCTATCTCAGTTTATTCATTCTCTCTCTCTCTCTCTCTGTCTATCTCAGTATATCCATATCTATCTATCTATCTATCTATCTATCTATCTATCTATCACAGTCTCTTCATATGTATCTATTTATATATCTAGCAAACTAACACTTAGTCTTCTTTCTTTCTTTCTTTCTTTGTCCACAGTAAGAAAAACAAGCGTTATCAGAATGGTCAAGTTTGAGAGTAAGGAAGCATTAACAATATGTTTGTGACTCCAAGCTCCAGCTTTAGGATTGTTCCACAATGGATTTGATTTTTAAAGGGTTTCTTCGTGAATTTGATGGCCTATTAATTGCGAGATTAATCTGGATAGTACGAACTGAGAGTCTTTGCGAGATAATCCGAAGACATGGCCAGTGAAACGAAAACTATCTGTCCCCGTAGACTGAAGAAAATGTTACGTTCACAATTCCCTAACGTTATCCGAGAAGGCCATCAGTGATAACATTAGCAAATATGCGTACGATTGTATATTATATAAAAAGATGGCCAAAATTAAAGCTTCAAATAACATACGTAAATTACTACAGCAATTAATTGACAGAAAATAATATGGAATTAGTTGCAAAAAATAAGCATTAATTTTTATCTATTTCAAGTAGCCTATGAAATATATATTATTCAAAATACATATCAAAATTAATAAGATTACACTAAAACCGATGTCGTCTGACACAATCTTCTCTACCCTTTTTTATACAACGGATCTGCTTCAGGTCGGACAACCTTCCGCAGGCGCGTGGTGGCACATATGGATAACTAGCTATCGGGCGGCATTTAATTTAGCTACTTAGAAGAGCTCTTGATTGGGCCTTCGACTTGTTCAGGAGTTTGCGAGTCCCTAAGTCTGTCTATGCCATATGTCAGCATTGGAAGCTCTTCTAGCTGCCGTTTGATCTGGGTTTTCATTTGCACGGGATTTTCTTTTCCTCGCTGCAGCTTTGGCTCTTTTGATTGCAATCTGGTCCTCTGTTCGCGGAGGTTTCTTTTCGCAAGAAATACTGTTATCGTATGCGATAGGCAACAATAAACTACGGAAGAACTCAAAATAGATCACTGCATCTAAGTATTTCATTAATGTCTAAGCTTTCCTTTTAAAAGTTTAACGATAATTCTTCACAGGTTCTTACTTTCCGTACAAACAATTATTTGGGCGACTTTCGCTGGATTGCGCAATTAATTTCGATCATTCACACATTTATTTCCAAGTCATAAAAACTGTTATCGTACCAAAAATTTTCGTCGCAAAAAAATCACGTAAAAACTCGTTCAAAACAGTCATGAAAATTTGGGAATCCAAAATTTCTGTACCATGAGCTATACAAAGTTAGAGAGTTGTGTCCCTTTAATTGAAAAAGGTTTGACAGTGATATACTGACATTTATGAAATAGATTTAAGTGACTTTCGATAAAGGGACCAGTAATAAAAAAGGCTGTTTATTATAGGGAAGATAAAGTGCATACCACACCCTAGATTCCTTAGTTTCTCTGCATCAATACCTAATACACTATTATCACACCAATATCAACTTACCATAATGTAGACTCATTGCAGAATCAGTGTAGAATCGGAAAAATTAGTTTGAATTAGAAAATTAGTTGAAAATGTTTATAAATAAATAAAAATATACATCAATTTTTAAAAGGTACTTACAGCTATGATAGATATGAAAGGTAGACGTAAAATATAATTTAATTATAAAGTATGCATTAATTATAAAAATATACATTAATTAAAAATGTACTTACAGTTGCGGTAGATAATATTGAGTAGATTAATATTGAATATTTAAACAGATTTAAAAAAATAAAGTCAAATATTCAATTTATCTTCTATATAATTTTAAACAAGTTATGTATGGGTTGATCGGCTGATTTCCTAATTACATACACACATACATACATACAAATATATATATATATATATATATATATATATATATATATATATATATGAAGAAATATAGTTTCAAGGTGTGCTATATTTATGGAATAAAGTGCTCAATATCAGAGATAGAACGTATGTAAATATAAAAGTGAACATTGCAGTCAACACCCAGAGGCGACAGACTCTTTCATGCTAGATGCAATCACCAGGGCACATATTATATGATATATATATATATATATATATAAACTCATTTCCTCTTGTAAAATAATTTGCCTTAAAAATGAAATATAAAGCAAAAATTTATCAATATTGGATACCGTACTTATATAGTCAGCAAGCAAATCTAATATTTAATCAACAACAATTTTAATAATAAAAACCATAGTCGTAAACATAATATTGACAACATATATTGCTAAATAGCAATGAAAATATATATAGATATATAAAACCAAATGATAAAATAAATACATGTGATTCATTATTTTCGACAAATAGTCAAGACTAGTAACTTAGTTGTTAAAAATAATATATCCCAAAATTCCAACACGCGCGCAGAATCTTTTTCTGAAAATAAAGAAAAAGAAAACAACTTACATAGGATGTATTACAACCACACTCTCACGGAGACTCACCTGCCACCTATCGGACCACAGTCTCATCAGACAACTCATTACTAAGCAGCATAAACATCATAGTAACATTATACACCTACCTACAAACAATGCCAAAATACTAGAAAAGTTAAATAGTAAAAAATTACTTATGATACTTGAAGCAATACTCATACAACAAAAACAACCATCAATAAATGAAAACAGTTATAATTTAAGAGTCCGCATCATAATATATATATATATATATATATATATATATATATATATATATATATATAACTACCCCTTTTACACTCTCTGTTAAATTACAAAAACTTACACTACCATCAATTTTAATTTCATTTTTCGTTTCATTTTTGGAAGTGCTATCTGATGATCCGGCGTCCTTTAAAAGGGCTCTGGTGAAATAAATTATTATAATGGTACCTTAAAGTGGTCTGTTTTTCTTTTAAATATTATCTCTGGATTTACATTGAGCTCCTAGGATTTCATCCTCCTTGGAATTACCCATATGGATTAACAAGTTATTCATAACTTAACTATATATATATATATATATATATATATATATATATATATATATATATATATATATAACTACCCCTTTTACACTCTCTGTTAAATTACAAAAACTTACACTACCATCAATTTTAATTTCATTTTTCGTTTCATTTCATTTTTGGAAGTGCTATCTGATGATCCGGCGTCCTTTAAAAGGGCTCTGGTGAAATAAATTATTATAATGGTACCTTAAAGTGGTCTGTTTTTCTTTTAAATATTATCTCTGGATTTACATTGAGCTCCTAGGATTTCATCCTCCTTGGAATTACCCATAAGGATTACCAAGTTCTTCATAACTTAACTATATATATATATATATATATATATATATATATATATATATATATATATATATATATATATATATATATAACTACCCCTTTTACACTCTCTGTTAAATTACAAAAACTTACACTACCATCAATTTTAATTTCATTTTTCGTTTCATTTCATTTTTGGAAGTGCTATCTGATGATCCGGCGTCCTTTAAAAGGGCTCTGGTGAAATAAATTATTATAATGGTACCTTAAAGTGGTCTGTTTTTCTTTTAAATATTATCTCTGGATTTACATTGAGCTCCCAGGATTTCATCCTCCTTGGAATTATCCATATGGATTACCAAGTTCTTCATAACTTAACTATATATATATATATATATATATATATATATATATATATATATATATATATATATAACTACCCCTTTTACACTCTCTGTTAAATTACAAAAACTTACACTACCATCAATTTTAATTTCATTTTTCGTTTCATTTCATTTTTGGAAGTGCTATCTGATGATCCGGCGTCCTTTAAAAGGGCTCTGGTGAAATAAATTATTATAATGGTACCTTAAAGTGGTCTGTTTTTCTTTTAAATATTATCTCTGGATTTACATTGAGCTCCTAGGATTTCATCCTCCTTGGAATTACCCATAAGGATTACCAAGTTCTTCATAACTTAACTATATATATATATATATATATATATATATATATATATATATATATATATCTGTGTGTGTGTGTGTGTAAAAATAAAAAAGAACGCGTCACACTTCGATTACGTCCTTACACGCTTTACCCCCGTCCCAATAATCATTAGTTCTACGAAATTCACCAATTGTCTCAACCTACTTTGGTAATGACTTAACAATGTCAAAAGCTTCGACCATATTTCTTGTACATTTCTTCCTCCTTGTTTTTGAAGTATTATTCGTAATTTGCGAAAGACGATCATTAAAATGAATAGGCATAACATGTCGGTTGTTTTTAATAATATTTTCCTGAAAGAATATTTGTTGCCTAAATGCACAGAATGTATATAATCATGCATATACGCTTAGTTACATTCTGAGAATGTTCTTCTGAAGATTGTTAATATAAAGCAAACATAAGGTAGGTCTGAAGAGAGAGCCTTGGGAAACCTTTTAACGTTGATCTCATTCGCCTCAGAGGTCTGGTCATGAATGACAGCCTTCATAGACCTACCTGAGATAAAAGACTTGATACCTGAGAAGACCCGCTCACAGTTGCCATTGGCATCAAATTTATGTAGCAATCTCCTGTGCCACATCTTGACAATAGCCTTCGAGATATCTAGGGCGATCACTCCCGAGATGTTTTTTTTATCAAGCGCTTCTCTGATTCCACGCGTGGTAATATTTAAGGCATCAGCAGTGGAACTAGACGACCGATAACCATACTATTTGTCGATCGAGAGTTAGGTTTTGTTGAGTGGAGGAATAGTAACCATGAAACGAAATTAAACATTGTATCATATCTCTTCGCAATTCATTGCTGGTATCGTTCACTACATCAGTCAATGCACTGTACATTCCTGGTGCGGGGGGGTGGGGGCTGAGTCATCGACCAAATAAGATGTTATTTTTAACACCAGGATATCGAATCGAGTGGGCCATAAAAATTGGTACCGTTTTGTCTAGTAAAATGCATCATATATTCAGTTCAGAGGAGACTACGTGTGGCTATGGATCCAGCCTGTAAGCAGAGTGCAGTGCAACCTGACGTTAGCTCTGTCAGGTGTATACTGTTGGCATTTGAAAGGAACACTTGTGAGAATAGAGTCAGTTCAATTGTTTTACGCTCAGTATTTGTTCATATGGTGAAAGTTTGTTTCAGCAAGGGGAAACCTCCGTAAATCATTGTTTATGGTTCAAGAAATATCTGTCTAACGTCAAGGTATTCTATTGGCCTCAGCAATTGCCAAATTCGAACAGACTAGCTTTGAATTAATGAAAAGGCCCATATAAGAAAAAGACTCTTCCAAGCATTTGAGGAGACGATCATGACTCTCCACAGCTTTTTATTTCACTGCCATGACTTTTTTCCGAAAAAAAACAAAAAAACAAAAAACAAAAAAACGGTGGAGTAGTTTTCCGTTGTCTTCTCCACGCTATGGGATTCAAATTTTATCTGATTGTCTCCTAAGGTTCGGGAGTCGAATATAGTCTGTGATTCTGGTGGTGGTGGTGGTGGTAGGGGATGAATTCATGTCTTTTCAAAAGGGCATTTGTGCGAAAGTGATCTTGACAGGCTGGTCCGAAATTTGAACAGATGACCGGTTCCATTTTCATTACAGATGGCCGTTTCACCATCGCAAATCCACGACCGGATTTATCGATCCGATATAATGTTTTTTTTTTATAGTACCCCCAGCATGAAGTGAAATCTGGGTGGCTGGCTCCACGTCAAAGCACACATATAGCGGCAAGCCAAGTAACCATTACTCGGCACTTTTCACGGGACTGTCATGGTGATCTGATGTCACGCAAATTCTGTTGGTTCGCTGCTTTGGACTGATTTCTTTATATTCACTAAGGCATCAGTTTTACAGTCATTTATATATATATATATATATATATATATATATATATATATATATATATATATATATGAGAGCAGTTGGTGTCTGTTGGATTTTAACTCAGCCCATACTGACTAGATCTCTGTTTATTTCTCTATTACCGCGTATATCGCAATTTCCTATTATTGTATCTATGATATGTATTAGGTTGGTGCAAAAATAATGACGTAATAATGTCGTTTTTTTGACGTTAAAAATACGTAAAAAAACGACATTATTACCTCATTATTTTTGCACCAACCTAATATGATCCTGGTCGTATATATATATATATATATATATATATATATATATATATTAATATATATTTCGGAAGTAACCTTTCTTTTAGATATGTATCCTTGAATATGACACAAGGAAAATTTAATTGTTTTAATTTTGCCAGTATTCTTACATTTTTCATTTGGGGGGATTGAAGAATTGTCCGTAATGTCCATTTTTTCAAGCGCTTTTGACCACGTTAACGATTTTCAAGTGGTTTTGTTAATTTCTCTTTTGACTGTTTAAGATGTCTTTTTGTGTTGTTTTTAATACTAGTAAGAGCGTATATTCTGAGCTTCGGTAATTTCTAATTAGCAAGCATTGGTCCTATTATTATTATTATTATTATTATTATTATTATTATTAAATATTTCTGGATATTTTCCTTATTCTCCATTCAAAAACTCAATTTTTTTTAATTGGATTCCATTCAGGAAAATAACTTGAACGATGAATATAGATTAATATCGTCTGCCATTTTCCATTTCAATGTTTTCGTTTTTTTTTGTTTCTTTGTCTGTTTTTATGTTCATGAAGCGCTGTTTTATATAAAGAAACTTTGGTGCATTCTCAGTGATGTTCCTCCATTTTTATTTCAAATATCTAAAAGAAATATCCGTTTCCCAAGGCAACATACATGAGTATAAAAATGTTTAAAATTAATAGGAAGCCGTTAAATTCATAACCTTCTATTTAAAAAAAAATTATAATACACTAGCAGAAGAGCCCGGCGTTGCCCGGGGATGTAACAGTAAGAGATAGATCAAGTATCGACCATCATAAAGACTGAAAAATAAAATTGACAAAGATTATTGTTTAAGGTTGACGGACTCGCATGTCTTAAATAGTTTTATTTTATTTTCTTTTTTCTTTTTTACGAATTGATCAAACCCAAACTCAAACAAAAACATTGTTTTCAATCGTTATGAGTCTACCGATTGAATAGAATTTTATTATAAACAATTGTCTTGTAAATGGAATTTTTAAAGCATTCTGAATGTAAAAATAAAGAAAAAAGTGTGCAAGACAATCAGAAACACTACCTGCTAAACAAAAAAGTGAAGTTTTGTTGAAATCGGTTGAAAAATGTAGGAAATCCGATCCCATATATAAACGAACACACACACACAAACAAACAACCAACCTGGGTTTTATAAAAGTATAACTCGATATGAGTTGTCACCCTTTCATTAATACATCTTAATCGTGTTTTCAAATTTATTTCATGCAAAAACAATTGTGTTTTTCCGATTTTTGGCGCTGTCAGAACCACCGCAAGGTAATGTTACGTAGTCCTGTGAAGTTTTGTTGAAATCGGTTGAAAAATGTAGGAAATCCGATCCAATATATAAACGTACACACACACACACACACACGCAATCTGCGTTTTATAATAAGTAAGATAAATCTCCAAATAAAATAATATATTATCATAATTACATTATGAAACAAATTCAACTTGAACAATAAATTTATTAGACATTCCTCTATAATTTATTTGATTTTGAATTAACCTGATGTTTATTTATGAGAGTTCTTAAATTTAAAATCATTTTGAAAAACTACCGACATTTTTCCTTCTGTTTATAAATAATTGTGGCAAAATAAAATACTTACGTTTGCCTTGATCATCCATCAGAGGATGAAACGCGTCAGCCAAAAATATTTTCCTTTTATTCATATATATATATATATATATATATATATATATATATATATATATATATATGACGTCCCCCGGTGTCGCTGAGCCAAATGTGACGTCTGCCTAACCGCGTCCGTCGTGCTATCCTGTCCTGTGACGCCCAACTGGCTTGGTATTGGTCGCGCCACCAAATGTGACGTTCTAACATTTTGGTGATTCGGATGGGAATCTGGTTAGATTCGGTATAAGCCTTGTTGTTCCCAGCTCGCTTTCAACGTCTAGTTACCGAAGTAACTGCTTTGATTTCCAGTCTAACCTACCCACGTTGTGAATTGATCTTAGGCAGACGAAACCAATCAGTCGCTGGGCCGTAATGCAAGCCGAGTTAGAATAAGGGTGATATCGCACAAGTATATGTAAAATAAAATAAAATAATAACTCGAAAAGTTCAAATGTGTTAAAAAAAGATAACAATATTTTATATCTGGTTGCTGAATACAGGACTGCGTCTACTTCCCAACCCGCTATATGGATTCGTGACACTTTGTGTTTGTTAGGCGAGTCTTAACATCTTAAGTTGTTTGTTCTTTAAGAAACTGGTTCTTGGCGTATCTTCAGGTGATATTCGTAAACTTGTTTTGGTGGTGTGAGTCTAAGTCGTTCTTCAAAAATAAATTGTTCTTGGCTAGAAGTTGAGTTCGGAATTTGCGCGAATCTTAGTCAGCTTCTTCGAGACGGGTCTTCAGAGCTCTCAGCTCACTGCAACTGCTTGCCTCTCTGTCTCCAACCCCAACTGCAACTTAACGCGAACTGATTTTAGCTCGCTGCGACTTTGCTTATATGGATGCCGACCAAAACCGGGGTGGGCTTGTCGGGGTTTGAGGTTCCTTGATAATTCTCAACCCACAATTCACTTATTTGGGTTCGGTCAGGAAAATTTTATTATTTTCCATTTTTGGAAGTCTTTCGTCTTCCCACCACCTTCTGTTCTCATATTGGTATCTCACCATGCCCTCAGAGTGTGTCAACGGGTTTCCCCTCTCTCTCACAGTGGCATCTCACACCTATCCCTTCAGGGGGACGCAACAGGCCTCCCTTCCTTCTTCACATGATTACCTCCGCCCAATACTTCTGCTATCATTCAGCCAATGAGCGCTCAGCGGCGTTGGTGTGGCCAGACTACCCTCGGTTTAAAAAATATTGCTCAAAAAAAAAAAAAAAAAAAATTATCCTTTTTTTTTCACTTTTCCTTTTCCTTCTTCTCTTCGAGGAGACCTCACACCCTAGACTCTTTTATCTTTTAACCGAATTACCTGGAATTCGTCAATTAGCTTTTCGCCATCACCAAGCGGGTGGCCACCCAGACGTACCTGCACTCCTGGCGCCAACCACTGATCCGATAAAACAGTTTCGCTATTATAGCCGAATTTCATATGGAGATTTCAACGAGATTTTCGCCAATTATCAAGTGGGTGGTCATCTGGCGAAACACAGCCAATTTTTCGTCCCGATAAAATAATTTCGCTATCATAGCCAGCCTGAATGTTATTTATTCCTATACGGAACTGCCATTTAGCCGGGCGTGCCTAACCGATTCGACCACAAACGTTCGAATCCTGTCAAAGGATGAATATTTTCTATGAAAATTTCTCGGACATTCAGGCCGGTAAATGTTATTTAATACTGTTTATTATAAACAGAGCATTTACTTAAATACTTGTATCTATAAAAAGAAAGTTAAACATAAAAAAATGTCTTTAATACATAAATTGTCGGACTTTGTCCATTTCTTAATGTATGACGTCATTTGTTTACATTTGATACGCCATGAGCAGTTATGAATGTACGAGATTCATGGAAGATTGAAGTTTATAAGCAGTACATTCGACCTTGCCTACCGAACGATCCTTGGTGGCCGAGAGGTTAGGCATGCCCGGCTAAATGGCGGTTCCGTACAGGATGCAGGTTCGAATCCTGTCAAAGAACGAATATTTTCTATGAAAATTTCTCGGACATTCAGGCCGGTAAATGTTATTTAATACTGTTTATTATAAACAGAGCATTTACTTAAATACTTGTATCTATAAAAAGAACGTTAAACACAAAAATGTCTTTAATATATATATATATATATATATATATATATATATATATATATATGCTTTCTGCATTCTGTTGAGGTTTCTTCTAGACTCGATGAATTAGTTAATTATGATTATTTCAAATCTTCCTAATTATTTCTCTCTGTATATCCTTGCTTGAACCGGCTTCTAATGCTTCTGGAGTGAGCGGCTTGGGGGCACAGTCCTATGGGTAAAAGAGAAACTCGGGGAAGTTCCACCACAGTATTTGTGATCGAGCGGCGTTATATCGAGTCTAATTCGTTACCTCTTCGTCATCGAGAACCGTTGGTATGGCATTTGCCTCCTGTCGTAACTGTTCGGGTTTCAATTTTCGGTAGTGTATGTGCACTGCTGATGAGTCCGAAAATATAGGTCGAAACGGCCGTCCAGTGCTTTCTGCATTTTGTTGAGGTTTCTTCTAGACTCAAGGAATTACTTAATTACGATTATTTCAAATCCTCCTAATTATATCTCTCACTCTCTCTCTCTCTATATATAAAGACATTTGGGTCACTAACACACAAAAAACAGAATGTTTCATATCGAGAATGTTTAACATCGAAAAACATGAGAAAAAATTAATTATTTTTAATAATATGTGGAAATTTTCACGCTTTGCCTGATGAAGGTCGCGAGACCGAAAACCCGTGTAGCAAAATTATGGAAAATAAAGCATAATATATTTTTTAAAATATTCCACATTACAACCAAAAACGTTTGCGGTTTCTTTCTTCTTTTCATTATACACAATTTTCTCTTTGGAACTACTATAACCTCTTCCATTTATATATATATATATATATATATATGTGTGTGTGTGTGTGTGTGTGTGTGTGTGTTCACGATTTCCACAGTTTTGAAAGATCAGTTATACAAATAGCTACTTTCCTACATGATTTTTATGGAGCTGCAAGATTTGGATAATCACCGGACAGATCTCTTCTTTAAAATGAAACCAATCATGACTCATCTGAAAATCCAAACAAAACCTCAGTCATTTTATTTGTTCAATTACATCTTTCAGCAGACATAGTGACTGGTTTTAAAATATTCTCTCTTTGGGCTAATGGATGGAATGAAAATACCACGTCGCCTTGATACAGATCAATTTCCTGAATCACTGTACGAAGACATCGCCTGTTTTGATCCAGGTCAACCTAAATGGAACGCAGTTATCTGCTTTCTTTGATGTTCGAAAAGTGCAACCAATCGCCTCACAACTGCAAGCAGAAGTTCCTGTTCCAAGGCTGAGTCATTTTTTCGATAATCTTGGAGTACGAGACATTGTGAAATACACGTGCCCAAAGCAGTTAACTGAGAAATTCTCAATAAGGAAATTTATAAATTATAAATTCGAGATGAAAGAATTGTACCGATTTACTGTATTTACAGACATCTTATACTCAGCTCCATTTAGAGGTATATTATGCGCCCCTGCATTCACAGGCATATTACACGCACGCCCATATCAGGAAAATAACATTTTTAGTGCATTTAAGTATATAAGGTTTGAAGCAATCTATCAGTACACTATAAAAGATACAAAAAAATGTTTACATATATCAGAAAACATTAAATAATAATGAATGCTTATTCGTTTCCGAATACACCAATATCTATGTATCTATTCCTGTTGGAGACACCAGCTCAGGTCAACTTTCCTTTCAACACTCACAGTGCCAAGCTGTGGTTTACACTGCAACTATTCTGATCAGGACGTTACAGGGAGAGAGCGCATATTCTGGTGTTACCTGCAGTTTGTACAAGGCTAGTACTCTCAAGCCCTCAGTCACGATGACTTGTGACTTTGTGATAGCACAATCATCAACGGCTTCAAAACGTTTCCTTATACGCGAGGCTTGGGCCAATCCGTGGTTATTGTTTCCTGGAACTTTCCAAAAGTGTCGTACGCTGAGGTCGCTTTCGCAGGCCCCTATTATCAAGATGTCACCTCTTAGAGAAATCTTCCGTAGTTAGATTCGTATATGGGTGTCATAGTCGGAACGGTCAATTCCCAAAATATCAGCCGCAAAAATTTTCTTCTATGTGCCGTGTCTTTTTAAGATGTTGGTAATCATGGCTGCCCACAATTTCCTGCCCTTTGTATCTCTATAATAAATGTTGTCCTTTTGCTATCTATCCTAAACCCCGATTCGTCACCTACTCACTCAAACTCGCTACGTAGGTCATACGTTTCTTTCTTCTGTCTTCTTACCTTCTATCTGTCCTGTGAGTTTAAAATTTTCCAAGCCTTCTTTCCTTAATAATGTTTCCCAGAAATTTCAACCGTCTCTTCCTGATGTTAAATATAAGTGTAATTTCTACTTTCTTTCGTCGTTGCTCACACGTTTGGTACATTGTATTTTCAGAATCTTTCTGAATCTCCATATTTCTGTTGCTTTAAGTCTTTTCTTTATCTGCGAGGAGATCGTCCAGTATTCACTGCCATATAGGAGGACATATATTAAATAACAGTTCAGTACTTTTTTCTTTGTTTCTAACGACATTTCGACTTTGTTTCTAATGTTAAGTATAATTGTCCTTTTCGTTTCCATTTCCTCTATTGCTCAAATGTTCCGGCCATGATATTTTAGGCATCTTTCTGTAGAGCCACATTTTTGTTGCTTCAAGTCTCGTCTCTATCTGCGAGGAAAAGTGACAGGATGAAGAAGAGACTGTATATAAAAAATAACCTAGCAGAAAATTTGAACATAAAGCGTGAAATCACAGTATCCGAAATGATTATGGTAAGAAACCATTTCCAGAAAAAACAAAGCAGAAAACATTTTTATTAAATAAAGTTGAACAAAAACACATTTTTACTCTTACTTTTCTTTCCTCTCACTTACGTCTGTTTGCTTCCGTAGTTACAAACTGGTTTATAAAAGAGATGGTTCTTGAGGAATATTTCGGTATGATGGATCAGCTAGTCCTGACGAACGTCGCCGGTAATTTGACATGGTATTTTTTTTATTTATTGCCAGTAATAATCGTGAGAACGCCAATGGATCTTGAAGGCTTCAAGTATTTTGCAATATATGGAAAACTAAAATGTTTTATAGAAAGCCTGGTCTGTTTTGTAAAGTCTTTTCAGTCTTCGTGTAAATTTAGCTAGTATTTGCGCAATAGCTGAAGTGGGGGAAGACGTGAATTCATGTCCACGTGTATTTTCGCTTAAGTGAATATAACGAACCCAAGAATGAAAACGAAATTCTAAACATGGGTAATGCAAGAGGAAACCACTTCACTTCTTTACTAAGAATTCGTGGCCATTCACAGATAATAAATAAAATGAGTCTGCGGGGAGTCATGGCCGCTTATTTCCTGAAGGGTATGGCATAGAGGAAGATTTGTTTACCGTCTCCCAAATACAAGTGTGACACATGATCAGTGTTTAAGAGGGACAATCCGTTGCTCCTGATCCAATCCTTCTCGTCGTATTTTTGAAGTACCGAATGCGAGCTCAACCACTGCTACCTTGGTTCAATTTCAAACATTTAACCTTCCTAATGAGGCTTCGACAGACTCAAAATCGCACCGATCCTCAAGTAGGTCTTGTATATATAATCCATCGTTAAAGACATGGGAAAATATCCGGGTTCTTTTCCCACTCCAGAAAATACCCGACTCCTCCTGAGATGCTCTATCTTTGTAGGGGTCAGGTCAAATCGAAAATGAAATATCGCTGTCATATCTGAATGAAGCTGCTCAATTATCCCTTTACACCCTTGACGATGTTTTTATATACTAATGTTCACCAATTACAAGAGCAAAGAGCCACTCAATGTAGAGGGTTACTGTGCGCTGTTTTATGAGCGTAAGAAAATACAAGAAGTGCAAGTTAAGACGTTATGTAGGACAGATATCAATAACGGCTAACCCTAGACTTGAAAAGGTTAAGATCGTTATGACTAGGAAAAAGTCGTGCTGGTGTCTTTTCCACAAGGCAGTCAGTTTTTTTAAGAAGAAACTGTTCGAGTAATTTCTTGGTTGGTTACTATGATCTTCTTTTATTGAGTACCTGGAGGATCATGGCTCTTCACAATTTCCTATCTTTTGTAGTTGTTGGCAATGTTTATCTTTTTATTAACCCTCCCAATTACAAAAGCTCATTAAGCATCGTCCCGGGTATGACGATAAACTTCAAGCGGCAGCAAGGCTTTTGATCAGGAGGTTGGAGTTTTTCAGGAACGTGGGACAACCAATTTATTGCTGTTGTTCCCAGGTTCATTTTGACCCAGGGTGGTAGCACCTGTTAGGGTCCAAGCTATGAGCAAATAGTGAACCCCACCTAAGCAAAAATCAACAGTACATTTTTATAATAAAATGAGCAACAATAAATTTTATAGCAAAATGGCAACAAATGCAACACCCACAGAAATGCATTCTATAATAAAATTAATAACAATACATTTAATGACGTAGAAACTATATGTCTAAAAAAAACAAAAACAAAAACACATAACTTTACCTTGAAAGTATAAAATTATGTACTAAACATATGTAGCTGAAAGCATAAAATTGCGTACAAAATATTTAGATTTCGGCATTGAATAACCCATAAGTGTTGATATGTCTCTAAACAAAATCAACCATCAAAAATAGTTATTTATAGTAAAAATTACCAAAAATACTTATTTCAAGCAAAATGACCAACAATACATTTCATCTGTAGTTGAAAATATATATATTTAGTTTAAGCTTTAAAATTGCGTTCAAAATATTTAGATTTTGCTATTAAATAACCCATAGAGGCTGATATACCGCTAAACAAAATCAGCCATCCAACAACTCATTAGATAGGTTACTCGTGGTTTTCCCTTGTCCCTCTTGCCTTCGATATGTTTTGTGAATGTCATATTTTCCAAGCCCTCTTTCCTCATTATGTGTCCGTTTTGTTACGCGCCCAGTGCAGAATATAACTCAATATGGCGATTAAAAATATAGAGTAGTCTGTCTCACAAAAACAGCTAATTCTCTCAGGACTTCAAGATGTATTCTTGAACATTCTTCAAGCCCTGAAATACAGAAGATATTAGACAAGGAGACAAATTCCCCGTCACGAAGCTGTTTATAATGTTATTTTTGGTGCGGCGTCGCCCAAAATCGAGCAAGTATTTCCGTTTGTCATTCAGACAGCGGCGATTAAGACGACCTGTTTTATTTATTTTGCGTTTCAAAAGCGCCTCTCTTCTTCGTTGCTATCTCTTTTGAAAAATATAAGGAAATAATCATATTTAACTTAAGGACACTGCTGGAAAATTACACTTGATAACTGTTCCTTCAACTGTCGAGCTGTGATTATACTTTGGTGACACTGGCTTATATTGATGCGAAATTATCTTCCTGGTCGTCTCTTGTCTTTTGGTTGACATCAATAAATTACAGAAAAAAAAAAGACTTCGCAGAACAGGAAGCAAAATGTTGAAGAGACAGTGAAGTCGAACGGAGGAAGTGCTACCGAAAATTTCGGGGAACTTGAGTGCGCAAATTTTATTTTTGGTTTTACTAATGTTCACGCTAAACAAGGACCAAGAGCTACTCACGGTAGAATGTTAGGGGATTAACTTAGATGTGGTACAAGGTCGAGGGTATATGGCACTCAGTGAGACTCGAACTCACTGCTCAGTCGTAATTGGTCTAGCGACACAAGATTGTGTTGTGGCCTCGTTAGGGCTAGAAATAAAGACACAAAGAGAGGAATTGAGTAAAACAAATATATTAATAGAAACAGTAATACAAACATCTACAAACAGCAAAAATGTTCGGCCCGACTCTCAGAGCTAAATGCTGGAAACTTCCCCCCTTCCAAAAGGCACTACCTGCTCCTATTTATAGCTGGGAGAGTCCATGCGGGCGTGGTTAAATTACCATAACAGATTGATAAGCATTAAACCACGGCGAAGTTTTCTAAGCGTATCTTAAATGTGGCCCAAGACCGAAAGTATGGATCGAACTCACTATTCAGTCGTAATTGAGCAAGTGAAAACAGCGTGTTAACCACGTCGAAATATCCTGGTTTTCTAAGCGTAGCATAGATGTAGCACAAGGCGGAAATTATGGGGAATCCAGTGCGGATCGAACTCACTACTCAGTTGTAATTGAGACCCAGACGACGTCCAAAGCATGGAGCCTCGTTGTGAGTGCAACCATCAACCATGAATGGAGAATTGTCAGGGGTTGATGAAACGATACGAGATTCGTTTTGGGGTTGTTTCAAGTCTTCTTCCTTCCGGGACCATCTGCCAAGCTCCCATAGCGATTGGCACGACTGTCGCTTTCTTGTTTTCCATAACTTCATCACTTCTCTTGCAAGGTTTACGTACGATATTTCTGAATGTCAAAGTGCCACAAGATATTATTTGTTTTATTCTCTAAGACGGCTTCTGCTCTGTTTATATGCTACTGGACTGTATGGTCAAAATGTAGTCGCTTGCACGATTCCCATAGATTAACTTTCCCACACAATTATACATATTCATGTAATCTTTTGAAGATTATTATATTTTATTGCATTATTATTATTGTCAAGTTTTTTCTTCTTTCTATTTACCAGATCGGATTTTCTAGATTGGATAATCCATTTTGAATCTCAAATTCGAAAATAATTTTGTTTCATCATCTCGGACACATTTTGATCTATTCCCCACCTAGCCATATTCTATCTGAAACAAATTGTTGGGTTCTTTATGTAGCGCTCAATACAGGATACCTAGACCAGTTGACCATATTTAAAAATGATCTGCGAATATTCCTTGGCAAACCGTTAATAAAAGTATCCATAAACTTGAGACCCAGTCGATGTTCAAAGCGTGGATCCTCGTTGTCAGCACAACCATTCATCGTAAATGAATAAAGCTAAGGTTCTGATCGTTTATGATGTAAGGTTACTAGCTTGGTTTAGGAGTTATTGGCATCTACAGGTCCGTTTCCCCCCCCCCCCCAACTGAGATGTTAGAGCGACGTCAAAGAAGAGATCAACTACTAGTCTTTGATCATATTGAGTCTTGGAGGTGCGCCTTTAAATTGCTTTTTTTTTGTGTCATAAGTTTCGAGTTTCCTCTCATAATGTCCAACGTCGATAGCACGACACGCAGTTTCATGTGGCTATACAATCTTCAGGTGCCGAGTAATAACTGAAAGTTAAGCCTTGCTAAATTCGCGCTCTCGGTGAGTTGATTTAAAATTGTTTCTTAAACTTCTCCCTTATATTGTCTATAATATTTAAATGAATTAATAATAATTTATATATTTTAATTATTAATAATTTATATTTTTTACCATACCCATCTTTCTCTCTCCATATATATATATATATATATATATATATATATATATATATATATATATATATATATATATATATATATATATATATATATATATATATATATATATATATATATATATATATATATATATATGAAGAATTAATGCTTATTTTTTTATTTTAATCTATCATATTTTATTACTTTGAAACTTATTATAGTGGATGGTCATATTTGAAATAGACGCAACATTTCACGGAAAATAGAGTTTGGTGGTAGGTTTTTCTAACTGGGGCCGAGAGATCAAACACCGGATTCTCCGACAAAAGGGGTCGCAGGTTCGCTTCCTGTCAAAGAGCACATATCCTTTATTGAGATTTATCGAATGCACAGGTCGTTAGGTTTAATACACACAGTTTTAAAGAATCAGTTGCCTATTTCAAATACAATTAACCCCTATAATAATATTGAAGTATATATATATATATATATATATATATATATAAATATATACATATACAATGTGTGTGTAAAGAGATATCGAGATTACGCTTGGATTCCATTACCAGGCTGCCCCATTTTATAGATGCTCTATAAAAATTAAATAATCTTTATTCCAAATTCCGAAAAAATCTGAAAACCGAAGCACTTTCGGTGCCAAAAATTTCTGCTAAAGATTTCTCAGCGTGTAATAATAATAATAATAATAATAATAATATGTGTATTTGGCCAGTAATCCCTTTTTATCCAAGGTTCATTAAAAACGACTGACAAGGTCCTGCGGTTAACTTTTTTTTTTATTTCGTCATTCGGCTAATAAGACAAATAAGAAGAGGTCAAAATGAAATCAAACATTTAAATAATGAAATCCGAAAATATAATACGACACAAATAAACACCTTGATAGAAACCGAATGAAGAAAAAAAAAAACCCCAAAAAACCTAACCTCAATATCTAGTCAGTTGGTTTTAATGAGACTATATATATCAATCTTCCTTTTCAACTGTATTCAATAAAAGATGTTTGAAAGAAAGTAATATACATTAGTATATATATATATATATTAAGAAATGGACAAAGTCCGACAATTTATTTATTAAAGACATTTTTATGTTTAACGTTCTTTTTATAGATATAAGTATTTAAGTAAATGCTCTGTTTATAATAAACAGTATTAAATAACATTTGCCGGCCTGAATGTCCGAGAAATTTTCATAGAAAATATTCGTCCTTTGACAGGATTTCGAACCTGCAACCTATACGGAACCGTCATTTACGCTGACGTGCCTAACCTCTCGGCCACAAAGGATCGTTCGGTTGGCAAGCAGTAAATTCGATCTTACCAACCGAACGATCCTTTGTGGCAAGCTAAATGACGGTTCCGTATAGGAACCAGGTTCGAATCCTGTCAAAGGACGAATATTTTCTATGAAAATTTCTCGGACATTCAGGCCGGTAAATGTTATTTAATACTGTTTATTTTAAACAGAGCATTTACTTAAATACTTGTATCTATAAAAAGAATGTTAAACATAAAAAATGTCTTTAATATATATATATATATATATATATATATATATATATATATATATATATAATGTGTGTGTAACATTCTTCATAGAATAGTGATCCTAGCTAAAAGTGCTGACAATTGACGTCTTGGTTCGAGCCACTTCCACACGGTCGCAGAAAGTGAAACGTATTCGGTTTCGGGTACATATGGGCCAAAGATAAAACTCTTCAAAAATGATTTTATTTGCAGTTTGAAAGATTTTAAAGGTTGAGTTAAATGTCCACCAGGGCAACTGAAATGCTGACTTGTCAGAATTTTCTGAATATAAAGCCAAACTGATTTAATTCAGTTTCTCTCTATGCTTTGCTTTTGGTTTTTTTCTTTGTTATTAAATATGCCACATTGTAATAAAAAAAGGTCTACAAAAAAAGGTGAAATGTTATAAGAAACTGGGCGCAAATTAACAGCGAATATCTAGCAATCAAAGCACTTTCTATACATTTTCGCCTTAGTAAATAGCTTTCTCTTTTCTGTCTCATTTTGTTCTGATATATAGACATTTATATACCAGATTCTCCTATTATATATATAATATATTGTTTTTTATATATCATGAACAATTTTAGGGAAATTAATTATGGCAAAGTGGAAAATATTTTTCTGTGATGCCTTTCGTCATTTAAGAATTCATCTGACTAAGTCTATGTTTAAATTTGATGCGACTACGAACGAGTGACGCTGAGAATTTGAAATTAAAAATAACTTTTTTTTTCTTCATGTCGGTTTTGGGTATAGAACCTAGCCGAATTCATTTAATTTTTTTTTCTTTTTGTTTATATTCCCATCACTTTCGTTATTAAGTATCTTACAACGATAATAGAATATCTGGCAAGAATGGGGAAATGTAAGAGCAAATTTATAATGGATGATCTAGCGATTAAAGCACTTTCTAAATATTTTCGTCTTTGTAAATTGTTTTTTCTTTTAAATAGATTAGTAGGTTTTAAACCAAAATTGTGTTCAGTCTCGTTACGCTCATCGTATCAACAAATGCATTTAGTGGGTTGCTTTGTAAAACATAAATAATCTTTTATTGAAATTCCTTGAGGTTTCACCTATGTATTCTTTGTGGCAATTATTACAATTAAAAGAGTAAATTCCTTCTTCAAGTTTTAACTTATTATTTTGCTTTGTATTAATAAATATTTTTATAGTTTTAGTCGTGACAAATTTTATGTTGGGTTTGTCAGGAAGGTCAGCTATTCTATTTTGAAATATTTTATGAGCCATTTGTTTTGCATTGAATATGAATCAGGGTATATGAAAGTATTTTCAATGTATTTATCCTCTTCATGTAAATATTGAGGGCTGAAAATTCTGGGAGCACTAAAATAGAATCCGATGATTATTCGGGATTTTATTTTGATGTTATGATGAGAATAGAAATTTATGAGATCATTTTTATTAGTTGATTTTCGGTGGACACTAAGCTTTATGCTATTGTTAACGCGATGTAACATGATATTTAGGATTGTTTGTTGCCATTTCATATGTATATTTTATTGTATGTTCAATTTTGTTTAGTTGTATCTACAAGAATAGGTAAATCTGTATCAGGGGTATATATTAATAGAGAATACTCAATATATCGGGATTATGTTGATTGTTTAAGTAAAATATTTTGGAAGGGACCAGATTCGAATGATTCTAAGAAAATATTAGCTGTCACTCCACCTGGTGGGGATCCCATTGGTAAAGAATTTTTTTTATTTATAAAAATTATTGTTAAATGTGTAATAGCATTGACTGGAGATAAGACGATAATTTTTTTGTTATTTTAGCCATTGATAAGGAGTGGTTTACTTTTTATTGCATCATGCCGTTTTTCTCACAGACACTGCGAAATTGAGCCTACTATACTGTGCAGTCGACCAAATCGAAAAAAAACATGCAACACACATGCGCGAAACAAAAAAAATTTAAAATGGCGACAATTTACCCATCGCACCCTCTCTCTCTCCCTATACATATGTTGCATGTTTTTGATTTTGTCGACTCTCTCTCTTTCTCTCCTTTGATTTCTCTCTCTCTCCCTATATATATTGCTTTCTCTCTCTCTCTCTCTCTATATATATATATATATATATATATATATATATATATATATATATAATCCACAGACAGACTGTTTCGCTGTTTCACAGCTCATCAGTGTGGCTAGACACCCGGTTGCCTCTAGCTAGGATCGAAACCCGACTGAATTGGTGTCAGTCGGAGATTCTATCACTAAGCCGTAGGTGGATTTTTAGCGTATTTATTTTTAGAAACACGCCCAGTGACCGTGACTCAATTCGCTTTTGCGAAGAGTCTCGCTATATTAGCTATAATAGTCACTGTTTACAAACCCATACCTCCTCCTTGAGAGAGCTCAACTGGAATTAAATTTTATTTCAGGAGCCAATATAACGTCATCCACAGACAGACTGTTTTGCTGTTTCACAGCTCATCAGTGTGGCTAGACATTCGGTTGCCTCTAGCTAGGATCGAAACTTGACTGAATTGGCGTCAGTCGGAGATTCTACCACTAAGCCGTCGGCGCACGGCAGAGAAAGAGAGAGAGAGAGAGAGAGAGAGAGAATGCAAAAGAGTGAAAGAGCGAGAGAGAGAGAGAGAGAGAGAGGGTGATATGAAAGGGTTTTGAAAAGTTATCGGTCTAACCAGCTTTCAAAAATTTGGCCAAATGAACAAAGATCGGATTTTTTAAGGGAATATCTTGATTTAAATGCAGTGTGTAAAATGTTGAATTTAATCATTGACACTTCAACTGTTTTTTTTTAACAGTGGCGCAGTTAAGTCTTATTTTTCGTATGACACTTGTCTGACTGAGTCAAATGTGTAGCTATTAATCTAAACACATAATCCAAGTTCAACTAGTTTTTCTCAGTAAAGATGTCAAAGTGTTGGCCATACATCTTGTTCTTCGAGATCGCTTCTTCCGCAAGGCAGAGAACAAAGCGAATAAATATTTCATCATTTGCTGAGAACACTGAAAATAAAACAAATGGAATAGAATTCAGAGTCTGGGATGAACATTTCAACATAGCTTGTTAAAGTTTGATTAGTGTCTGCAGTTTGCCGGCGAAGGAAATCAAGGTGAGAAACGACATGGCTTGCCGGGGAACAATTTCAATTTAGTTCTGATATCAGAAAGCGGAAGAATCATAAAAATATTATGATATGTTTAATTGGTTTTGTTTTCACGGACCGATTAGAACGAATACAAAAGTATTTGGTGGGTACCGGAGAGAAAGACAACAAAGAATCATAGTGGAATGATGCTTAGGTCGAGAACACGCGCAAACACACACACACATACACACACGCACATACATACATACACCCCCAACACCTAGACACTCTTATATACAGGGTGCGATGGATAAATTGTCGAATTTTAAATTTTTAATTTCGCGCATGCGCGTTGTCTGTTTTTGATTTTGTCGACTGTAGGGCACCGTCTGTGAGAAAAAGAGCACCTTGATGCAATTCATTCCGCCAGAAATTTGGAAGCGGCATGCTGTACTGCTTGCTATACGAACATTTTGAGTGTGTTTGGATGTCAATCTGAGGACAGATTTCGAAAGAGTTGGATTAGCCTGATGATGATTACGAAGGTGTTTGGAGTAATCACTAGTGATGGCGATGTTATCCCCACCACTTCATCTTCCCACAGGAGCTCAGAGTCAACACAGACACCGACATCAAGTGCCTTGAGAAGGTAGTGCTGCCCTCGGTCAAGAGAGTGGCTGCTGGAAGACCCCACGTCTGACAACAGGACTCTGCACCATGCCACGCATACAGGAGAACCTAATCAAGGCTGACAGGCTTTCTGCGACCACATCACCCCTTAAATATGGCCACATAACTCCCCAGACTGAAACCGCTTTGATTATTAGGTGCGGGACGCAGTTGAATGAGAGACTAACAAAAGTGCTTGTAACACCGAAGGTGAACTGAAGGTAAGCATTATGGCAGTATTCACCAACATAAACGAGGAGACCGTCTGGATGAGTTGCGGGAGATTCCGAAGTCGTCTGGCGGGTGTGGTTGAAAGCAATGCCGACGTAATTGGATACATTTACTCGTTAGTATTTCAAGATAATTTTATGTAATTTTAGTAAATACATCTGTTAAAATGAGATGTCAGCATTATTTTCACTTTTGAGTAATTTAGACGACAATTTATTCGTCGCTCTCTCTCTCCACCCCCCATATATATATATATATATATATATATATATATATATATATATATATATATATATAAATTCATGAATCATTCATACAAAAAACAAATATAGAGGTTAATGATTTAAATGGCGAGAATACATCGTCGCAAGCAATATAATTATGTGTTTACTTGCGTCAGTTTCGATAACTGTTTCCTTTATAGGGTCGAATATTTTTACTATTGGCTTCTTCGTCAGAAGAGCTTTTAAATTTTTCAAATACCACTTTTTCTTTTGTCGAAATAAATTCCGCATTCATTTTTCTTAAAGCTGAAAAAGGTTCTGTAATTAGGTGTATCAATCTACATATTGCCTGTAGAAATTTACAAGTCCGAAGAAAGATTCAATTTCTTTTTTGTTCTTAGGTACTTCAGCTTTTACTATTTTGTCAATTAACGATTGCTCTGGTAATATGACTTCGTTAGATATGGAATATACCAAACATGATATTTTTTAGTGTTGCGTACCCATTTTGTTTGTTAATTGTTAATCTAGCATTTTTAACTTATTTAAAACCATATCGGTTTTACATTTTAATTCTTCATCGTGAATAGCACCAACAAAGGTGTCATCCTGGTAGCATATTACATTTTTTATATCGCTAACAATAACTCTCTCTCTAGCCCTTTGAAAAATGGCATTTGCAGTTTTAATTCCATACGGCATTCTATTCCATCATAAGCCTATTGGGAAGTTAATTGTTGTAACTTCTTTAAAATCGCCGTCAATGGGTATTAGGTTGGTGCAAAAATAATGTCGTTTTCTCACATATCTTACTTTTATATATGATTTCTGAATTAATTCATTGATATATATATAGCCATGTTATATATCATTTTGAAGCGCGCTTTTCGCTCTATCGAATCGTGTTATTCGTTACTGTTCTCAATCTCTTCATTCATTTTTTTTGCAGGCTTTTCGATAGCATTGACAAAATTCAAATCCGCACGATTTTCTTGTTCCAGTTCAAACTAGGCCGAAAAGCTGCCGAGACAGCTCGTGATATCAACGATGCATTTGGCCCAGGAACCACTAACGAACGTGTGGCACAACGTGGTTCAAGAAATTTCGCAATGGTGACGAGAGCCTCGAAGATGTACACAGTCGCGGCCGGCCGACTGCGGTTGATAACGAACATTTGAAAGCCTTAATTGAAGTCGATCCTCGCAAAACCACACGAGAAGTTGCTGTTGAACTCGAGGTCGACCACTCAACTGTCGTTCGCCATTTAAAGCAAATAGGGAAGTCAAAAAAGCTGGATAAATGGTTGAACGATAATCAAAAAAATCGTCAAAAAACGACATTATTTTTGCACAAAACCTAATATTTCATGATATGCCGCCTTTTCATCGATTTTGGAAAATGTTTTATACCAGCAAGGGATTTCAAAGCCCATTCTACGTTGGGGATTGGATATGAGTTTGCACATATTTTGTGGTTTATAGGTATTTCGTAGTTCCCACACATGCGCAGATCCCCATCCTTCTTTCTTAAAATTACTAACGGGAGGCCCATTTGCTCCCTTCTGGCGGAACTTGTTCAAGTAGATCTTGTTCCAGTATTTTTTTTTTTTTTTAGTTTTAAATTTGAGGGGAAGATATTTTCCTTTAGTCTTTAATAGTTTTTTTTTAACATTCCACTTACTTCTGCCTTGACTCTGCTTTCTAATTTTCTCGAATTTATATTCGCTACATAATTTCCTATTTCTTTTCACAGTTTACCACAATAATTGGTAATACGTCAAACTTATTTTTTTAGTTCCACGTAGGCTTTAAAATAGCCTAACGTTTTTATCATGGATCCGTCAACCTGATTCAATTTGATATGGCTTTTCTTTATTTTGGGGTTTCCTGATTTCTTCCAGACATTTCTGTGTATCGACGTCGCGTATCTAGTTGTATGTCCAATAAAACATTATTGATTCGAGTTTTTCAATAACCCTTCCTCATTTTTTATTCTTTTCAATGAAGTGACGTCCATAGTTATTTCCTCTTCATTTTATTGGAACGTCTCTACGTCTTTAAAATGATTCATTTTGAAACATTTTTCACATCATTTTTTATATGCCGGACATTTTTGTTTTTCTCTTTGATGTTGATAAGCACAAAAAGTACACATTATTCTGTCTTTTCTCTTTATCGCGTATTTACGCTACTAGATTCGAAACTATTGCTTTATTAAATTTTCGAATCAGTTCGTTTTTCTGGAAAAAATCGACACAGTGTTCTAGAGACAACCTTCCCAGTTGTAAATGCGTTTGAGTCATTTGCCGATACTCCGCATTATGAAGGCCGTTTACCGATTTCATTTGGATGAAATCCTCTTTAGTTGACTGGTTTTCCTCTCCCAGTTTCTCAAATTCGCAATATTTAGCGGCCTGTTTAAACGATGAATATATTCAATAACAAGTTCATTCACTTTTTGAGAAATGTTCATTCTGAATTCGCTAGCTTTATCTTGAGTGATATATTTTTCACTATTAGTTGACTTATATCATCAAACGTCATTTGTTCCACCTGTCTTTCTGAGACTTTTATAATGGCCTCACAACCAGAACTTGCCAAGAAGAAATCAGCTATCTGGTTTTCTCCCGCATCTGATTTCAAATCCTTCAGCTTTTTTGTCTAGCTTTAGCTGCTAGCATCATAAGCCACACTTGTGTGTACTCATAATTATCCAATGATAATTGTTCGCTCGGTTCTTTAGATATTGTCGACGTCATTGTGGTCTAGTGTTGCTGACTCACGGGAAATTGTATGCACTCAACTGCCTTGTGGTTAATAGCAGTAGCTATTTATAGTCTTTGTGACTGCATAGTTGAATATAAAAATTCTAGTGATTTTTTGGCCCGAGACTAACTGTTAAACATCTAACTGAAATCATTTCAGTTGTACTGTCGAACTCTCTGACTTCGGGCAGAAATGAACCCGGACGAAGCTATACCGAAGGGCAGAGAGTCTCGTCCGGGG
>OZ010578.1:50113212-50133212 GCA_963932145.1 Acanthosepion lycidas | reverse complement strand
AAGGCAGTAAGACAGGGGAGGGTTCTATAAGCTAGAAGTGCGACAGTAGAATCTATGGTTACTTCTAGTAATTTCAATTTTTCAACTGTAAAATGATGAGACCTAGCTGCCAATCTAGTACTGCGCTTAAATTCATAAAATGGAAGTACCAAAGAGGAAAACTAATCAGGACAATTACCATAGAAAGCTTTGAGAAAGTAACTGAAGCCGATATGTTACATCAGGAACCATAACGTGCATAATATATATATATATATATATATATATATATATATATATATATACGTATCAATTTATTTTTGCTGTTTATTTGCATTTATAATTGTTTTACGAATATATTGTGAGCTTTAGACAATGCTTTTCTTTCAATATATGATTCTAAATCCATTTTTTTACTGTCCAAATACTTGTTTCACCTCACTGTATATATATATATATATATATATATGTGTGTGTGTCCAGGTAAAATGAGGACAAATGGAATATAATTCCACTGTACGTAACATTTAATTTAAAAGGGGGAATAATGCAGAGTAGAGCTAAATATTATTTATTTTAGGATACTAAAATATGTTAAAATCGCTACATAATGGCAATTATGTTTCAACACTACAAATGTGTCTCTTCGGCCAATGTTAAACTACTGGCAAATCAAGTATTAATTTAATTTCAAAAGAAGAATATTTTTAAAAAAGACGGTAAATCTGGATTTAGCTTAGGCCACCTTCCATTGGATAATCGCGTCAAAGCCCAAAAGCCTATTTTTTAAAAGTCTGGATTGAAAAATCTCATAATAACGTGTGACCATTTTATTAGCTTGGTACAAAAATAATGTCGTTTTCTCACATAGAATTGAACGTCAAAAAACGACATTATTTTTGCACCAACCTAATATTTTTCTACTGCTACCAATACTACAATTACTATTAACAATGCTACCTATTATTATTATTATTATTATTATTATTATTATTATTATTATTTTTTTTTTATCTTCTTTGCTTTCTGGCGTTTACACATTTCTTTCCGGGTCCCACCCAGGGACCTAAGGTTAGAAATGGCATCATGACACTTTTCACTGACAAAAAAAAAAAAAAAAAAATAATTATATAGATAGAGCCCTTCGTAAAGTGTGGGCTGTACTTGTCAGAACAATTTTTTGTATCTCCTTGAGGCATGGGCTTCCAGGAATCCCTGCAATTAGTCTACTGCAATCTTTTCCAACCAGTCCTAGGGCTCCAACTACAACAGGGATTGTTGATGTTCCTATATGCCACATTTTCGAGACCTCTATTTCAAGGTCCTTGTATTTTGACAGCTTTTTGAATATCTTCAAAGATACATTGCAGTCAGCAGGGACTGCCATATCAATAAGGAGGCACCGTTTTTGTTTGTGGTCTTTAATAACAATATCTGGGCGGTTGGCCTTGATTGTTCTGTCAGTGTGAATTGTGTAATCCCATAGAATTGTAACAGGTCCTATCTCCGTAACTGGGTCTGGGTGGTGTTGGTACCAGTTTCTTTCAGTTTCCTTCCCGTAGAAGTTGCAGATTTTCCAGTGCAGATATTGGCCCACTCTGTCATGTCGGGTTTTATATTCAGTGGGTGCCAACATCGTGCAACAAGATGATCAATCGTTTCTGGATATTTATCACAGAATCTGCATTTTGGGCTGACGCAATATTTTAGTATATGTGCTTGATAATTCCTAGTTAGCAAGCATTGGTCCTGCGCAGCAAGGATAAAACCTTCAGTTTCCGCTTTCAACCCTGCACTGCGTAGCCACTGATGGGTACGGGTTTTGTCTACATCAGCTTGTTTGATACGGGCAGAGTATTGGCCATGAAGCGGTTTATCTTGCCATCGCTTCTGTATCTGGTCGGTTGCATTCGTCTTTGCTGTCTTTTTCAAGTATTTTGCAGTTTCAGCCGGTGTATTGTGCTGTAGTTGCATCTCTACGCCCTTTTGAAGCTCCAGTTTGAATTTGTTGGCTTCTTTCATTACGGAGTAAAGACGCTTACTACTTTCATGTTCCTTGACTCATACCATCATCCAGTCTTCTGTAGTTTCCAAGTATATTTGGAGGCTAATTGTTGTAGTTTTGTAGGACAGTCCTAGTTGAACTAATCCTCTGCCTCCTTCGGATCTGGGCACATACAGACAATCAACATCAGCTTTGGGATGATGCATGCGATAGCAAGTGAGAAGCTTTCTCGTTTTGGCGTCCATTCGCTTAATTTCAGCTATGGTCCAGTTAAGGACATTAAAGCTGTAATGCACCACTGGGACAGCCAATGTGTTTATAGCTGATATTCTATTTTTTGAGTTTAGTTCAGTATTTAGTATCAGACGTACACGCCTGTAGTACTCTTTTCTTATTTTTTCTTTCATTTGGGGGTGTTGTATGCCATCTCCTTCGCTAATTCCTAGCTACCTATAAGCTTCTTCATGCTCTAATCTTTGTGACAAAATCTAAATCTATTGAGGGTGTTTCTGTAATTCTACCTTTCTTGAATGTTACTTTTGCACATTTATCTAATCCGAAGTCCATACCTATATCGTCACTAAAGTATTTTACAATATTGAGGAGGCCTTTCAACTCATTGTCGTCTTTGGCAAAGAGTTTGAGATCATCCATGTAGAGTAGGTGATTGAAAATTTTCTTATTTATTTTGTAACCATAGCTACTGTTGTTCAGTTCATGTGTAAGAGGGGTTAAGGATAAACAAAACAGAAGGGGTGACAGAGAGTCTCCTTGAAAAATTCCACGTCGGATATTCAGACGGTTGGATATGGCAGTGCCCCCGGTGTGCCTAAGGTATAGTTTTGTGTTCCACATCCCCATGCTGTGCTTAAGAAAGTTTAATACCACAGGGGAGACTTTGTACATTTCCAAAGTCTTAAGGATCCAAGAATGTGGAACACTATCAAAGGCTTTACGATAATCAATCCACGCTGCACTGAGATTTCTGCGTTGTCTCCTGCAATTTTCCAGGATCATTTTATTTATCAGAAGTTGATCTTTGCAGCCATATGAACCTCTACTGCATCCCTTCTGTTCCAGCGGGAGAATGCTGTTTGTTTCGAAAAAGGAATAAGTACGGTTCGTCAGTACAGACGTGATCAACTTATACGTTGTGGAAAGACATGTTATCGGTCTATAATTTTTCGGGTCGCCTGTTTCAGTTGTTTTTGGTATGAGGTTTGTAATACCTTCAGTAACCCATTCCGGGATTTTATTGGGATTATTTACAAGCGTTGATAATGTTTTTGCAAGTATGCCATGGGTAGATGAGAGATGATACAGCCAGAAATTGGGCAACTTGTCATTTCCTGGGGATTTCCATTTTTTGGATTTCGTTAGTGCTTGCCTAACATCATCTGTGGATATATTTACCCATTCTTGCAGAGGTGTATCCAGCAGTCGTTCTTCTTCACGCCGTATCCATTCTGCATTTGGGTTACATTCCTTTGGGTTGCTCCAAATATTTTCCCAAAATGTCTGTACATTATCAATCGATGGTGGCGTTTCGACATGTATAGGCGTTTTTCCAATTTCCCTGTAAAATTTCTTAAGATCTGTTCGGAATATTTTATTTTGGCGATAGAATCTACAACGTTTCTCGTATCGTCTTGTTCTCTGTGCTTTTAGCTGAAGTTTCTGTTTCAGCATTTCCTTGATCGATGGAATATCAATTAGGGATTTAATGCTATATTTCCGTTTGATCTTTTTGGATTTACGTGTGGAAATATTAGGGTTTCTGGTGAGCTCATCTAATATAGACAGCTCACATCTGATTTGTTTTATTTCTCGTATCAGTTTATTATTATTATTATTATTATTATTATTATTATTATTATTATTATTATTATTATTATTTCTCTATGTTATGATTCCGGCTTTGTATCTTATAGAACTGGGTCCAGACTATAGTCCTTCGGTTCTATAGTAGAATTGTCATTTAACTGTTAGTATTTTACTTAGTATATGGGATGTTCCTAGTAGGGCGATATTCTGGGCAACTTGTATGTTGATATTAGCAAGGACGCTGTTAGTAAAATTGTCCATTCCTTTTCTCACGAGATCCAGAGCTCCGATTACTATTGGTTACAGTCACAATCCTTATTCCCCACATCCTGTTAATCTCGATCTCCAGGTCTTTGTATTTGGACATTTTCTCGATACCTTTTATTGAGATGTTTCTCTCAGAGGGTACTGCTATGTCAATATACATACACTTCCTGAATATCAGTTCTGTTGGCATTCATTTCCCTGTCCGTTGGAATTGACAGGTCCCGGACGATATTATTATTATTATTATTATTATTATTATTATTCCTTTGATTTCCGGTTTCTACACATTTCTTTCCGGGTTCCTGCCAGAGACCTAAGGTTAGAAATGGCATCATGACTTCTTTCACTAACCGATTAAAAAAGAAAATAAAGAAAAACACATATTTTACATAGATAAAGCCCTTCATAAGGTGTGGGATGTACTTGTGAGAGCAATTTTTTGTATTTCTTTAAGACATGAATTTCCATGAATCGCTTCATTTAGTCTACTGGAATCTTTTCCAACCAATCTGAGGGCTCCAACTACAACGGGGATTCTTGATGTTCCCATGTGCCACATTTTAGAGATTTCGATTTTAAGGTACTTGTATTTTGATAGTTTTTTTGAAGATCTTCAAAGATACATTGCAGTCAGCAGAGACTGCCATATCAATAAGGAGGCACTTTTTTGTTTCCAGTCTCTAATAACAATGTCTTGACGGTTAGCTTTAATTGTTCTGTCTGTGTGTATTGTGTAGTCCTATAAAATTGTAAAAGGTCGCATGTCTGTAACGAGGTTTAGGATGGCATTCATACCAATATCTTTCAGTTTCCTTCCCGATGAAGTTGCAGATTTTCCAGTGCAGGTATTGGCCCACTCTGTGTTTTATATTCAGTGGGTGCCAATACCGTGCAACCTGATACAAGATGATCAATTGTTTCTGGATATTTATCACAGAAGCTGCATTTTGGGCTAACACAATATTTTATTATGTGTGCTTGATAATTTCTAGTTAACAAGCATTGGTCCTGTGCAGCAAGAATAAAACCTTCAGTTTCAGCTTTTAACCCTACACTACTTAGCCCCTGATCGGCACGGGGTTGGTCTACATTGGCCTGTTTGGTAGGGGCAGGGTATTAGCCATGAAGCGGTTTATTGTGCCATTGTTTCTGTACCTGATAGGTTGCATTTGCTTTTGCTTTCTTTTTTAAGTATTTTTGCAGCTTCAGTCGGTGTATTGTGCTTTACTTGTATTTTTGCACCCATGTGAAACTCCATTTTACACTTGTTTGCTTCTTTTATTACGGAATAAAACACTTACCACTTTCATATTCTTTGACGCATATCATCATCCAGTTTTCTGTAGTCTCCAGGTATCTTTGAATGCCAATTGTTGTAGTTTTGTAAGACAGTTCTACTTGAAATAACCCCCTGTCTCCTTCTGATCTGGGTACATATAGACGACGAACATCACTTTTGGGAAGATGCATGCGGTAGCAAGTTAGAAGCTTTCTCGTTTTGGCGTCCATTCGCTTAACGTCAGCTATGGGCCATTTAAGGATGTTAAACTTGTATTGCACCACAGGGACAGCCAATGTGTTTATAACTGATATTCTGTTTTATGAATTCAGCTCGGTGTTCAGTACCAGACGCACACGCCTGTAGTACTCCTTTCTTACCTTCTCTTTCATTTGGGTATGTTGTATACCATCTCCTTGGCTAATTCCTAGGTACTTATATGTTTCATCTTGTTCCAGTTCCCTAATATTTGTGACAAAGTCTAAATCTATTAACGGTGTTTCTGTAATTCTTCCTTTCTTGAATGTTACTTTTGCACATTTATCTAATCCGAAGTTTATACTTATTATTATTATTATTATTATTATTATTATTACTATTATTATTATTATTTCCTTTTCCCAAGTGTGAATGAGTATCATTACCTTTCCTAAGTTTCAGTTTACGGTATCGTGGCGGGAGATTAGAAGAAAAATATGAAGGCCTTGATAGAGTACTGAAAAACTATGAAACAGGAAGGTTAGGCTCATGCCTATAATCATGGAAGCGGGCGGAAACGTTTCATTGACCTATGTGAAGAAATTGAAAATTAAAGTTGTTAGGAAAACCGATAATAATGCTAGAGATTTGAAGAGATTTTCTATTCCCTGATCTATAAATAGACTAAATCTTTGTTGAAGTTAATAAGGATTCCGTTTTTCATTTCAAATGTCCTTTGCCCAACCTGTTAGCAGTTACTTCCATTTGCCTTATGAAATAATAATAGATTTCTTTTCATTCACACAATTCTATATTTAACCATTTGTTCTCATATCGCTCTCATAAAAAAAAAGGTTTGACGTTGGACATTTATTTTGTGACACATACCTTGTGGTCGTTAAATCTTTAAGCTGTCATCTGTGCTTTGTAAGTTTCTTGTTGTGCTTGAACAATAAAAAAGTCCTTAAAAGACGCATAAATATGTCAGGTTTATTTATGTAAAATGTGGCCTCAGTTATTGGGGCAGTTTTAGTTTGACAAAAAAACAAAAACAAAACAAAACAAAAACAAACAAAAAAACCCCAACAAACAAACAAAAAAACAGAAAAAATACAACAGCATTATACTTTTGATTGTTTTATCCTCTCGACATTACAGTTGGTCTACGATTTATACATTTAACTTAAATCGATATATACGAGGGTCGGCTGAAAAGTTCATAGGCTGACCAAAACACTCTGATGGAATGTGATCAAGTGAGGTTTATTTTTCAACATCATCCCCCAAGGGATACACGCTCTTCTTTCACCAGTGCTTGGGTCCCATTAGTGAAGAAGCTTTCATTCTGTTTACCAATTGTCTCTACCTATCCTGATGATGACTTAAGAAAGTCGAAATCTTGGCCACATTTCTTGTATTTTCATTCCGTAATGACAGAATTTCCTGCATTGCCTGAGAAAGATTTAACATAAAAGTCTATTTATTAAAGACATTTTTATGTTTAACGTTATAGATACAAGTATTTAAGTAAATGCTCTGTTTATAATAAACAGTATTAAATAACATTTACCGGCCTGAATGTCCGAGAAATTTTCATAGAAAATATTCATTCTTTGACAGGATTCGAACCTGCATCCTATACCGAACCGTCATTTATTTAATACTGTTTATTATAAACAGAGCATTTACTTAAATACTTGTATCTATAACGTTAAACATAAAAATGTCTTTAATAAATAAATTGTCGGACTTTGTCCATTTCGTAATATATGACGTCATTTGTTTACATTTGATACGCCATGAGCAGTTATGAATATTCGAGATTCATGGAAGATTGAGTTTATAAGCAGTAAATTCGACCTTGTCTACCGAACGCTTCTTTGTAGCCTAACGGTAAGGTACGTCAGCGTAAATGACGGTTCCGTATAGGATGCAGGTTCGAATCCTGTCAAAGGACGAATATTTTCTATGAAAATTTCTCGGACATTCAGGCCGGTAAATGTTATTTAATACTGTTTATTATAAACAGAGCATTTACTTAAATACTTGTAACTATAACGTTAAACATAAAAATGTCTTTAATAAATAAATTGTCGGACTTTGTCCATTTCGTAATATATAAAAGTCTATCATTAAATCTAATTGACACGAAACGTCTGTCGTTTATAATATATATACATACACACACTGTATATATATATATATATATATATATATATATATATATATATATGTGTGTGTGTGTTATTCGCAGACAGTTCTGTTTCGCTGTATCACAGCTCCTCAGTGCAACTAGACATCCGAATGCCTTAAACCAGGATTGAAACCCAACCGATTTTGTCTCTCTCTCTCTCTCTATATATATATATATATATATATATTGATTCATCGAGTCTGATAGAAACCTATGCAGAAAGCACTGGACGGCCGTTTCGTCCTATATCCACTACCGAGGGAATCGAAAGCGAACACCATACCAACTGCTCCACCGTCGGGGTTTCGATTCCCTCGGTAGTGGATGCGCACTGCTGATGAGTCCCAAATATAGGACGAAACGGCCGTCCAGTGCTTTCTGCATTCTGTTCAGGTTTCTATCAGACTCGATGAATCAATTAATATAATTATCAAATCCTCCTAATTACTATATATATATATATATATGTATATAATCTTTGTACTCCCTTACTCCTACAAAACGGGAATACATAAGAATGATGGGAAAACTTAATAAAAAATTAATTATATCTTCCTTGTCGGCTGTATTTAATGAAAGATGTTTGAAAGAAAGGTTGCTGACCACACACACACATATATATATATATATTAATTAAAATAGTACATTAATATGAAACTCGTAATCAAAATCCTTTTGTCAGGGTTTCATGCTGTAACACAATCCGCTTTACGATTGTTTCTTTTTCTTCTTTTTAATTATTCAACCCCAAACAAGGCAAAAATATAAAGCCGCTAAATATCGAATAATTAAGAAGAATAAAAGAACAGAAATGAAGAAGACAGAAGATAATGATTGACATTGTATTTAAATGTTAAAAGATCAAAGCGGACTTGGAAGCAAGATGTCGGAAAAGAGTTTCATAAGCGAGAAGTGCGATCAAAGAAAGTGTTAGCAGAGAACCTATGGTTTCATAATCGTCTCAACTGTAAAAGGATGAGACCTTGCCGCCAATCTAGTACTGCGTTTAAATTCATAAAATCTAGTAAATCATAGAGGAAGGTTCATCGGGACAATTACCATGGAAGTATTCATAGAAAAAGGCACAGGGAAGCGACATTACGGCGGTGGGAAAGTGACTAAAGCCGAGGTGCCAGATCAGGACCAATAACATGGCAGATTTTTCTGTTGGATTCAAATATAAATCTAACTGATATTTATCTACAAACTCAAAAAAATAATAAAAAAAAAATAGAAGAAAAAAGAAAAGAACAGATAAAAAATGAGTTCCTTTATTTCCTGGTAGGATGATTTTGAAAGATGAGTTTGGTTATTATATTTTATTATTTTAAAGGCTTAATAATATTTAGTCTAAAAGCTAAATAATATACAATAAGTATTAGTTTTATTATCATTATTATTATTATTGTTTTTTGTTTTTTTAATCATTTCACCCCAAGTAAGGCATTAAAGTCACTAAGACACAAGGAGTTACTGAGTGTGAAAGAATAAGAAAAACAGGTACCATTATCAAAGAGTGAGAACAATAGAAGAGGAGAAATCATAAAGACAGATAGATAATGATTGACACTGCATTAAAATTTTTGAAGGTCAAAGTTAACTGGAAAATAAAAAGCTGGAAGGGAGTCCGAAAAGTGAGAAGCGACAAAAGAAACTGTTAGCATAGAACTTACGGTTGCATCTAGACGTTTCAGCTGTAAAATGATGAGAGATGGTCGCCAATCTAGTACTGCGCTTAAATTCATAAAAGCTAGTGATCATAGGGGAAAGTCCATCAGGACAATGACAATGAAGATATTTATAGAAAAGGGACAGGGAAGCGACTTTATGGCGGAGGGAAAGTGACTGAAGCCGAGATGTCAGGTCAGGACCAATAACATTGCAGATTCTTCTTCGAATTTTATCCAGGGTTAAAACATGAGACTCTTAACGGATTTTGATTGCTATTTAATATTATTCCAGTAATATTATTATCATATACTATATTTAAGCTCTAACGCCTTTGGCATTGAGCCCTTAGTTCATTTTCTTTTACAATATAACTTATTTTAAGCTTTATCTTTTATATATATATATATATATATGCGTGTGCGTGTGTGCGTGTGTGTGCGTGTGTGTGTGAAAATATATAGAAAATAGGAAAGAACTCGTTAGGTAAATAATCCAAAGTTCTTTAGTATTTTTGTTATTAGTTTTAAAAAACAGTTCTCGATACAAAAGTAGAGCCTAAATATAATTATTTATTTAAAAATATGATTTCATCGCTACATAAGAGTTCTCACGTTTCAAAACAAGAGGCGAAAACTTCAATATAATTATTTGAGTTAAATTAAATTAAAGTACCAAGCTCTGTTCCATCTTCAAGCGAAATTCCCCCCAAAATTTCGCTTGAAATAATTATATTGAAGTTTTCGGCTCTTGTTTTGAAACATGAGAACTCTTATGTAGCGATGAAATCATATTTTTAAATAAATAATTATATATATATATATATGTATATATATATATATATATATATATATATATATATATATATATATATATTCAATACGATTCTGTTATGTATTTCGTTTCAGAGACGAAAAATGGCAAATCTAAATAAATATTGAGATTCTAGCAATGTCATTGAAGACATACGCAGAATTTGGTAAGAGGAAGGAAGCAGAGAATTATCTAACCGTATTACCCAAAACTGCTCTAAGCGGTTTTTAAGGGAGGTGACAAGAAGCAGACGACCATTAGTTATCGATTATGATGCTTTAAAAGTGCAATGTAGAGAAACACCGGATCAACAGAATTTAAAAAATTCGAAATTACTAAGTTTTAAAATACATAAAGTTGGTTACACAAACGCAAACAAAAAAAAAAAAATGTAACAAACGACCATCGTTTCAATTCTATCTTTTTTTTTCTCTCAAAATCAAACGACAATAAAAGTTAAGTTTTTATTTTTATTCGAAGGAGTTGCATAAAACTGAAATGGCGTTTTTCCTCTCTAGACATTAAAACAAAGTAAGACGAAAACTCGAAAATCTCTAGCCTGGTAGATAATGTATGGAGAGTAAATGGCTGGGCAGTGTATCAGTAAACTCATATACGTGGAACCACTTTGGAAAATTGGTAAGATGAAAGAAACGGCACATATGTTTTTGCAAGCATATTGCACAAAAACATAAACAATTATGAACTTAAATGTTGCATGGCGTTGAATGTTAAAGAGAGTCGAAGACATTCCTAATGGCCATATGGCGATCAGCAAAATTCGAATTCACAGTCAGTAATTTTTAAAAGCAATTTCACTGAATTTATTCTCGGACAGATTCAGTTAATATTGTTAATAAGCTAATTGATGACAAATATATTACGGTTGGTGTATAAGAAACGTTACTCACGTCGTGGGTTCCTAGATAGGGAAAAGATTTATTAGTTTAAAAAATTTTTTTTTTTTTTTGCTTTTCAGACACAAATTCTTTGCTATGGTGGAAAAATTAAGGTTCACTAAATTTAGCTCCGAGTAGATGAAAAAATCGAACTCATTACAACAGCAATGAGTTGAGAAAGATTGATTGGATCGATATCCAAGCTCCACGGGCATATTTGTCGCACTTTTTTTTAACGGCAGAAATCCCAGAGGTCGATTTGTAAAAGCCTTTTATTTCTTATACTAGAAGTATTTGTGTCTATATATGTATGTATGCATATATGTATTTGTGTCTATATATGTATGTATGCATATATGTATATATATGGACGATCCCAGCGTCCGGCACCTTTGGAAATTGCCTGAAAACCATACTAAGGCTTGTGAGTGAAATTGGGTAGACGGAACACTTAGGGGACCGTCGATTGCTGTGCTAGCACGAAGTCACAAGTTATCGTGGCCGAGGGTTTGAGTGTGCTGGCCTTGTCAAGATTGATGATCACGCTATTTCCAAGAAACTGTAACTAAGGTATGCTCAGCATAGTTGCAGTATAAACCACAGCTGGGCTCTGTGGGTGTTGAACAAACACAATTGTGCCTGAGCGAGCGTCTGAATTAGGGATTAGCTAGCCGTGCTAGTAAAAAGGTATCCTCGAATACGCGTTGCCAGCTATTATTTTTTATTTATGGGTATACTTACTGGTATGGTGGTCTGAACAGACCTGAACAGGAAAATCAAGCGTGATCCCAAGCTACCTTCCCTACGTGGTTGAGAAAGAAAACTCACGGCCTCAAAACCTTACTGCCTGCAGTATAGTCCGTCAAAAAGCGCTATATTGGGTTTGTGGTGGTTGTTCTAAAGAGGTTAAACTCCGAGACTAATAAAACCTGATATCTGTGATTCAACGTTTTGTACAGATTCCATGTTATCAGTAATTGCAAAAAGTGTCGATGGCTATGCACGCAACTTTACGATTATAATCAAATCGTCTTTGTGGGATTTCTAACAGCTTTCGTCATTTCAGTTTTGCACATTTACTGCTGACGCGTGTTGAAATCCTCACCGAATTTAGTATTTTTAAAGTACCCGCTAATATTTTTTGTCGGTATTTACAAACTCTACGTTTCATTCAATTTCGCAAACCAATCGAAGAAATTTGAATAAGCTGATTTGTTTGGAAAAATACTTTGACAAAATCCCTACTTCATTGTGTAACAATTAAGTTAATTAAATTTTGTAGGTCTTCACGGTTAAGTTTTATTTTTAGAAAATTTATTTTTTTTTTCAAAGATTGAAGAATAAATTCTTAGGATTTCTTACGCTTGAGCGTGCAACATACA
The DNA here is from genome assembly GCA_963932145.1 of Acanthosepion lycidas. NCBI lineage: Eukaryota > Metazoa > Mollusca > Cephalopoda > Sepiida > Sepiidae > Acanthosepion > Acanthosepion lycidas. The sequence continues at coordinate 50,120,704 of OZ010578.1, read as the reverse complement.
ACTGACCATACGTAAATATTTATTTCTGAAGACAAATCCTAACATTTTGATGCGTTTGACTTTGTGATTTTTTATAGTCTTCGAAAACGCCGGGTGAACTGGACATTAGATTGTTTTATATAAAAACTTACAGAAAATATATGCATAAAAATAAATTAAATATGCATTTGCTATATTAATCGTTAAATCGTCTTTAAAATAGTGGGAGTACTTTGCATGTTGAATAATAAAATTTTCATTTTGAAAATTTATTGTAATAAGCTACGCACCCTCGCAGTGAGAAACAACCCAAATCATCTCTCAAAGGCGGTCGTTTATATAACCGCGTGTATTAAAAGAAACAAAGAAACAACAACAACAACAAAAAAAAAACATTCATAGGATAGCTTATTTGATAGTCCCGCTTGAATTGAGTGCAGTGTCTATTCCGATATAAATATTACATACACCCGGAGCAAAACAATTGGCAATAAAATCCAATCGTAATTTTATTGGCAATTTTGGACTTTTGTAAAATCATAAACTGTTTATTTGCATTATATATTTATTTGGGTTATTCTATTAGTAACGTTTGTTTTAACTGCAAATATTTTTCAATTCTTTTATTGAATTTCAGTACAAAACATAAATTACTAACATTTCAGAGTTTAGTTAATACCTCAGAATTCACTTGTGGATAAATTCAGATTTTAAGTGTAAATATCACTCCCAGAAGGACAGTTCTTCATATCCGTGTAAAAAAAAAAAAAAAAAAAAAAAATCATAGCGTGCACTTACAAAGTGTAGACGATTACAAATCCTTTTATCAAGGGGGGAACGTGCACTTTATTCCGTCGAGTAACGCGTCTAGCAGAAAATAGATAAGTACGAAGTTATTAAAGCTTTGAATTATTAATATTATAGTTGCCACATTGGTGAATCTGCGAAACGTTTTATGGAAATTCTGGTATCTGCTTAATTACTAGAAAAAACGACATGTCAACAGTTATGTCCCAGGTACAAAGGTGAGCTGAAACATTCATAGGCTGACTTTGAAGGAGTGAAATTATGCATCAATTTATTTCATTCACCTCTTATAAATAACTGCATTGTTCCTTCCTAGGTTCGTACTAGGATTAAACAATGGATTGAAATGTTCCAAGGCTGAATATGAAGGAGCGATGATAGAGCTGTGAAATCTCGTATACATTAATTTCGTTCAACTTTTCTAATTAATAAGTGCATTGTGCTTCTAGAGCTGTGAAGACTTGGAAGCGTTAGTTTCATTTAACTCTTATTAATAACTGCATTGTTCCTTCCTAGGTTCGTACTAGGATTAAACAATGGATTGAAATGCTTATAGGCTGACTATGAAGAAATAATGCTAGAGCCGTGAAACCTTGCGCGCACTAATTTAATTAATTAAATTAACTTATTTAAGCAAGTTCATGAGAATGTTTGCCAATGATTGTATTTTATTAAATCTAAATCCATAGCATTATTATTCACTCATTGAAGTATTTTCTCTTGTATTTTCTAAACGTATGCTAGTTTTCAGCTAAATTGTGTATTCCATCATAAAGGAACGATTCCTGTTTTGATTTGCAAACTTCTTCACATGTTGATATCATGAAATACTTGAAGCCGCTCTCTTGACAAAAAAAAAAGGGGGTTTCATGGAGCGTAACAGTTGAGGGTGAGAGCGGAGGAAAATATGCTAAATATTCGGAGAACGTCCCTTTACAGTACCATGATCATTTGTACTACGACCGCAGATATAGTTTATTCTAGACCATCACAACCCTTTGTGCGTGATTAGCGTTAGCTTGCTTCATATTGCGGGGGTATAAAATAGCTCAGGCGAAGCAATGACTTACTCAACCACTTCAATCCCAGTATCAACAAATCACGCTGAAACACCTGTTCCCATACGATCACCGAAGTTAAGCAACGTTGAGCCGGGTTAGTACAGGACCTAGATAGATGACCGCTTGGTAATATCAAGTGTTGTAAGCTTGGATGTGCGGGTGGTGTAATGGATAATAACTTGGAATTGTTAATCGGAGTCCCGAGTTTCAATTTCAGTTTCGTTTGTTATATTCACTTACGTGCAAATACTCTTGGGAAAGGCATGAACTCATCTATACACACCCCAGTGATGGTTTAATTAATAATTAGCACTAAAAAATTATTATCTTTAAAAGGAAATATTTACAGTCAAAAAATAATTTCTAATTTTAAATAATCTTCAAAATATTAATAAGCAGCAGAAAACGAATAAAAAAGCTACATTAAGTTAGTGAGAACTGAAAACTAGATGCCAGGCCAGGGCCAATAATATTGCAGATTTTCTTTGTATTTTATTGAGAATCTCTAAATACATAGCGGAAGCATTACACAAGGTGTGGCAGCAATATTCAATACATCGACAATTGGTAAACATATATAAAAAATAATAATTTCTATTAATATTTTCCTTTTTTCTTTTTATCTTCCAAGTATTGAGGTCTTTCGCGATGAATTCAGTTTCTTTACATTCTATCCCCCTCTATCTAATTACTACTTAATTACGTTAACTCTTTGGTTCAATTAAATTCTTCCTTGCTTTTCCTCTCTATTCGCACATCTAGTCGTCTTCCTCTCCTTTTTAGTCTCTACGTGTAGCGCTCTTTATTTCTTTCATTATAATCAGTTTCTCTCCTTCGTTTTCCCCTCCAACTGCTACTTATTTACATTATCTCTTTTCGCCTACGAATTTCCTCCTCTTTTTTCCTCTCTATTCATAAATCTTTTCACCTTCCTCTCCTTTTGAGCTTCCACGTATAACGTATCTCCTTCACTATATTCCTGTTTCTTTCCTTCCTTTGCCCCTCCCTCTTTGCTACTTATTTACATTAACTTTTTTCTTCCTATGAATTTCCTCCTCTCTTGTCCTCTCTATTCATAAATCTTTTCACCTTCCTCTCCTTTTGAGCTTCCACGTATAACGCACTTTTTCTCCTTCACCATATTCGTGTTTCTTTCTTTCTTTTACCCCTCCCTCTAATTGCTACTTATTTACATTACCTCTTTTCTCCTATGAATTTCCTCCTCTCTTTTCCTCTCTATTCATAAATCTTTTCACCTTCCTCTCCTTTTGAGCTTCCACGTATAACACTCTTTTTCTCTTTCACCATATTCCTGTTTCTTTCCTTCCTTTACCCCTCCCTCTAATTGCTACTTATTTACTTTACCTCTTTTCTTCCTATGAATTTCCTCCTCTCTTTTCCTCTCTATTCATAAATCTTTTCACCTTCCTCTCCTTTTATGCTTCCACGTATAACGCTCTTTTTCTCCTTCACCATATTCGTGTTTCTTTCCTTCCTTTGCCCCTCCCTCTAATTGCTACTTATTTACATTACCTCTTTTCTCCTAGGAATTTCCTCCTCTCTTTTCCTCTCTATTCATAAATCTTTTCACCTTCCTCTCCTTTTATGCTTCCACGTATAACGCTCTTTTTCTCCTTCACCATATTCGTGTTTCTTTCCTTCCTTTGCCCCTCCCTCTAATTGCTACTTATTTACATTACCTCTTTTCTCCTATGAATTTCCTCTTCTCTTTTCCTCTCTATTCATAAATCTTTCCACCTTCCTCTCCTTTTGAGCTTCCACGTATAACGCTCTTTTTCTCCTTCACCATATTCGTGTTTCTTTCTTTCGTTTACCCCTCCCTCTAATTGCTACTTATTTACATTACCTCTTTTCTCCTATGAATTTCTTCCTCTCTTTTCCTCTCTATTCATAAATCTTTTCACCTTCCTCTCCTTTTATGCTTCCACGTATAACACCCTTTTTCTCCTTCACCATATTCGTGTTTCTTTCCTTCCTTTGCCCCTCCCTCTAATTGCTACTTATTTACATTACCTCTTTTCTCCTAGGAATTTCCTCCTCTCTTTTCCTCTCTATTCATAAATCTTTTCACCTTCCTCTCCTTTTATGCTTCCACGTATAACACTCTTTTTCTCCTTCACCATATTCGTGTTTCTTTCTTTCCTTTACCCCTCCCTCTAATTGCTACTTATTTACATTACCTCTTTTCTCCTATGAATTTCTCCTCTCTTTTCCTCTCTATTCATAAATCTTTCCACCTTCCTCTCCTTTTGAGCTTCCACGTGTAACGCTATTTTTCTCCTTCACTATATTCCTGTTTCTTTCCTCCCTTTGTCCGTTCCTTTATTTTATACTTATTTCCATTACCTCTTAATTCTATTTACTTTGTTCGGACTGTTTTCCTCATCTTTATCATCATATTCACGACGTTTCGGCCATTGTACTCCGCCGGCCATTTTCGCCCCAACAGCCTGAACAATGTAAATAGTTACCATACGTCATCTTAGAAATATAGACGGATCTTCTTTTGTTTATTCTTCCTCTTTTTACTTTCTTTTTCTACATATTCAGAATCAAATATTAAATAAATAAAATTTCGCACAAAATATTTAAATTTCGGCTTTAAATGACCCACAGAATTGCTGTTATGCCCTTACACAAAATTAACCAAACCAAACAATGTATAAAACATACATTTACCTTGAAAGTATAAGATTTTGTTCAAAATGTCAGCGGTAGATGCCATGGAATTTTTGGTTCAAAATATATAATGTTGAAGCTACAAAATTGTGTTCAAAATATTTAGATTTCAGTATTAAATAAGCCATAGAGGCTTTGATATGCCGCTTAACAAAGACGACCCAACCGGACATATTTTTTCCCAACTAGATTGATATGCGCTGTCCGAGGAGGACAACAGACTAGTGGATTAAAATATTCTTTCGTAAATTTGGTGTTATATATATCGTGAGTTCAATCCCTGCGCTGGGTAGTACAGGTTCAACCTCACTGGAAATAATGACTGGGAAATAGTAAGTATCTTTATCTCGACATAAACTCTCTATCCTAAATTATATTCTGTGTATAACATAGTCTGACAAAGAATAACCTGGGGTATACTCTAGGCCGTTACACCGGTGACCATTTTTTAACGAAATTCTTTATTCATCGCTATTATCTTGATCGTTTCATGCGTTTCGGCCGTTTTACTCTACGTACTTCTTCTTGTGTCTGCATTTGTGTTCGTTAACCTTCTTTTTTCGAACAGAACACGTTATTCAACTTAATGAAAAGCATCGGATGCAGATTGAGAACAATCTACTCCTGTGAATTGAATAAAGGATTCTCTTCAAAATTCTGAGACGGTTAGCGGATATAACGAGAGACATCTAAACTAGGCCAGACTTTAAAACAGTCGAAACGTCGCGAGCATTAAAATCAAGATGAACATGTTGGTCTGAATATCAAAGCGTATAATTTATATTTAAATGTTGGTCTAATTTAATTTGGAAGCCATTTCTCTTTTATTTTTTTTAATAATTTTGCCCCAGACAAGGTAATAAAGCAACTAAGACGTAAGAGATTACTGAGGGTGGAAGAATATGAGAAAAAAAAGAAAGAAAAAACGCTATTAAGCGGAGATAATAATAAAAGAGCAAGAATTAAGAAGACAAGATAACGAATTAATTTTTTGATTATCAAATTTGACTGGGAAACAAGAAGCAGGAAGAGAGTTCCACAAGCAAGATGTGCGATAGAAGAAACTTTTAGCATGGGACTTAGATTACACCAAGCAATTTGAACGGTAAAATGATGAGATCAAACTGCCAATCTAGTATTAAAATCACAATTAACTTAGTGGAAAGTGTTGACCATGTTCACCCTAGTCTATGAATATCGAATACAGCGCAGTACGTCATCTGTTCAATGGAACAACGTTAAAGATTAACACTCACGAGTGAGACACTCTCGCCAATACCCCCAGCAGCTGTTCCATAATTCTTAAGTCTTCGATATCAAAGTGATATTTAGCCACCCCCCACAAGGGTTACATGTGGCACAAGGCCTGGATTAACGTGGGATCTCCGAGCCCGTAGGCTCGGCCAAAAATATTGCCTATTCGAACGCGTATAAACGGGTTCAGGGGCAGTCAACCTCCCCGAATGTGACTCTGCCCTTCGGCGGAGCCTCGTCCGTGTTATCAAAGGCTGGCAACAATGATATTTAGCCACCCTCAAAACGAGGGTTACATGTGGCACAAGGTCGGGACCAATAACATCACGGATTTTCATTTGGATTTTCTCAAAAATGTCTGAATATACCGGGTGTAACAGCAAAATTGTCCAAATCGTGTAACAGCAAAATTGTCCAATTGTTAAATTAAGCTTTGAACCATTGTATCATAGAAATAATTATATCTTACTGGAATTCTCCGAGGTGCTTATAACACTACTGGACTATACTTTGAACAATAAGAATATATTTAGCACTAAGTTGAATTTCTGCTGTGACTTCCTGGTCCCGTTTTCCTCTCTAATGTTCCCTCTTTTTAAAATTTATTCCCCGTTCTCTTGATGGTACTTGAATGGACTTTGAAGATGGAAGCCATAGTACCGATGTTCGTGCCATTACTAAGGGCCTAAATAATCTTTCTCTACTCAACATTGCTCAGTTTGGAAGACATATTTGGACTGGCACAAAACGATTTTAACCTGTTCACTTTTTAGCTGAATAACTCAAAGAGTTTTTCAATGATTTTTCCAACAAATGGCGTTAAGGTGGCTAAAACGTCTTAGCTGAAAATCTGGAAAAAAGAAACTCAATTAGTTTAGTGTTTTTTTTTTATATTAAACATTTTGTGGGATGGACAATTTTGCTGTTAAATGATTTGGACAATTTTGCTGTTACACCCGGTATAGCAGCAGCACTAGACCAGTTGCGTGCTTCAAAACTCTTCCTAAATTGTATAAATTGTAAAGACTGAAAGATTATGCAACAACAATGAAATGCGTAAATTCAAAGCCATATCTACGAATTCCTTAATATTATGCGAGAAAATATCATTAGGGATATTTGTATGAAGCTAATATTTGAAGATCACAATAAAATATACACTCTTTTTTTTTCTCTGGTGCTTTCGAAAGGCCATCATACATTATCTGAAGGAATCTTGTCTTTTGCATCGCAGATAATGTAGTGTATAATGCGGAAGTAAGGGTGTGTGTAGGGATTTACCACCCTTTGTCTGCATGCTGTGAGATCAGATAACAGAAGCTTTGTTATTTGGTAGATGTAAGAAATCTAATCGGTAAGAGTCAGGACGTTCGATTTGCAATAGGCAGTGAGAATTTTTTTTCTCTCAATTGAAAATACCAATTAGTACGGAAGAAAGTTAAATAAATACCAACCTCGACACGACAACGTTCAAAAGTACGCATGTTTTATGCTTGTAAAATCTCTAATATACCGACTCTCACCAGCTCACACACATACATAAAACGCACAATCATCTTTTTACGCATATATATGTACATGCCATTTATATATATTGTTATAGTCCAGGTTTGGACCAAGAAAGCACAACATGAACACAAGGGTAGAAATAACGAAGGTATATTACACGAAATAATAATACAAGATGTAAA
>OZ010578.1:50080712-50108212 GCA_963932145.1 Acanthosepion lycidas | reverse complement strand
AGTTCAAGCAACCTACGAGGCTGGCATCCCGCTCTCACCCCTTCACTGTCGAAACTCCTAAATGTAGCCGTCTCTTCTAATCCAATAGCTTCATACCTCGCACCTCTCGCCTGTGGAACTCCCTTCCCTATTCCAGTTTCCCTGAGAGCTATAATCTCCAGCTATTCAAGTGTAATGTCAATCGACATCTCCAGTTGCCTTGATCTATCCACTACCCTTCTCCTCATCCTTTATTCTATCACTCCTATCTGCTTTCGCTCCAAATCTTCTGTAACCCCTTACGTTCTAGTGGCTTCACGCCTTGCTCGGGGTCAAACTCTTAAATATATATATATATATATATATATATATATATATATATATATATATATATATATAATGAAAAACAAACCACTTTAATGTACCATTACGATAATTTATTTCACCTAAATCCTTTTTTAAGGATTCAGGATCATCAGGTAAATCTTTACCAATATAATAAATAAATTACATTCATAAATTAATTTTAAATATTAAAATAGATGTTATATTTTTTTTTTTTTTTTATCTTATTTTTTTTTTTTTATATTGTGGAAATACAATTAGTCGGGTGAATAAACTATTAAGATTTTAAATATTTCTTTATGTCCTAGATAAATATATTTATTACAATAATAGTTATATTTAGTCCTGAAACTATTTACTTAAAAAATTAAACATTTAAGTTAATAACAATTTTTTTCAGACATCGAATTTTCTATCAAACATTGTAAACTATCTTTTACATAATTTTGTTAAAACAAAATTATAACAACTCCATCTCTCTTTCCCCCTCCCCCCTATCTCTCTCTTTACCATAAGACTCACTTGTATACATTTTCTACAATTCATTTCCGTTTTATTAACCATCTAAAGAGGTCAAGTTTTCCGTCACTCCTCCTACTCCAATATAAAACATACTTAAGAGAGATATAAAATTAACCCCTCCCTATACTTTATATTGTCTGTTTAACTACCACTCTCAACCCCCTCTATTAAATTACAAATATTACACTACCCACCAATTTCTAATCCCATTTTTTTTCTCAATTCGTTGTTGGAAGATTTACCTGATGATCCTGAATCCTTAAAAAAGGATTTAGGTGAAATAAATTATCGTAATGGTACATTAAAGTGGTTTGTTTTTCATTACATATTAGCTCTGTCCTAACATTGAGCTCTCAGGATTTCATCCTCTTTGGATTTACCAATTCGGTTTACCAAGTTCCTTATAACTTAATTAATTATATATATGTGTGTGTGTGTGTGTGTGTGTGATATTGGACGTCACTCGGGTAATGACGGCTTTCAGGGAATCAGATATAATATGGAAACATTGATTTATCTCCAGTTCAACAACGCTTCACATACAATAGTCGAGGGGATTTAGTTCTGGTGAGTTAGGTGGAAATATCTGTGGCGTAAAGATTGGTTGCCATCCAATCTTGGGACGTCACAGCTTTGTAAGCAGATGCAGACAGAAGTGGGTTGGCGCGACGTGTCTTTCACTACTCACCGGCACTTAAATACGATAGAAGCGGGAAACTTAGTGTGGTTGCATCATGGGGAACATCAGTAGGGTCCACGCATAAACACCTGTCATTTCTCCGGCTCCCTTTTTGATACTGAAACGGAACATGACAGGTTCTTCTCCTGGACGTTCCAACTTGCCCAGTAATCGTTTTGCTTGGAGTAACCGCGTCTTGTGTGTGTGACGATATCAACTACCCTTCCCTCGTCACGTGTGAGTTTTTTTTCAAATGTTATCAAGCATCACATTAAGAATTATACACTCGGGCAGCTTATATATAAGTGTAAGGTAGGTTAATTCCAATGTCGATGCATTATATTTTAAAACAGAGCTCAATACAGAGTAGAGCTTAATAATATATATTACAAATTATTATAAAAACATGTTACAAACGGCTGCATAAATGCAATCATGTTGCCACACTATAGGTTAAAGAGTTGAAACATGATTGCATTTATGTAGCGGTTCATAATATATTTTTGTTATAATTCCTAATATATATATATGCGTGTATATATATATATATATATATATATATATATATATATATATATAGATATACATACATATTTATATACATATATACACACACATGTATATGTGTGTGTGTATATATATATATATACATATATATATATATATATATATATATATATATATATATATATATATATATATATATATATATGTATGTATATATATTAGCTTTATTAGTTGTTTACTCGTATCGGGGTTTTTTCTTTGGTCTTCAAACCTGTATCTGTATTTTTTTCGACAGACTTTCATGTTTCTAGCTCTTTTTTTAAAACCTTTTTTTCCCTCGAGATTGATTTGATTATTGGCAAAAATTTGAGGGTTTTTCGAAACGGGTATAGTTATCTATATTTGTATGTATATATATATATATATATATATATATATATATATATATATATATATATATATGAGAGCGAATATGAATGTAAACATTTTAAAATAATAATTCAGTGAAACCATTTTTACCTCAGTAATATTTGTTTCTGTATACCTACATATCTGTGTTTTATGTATATTTGTCGCTATACACACAGACACACATATGTGCGTGTGTATATGTGCGTGTGTATATGTGCGTGTGTATATGTGCGTGTGTATATGTGCGTGTGTTCGTGTGTTTGTGTGTGTGGTTATATAGCGCCAAATATTACTAAGATAAACAAAAGTTTCACACAAAGAATAGTTTTAAATTGTCTGCATCGATATTCGGTCTCTAGTTCTTAGATACACCATTGGGGACCATGACATCTACTTAATATGTAGAAACTTATAAGCACAGACACATACAACCCCACACCATAACGTACGTATATATATATATATATATATATATATATATATATATATATATATATATATATATATATATATGTGTGTGTGTGTGTGCGTGTTCGTGTGTGTTTGTGTGTCCCTGTGTTTGAATTCCATTACTGTTGTATGGAATCATTGCATTAAGTTTATATTGTTTCACATATTTATAAATTTCCGAATCGATCTCGACGAAAGACGAGATTATTTCGGCAATACGACGACGATGATATGAATCAAGTCACGAGAAAACTGAGGAATTCGGCAGGCAAAAAGCGAACAAGAATAAATAATCCATCAAAAGTTAGCAGAGGAAATAAAAATGGTCAGAATTTTGCATTTTTTCTCTCCCAACATTTTTTATTTTTATTTTATTATTATTCCCTAATGGATTTGTTTCTTTCTTTGTTTCTTTGTTTGTTTCTTTGTTTGTTTCTTTGTTTGTTTCTTTGTTTCTTTCTTTCTTTCTTTCTTTGTTTCTTTCTTTCTGCATTCCAATGTTTCAATGATTGACAACGCTTGCATTCCTTTTCGTTTCGTTTCTTTCTTTCTTTCTTTCTCCGTTCCAATATTTCAATGATTTACTTTTCTTTCCTTTTCTGTTAATCTCTATTGTTTCTTTGTTTCTTTCTGTCTTTCTATATTTTACTGTTTCACTGATTCCCTTTGTTTTCCTTCTCTATTTTTGTTGCTTTCTTTCTTTTTCTATTATTTTTCCATTACTTTTACCATTTTCTTTCTTTCTTTCTTTCTTTCTTTCTTTCTTTCTTTCTTTCTTTCTACGTTCTAATGTTTCAATGATTTTCATCGCTTTCTTTCTTACTAAATTTTACTGTTTCACTGATTCCCTTTGTTTTCTTTTTCTATTTTCTTTCTTTCTTTCCATTGCTTTCTTTCTTTTTCTATTACATTTTCTATTACTTTTACCATTCTTTCTTTCATTATTTTTTCTTTCTTTCTCTATTACTTTTCTATTACTTTTACTATTGTTTCCTTCTTTCTTTCTTTCTTTCTTTCTTTCTTTCTTTCTACTTTCAAATGTTTCAATGATTTGCATTGCTTTCTTTCTTTCTCTGTTACTTTTCTATTACTTTTACTATTGTTTGTTTGTTTGTTTCTTTCTTTGTTTCTTTCTTTCTACGTTGAAATGTTTCAATGATTTTCATCGCTTTCTTTCTTTCTTTCTTTCTTTCTTTCTACATTTTCCTTTTTCAATGATTCCCTCTGTTTTTTCGCTATTTTTCTCTTTCTTTCTTTAATTCGTTTCACGTTGTTTTTCCCTGTTTCTTTCTTGTTTCTATTTTCCTTTTATCTTTCATTTTCGCCCTCTTTCTCGTTTTGTAGTTGTATTTTTCATCCATTTCCCTCATTTTCTTTCGTTCCAATTCGACCTCCTCATCTTCAGTCATCTCACGTTCCTCCACCCCCGCCCCCAAATGCAGAATAGTTCCGCAAATGTCAACTGAATTCCCAGGCGTTTCCCACTCATTCTCACCAACTCTATAAGTGTTGACAACCGCTGAGAATGTCTAATAAAACTCACACACCACAAGCCACGAAGGCGATATTGTACATGACAAAAGATGCCAGTGACACTTGTCTACACGAGAACTTCATTCGTATAATACACACACGAATAAATCTTTTTACGTCATCTTAAACTTATTTAGCTTCTCAATAGGAACCCGTTCTGATAACTAATTCAATGTAAGGCAGCTGAAATGGATAGAAATGAAAACATCGTCGTATATTAATTACTACAAACTTGACGAGATTTATTTATCCTTTCTTTTCTACCATACAATTTGGATGTTTTTTTTTTTACGCATATCACTCCAAGCAAGGCGGGAGTGCCACTAGCAGGCAAGGGTTTACAGAGAGTGAAAGTAAGAGTAAAGAGTAAAAGGTGTTTGAGGAAAGGATAACGAGAAGGATAGGGATCAAGATCAAGGCATCAGAAGATGTTGATTGATATTGCGTTTAAATTTTTGAAGATTATATTTATCAGAGAAGAAAGTAAGAGGAAAGGATTTCCACTGTCACGAAGCGCGAGAGAAGAAGCTTTTGGAGTTAAAGAAGCGGTTACATTTAACTGCTTCGACAGTAAAAGGGTGGGACCGAGATGCCAACCTAGTAGCACGCTTAAATCCATGCAGTTGGGGTACCAGTGAAAATAGCTCGTCAGAGCAGGTGCCATGAAAATATTTGTAGAAAAGACTGAGGGAAGCCACAACACGTCTATGAGAAAGTTACTGGAGTCGAGATGCCATGTATCGCATATCCGTCTTTGTCAAGAACCTCGGGATGAACAGCGGGGACACCAGAGCATATATGGCAACATTATTCAGTGGAAGGACGAAGGGTAGATTTGTAGATTTGAACGATGAGCTCGGGACGGAAAAAAACTTCTGGCGCGGCACAGAGAACCAACTATCCTTGCGGTAGATGTAGCTATTGATTCAGTATAGTGGTTCCACGTGGAAAATGTAAAACCGAGAAAGCCCAGAGAGACGCTCTCGTGAAGTTAAGAAAGAATTCTCGTTGATATCCACTACCGAGGCGCTTTGTTGGTGAGTTTTGTTTGTTAATATTTGTTTTTACTTAGTATTACCCCATGCAAGGCATTGAAGCCACTAAGTGTTATGGTCCAAAGTTAGGACCAAGGTAGAACAACACGAACACAAGAGTAGAAATAACGAAGGTATATTACACGAAATAATAATACAAGATGTGGAAGGTGTTAGTATGACTGTCAGTCTGGTTTGGAGTCAACTACTATCGGCTCGACTCTATTCGGTATCTAGCCACCCCCCACGAGGGTTGCATGTGGCACAAGGCCGAGTTTAACGTGGGTGTTCCGAGCCCGTAGGTTCAGCCAAAAAATGCCCGTAGAGCCAGTATAAACGGGATCGGGTTGGTCAACCTCCCCGAACGAGACTCTGCTCTTCGGTGGAGCCTTGTCCGCGTTCAACTCTGCTAAGAGGCAGAGAGTTCGACCGTCAAGCCAAGAATCTCGGCTTGATTCGTCCGTCTCTCTTGAGAGGCGTAGTATACATAGTGTTAGGAAGAGTTCATTCTGTAGTTATAGGTAAGGACCCATGACACCACCCTCCCAAACTTTTACCTCGCAGGGGTCTTTAATAGTTTTTTCCTCTTCTTGTTTGTTTTTACTTAGTATCACCCCATGGAAGGCATTAAAGCCACTAAGACACAAGGGGTTACGGGGTAAGGAACAATTAGGAACAGAAACGTTAATAATGAGAGGGAAGACGAAAGAGTCATCCGGAGGTCAGTAGATAACGATTGGCATTGCATTTAATTTTATGCAGATTAAAGTTGGCTGGAAAGCATGTAGCCGGGAGGGAGTTCCACAAGCGAGAAGTACGAGAAAAGAAACTATTAGCATAGAATTTACAGTTAAATCTAGCCAGCTCAATTGTAAATTGATGAGACCACGACGACAGTCTAGTACTGTGTTTAAATTTTTTTTTAAAAAGTCTGTCTTAGCGAAGCGCTCATCCAAACATTTGGCATGAAAGCATTTATAGAAAATTTGAACAGAAAACGTTTAAAAAAATATAAAAAAAATTATAATTCCTCTTCACTTTATTTATTTTTTTTTTTTAAATACAAACTGTCTCAGGTGAATGAATAAAATCGATCATATCTAGGAAGCAAATTTTTACTCAGGTGTTTTCAGTTCTTAACCTGACGGCAAAAGAAACACAAAGCAGGTGTCTTTGTAATCATATGACTGTGAAGAAAGTAAAATATAATTAAAATAAACAATGGAATTCCAATAAAATTTGTATGTGTATTCTTGGAGAAACGTTTACCTCTTGAATCATTCTCCCGACACCTTCAGGTGTACAATTCCTTAGGCAATAGAATAATCTTATGCAGAAAACATGGAGGGCACAAAAGAAACAGTTACTTATACAGGGTGACCCAAAACTGAAAACGCTTTGCTAAAAATAACGAAGATAGAAATATTACTCTTAAAAAAAAAGATAATACAAATATTTAATTCCATAAATTTGAGACATTACTAGGAAGACTGAAAAACACAACGTTCCGTAACTCTCCGCTAAAAATAATAAAGATAGGGATATAACTCTTAAAAAAAAAATATATATTTGATTGCAGAAATTCCAGACACTTCTAGGCAGGCCAGAAAACCCTTAATATAGAAACCCTTTGCTTAAAAAAATAATAAATCTAGGGATATTATTTCTAAGAAATATTATTAGGTTGGTGCAAAAATAATGACGTAATAATGTCGTTTTTTTGACGTTAAAAAATACGTCAAAAAACGACATTATTACGTCATTATTTTTGCACCAACCTAATATAAAATATATTATTCCCTAAATTTCAGACACTCCGAAGAAACACATTGTCCGGAAAACCGTTGCTAAGAAGAATTAAGATACAAATATAAGGTGACCCCAAAAAACGGGAACTTTTTATCAATCTAATAAAACAAAGAGTGATGGAAGAAAAATATTTTATTCATAGGAATTGAAACCTTAAAACATGCCATTTAAGAAGCAATGATGGAATTTTCATTTTTTAAAAATTACGTCCTGTAGATGGCGTCCTCCTGTACGAATGCATTCTTGAAATCTGCTGTTGAGATTCCTCATTGACTGCTGCAACATCTCAGCTGGGATACTGTGAATTTCATCTTGAATTCTCTGGCAGATCCAGTCTCTTCAAAGTTATTAATCCAACATTTTATCATGTGTTTTGATGGAACAACACCATGACGTCCTAAGTTGTAAAAACGTCGAAACTCCCTCTGTGCAGCTGTCAAACTATCACCGTTTCTATAAAACATTTTTATGGCTAACGCACGCTGTTATCCGTTCCACTGATCCATGGTTACTAAAATGGCGAAATGTTTACTTGCTCAAGGTCACTGTCTTGCAATGTTGCCACTTGCTCATGTCTGGCAATACGCACTTCAAAAATTCCCATTTTTGGGGGTCACCCTGTATATAGATCGGTTGAGCTGATTTCAAGCAAGGCCAGTTAGACAAATGATAATCTTTTGAATACCTGTGGGAATGCGACAAATCCATAATTATATACTGGGATCGTAAGAATTTAACTTCAAGCACATGTCAATAGATGTAATTCAAATTTGTCCATATAACTATCTTCCTCCTTATTTGATTTTTCCCATATTGTTTGTTTACACAGTTTGTCCAAATTACTTTAAATCTAGAATATTCTTTTATCAAATGCTTGACCAGATGTTCCTTTATGTTGGACTCAATACTTGAATGTATGGGGTAATGCCGATTCACAAAAATCAAAACCCAACAACGAAGCACCTCGGCAGTTGATATCAACATGGCGCAAGACGGGCTCATCCTCCAACAACCACCTACATTGACCAGCTATTAGTTTGGTGCAAAAATAATGACGTAATAATGCCGTTTTTTGACGTTAAAAAATACGTCAAAAACGACATTATTACGTCATTATTTTTGCACCAACCTAATATGTTATGAAACAGAATGCCACCCTAATAACCTTCTTAGCTTGATACAGTACCGTGATGATTGACGTGATAGACTCATTAATGTCCGAGATTAGGTCTTATCGTTTTACGGTTGGATTAGCTAGATGTAACCGTATGTTCTATTCTAATAGTTTCTTTAATTGCATTTCTCGCTTGAGGAACTCTCTTCTGGTCTTTTTCTTCCTTTACAATCTTCAAAAGAAAAAAAAAATTCAGTGCAACGTCAATCGCTATTTTCCGCCTTCCTTGCAGCTGTTCTTTTATTGTCCCTTCTCCCCACCACAGTCTTCTCATTCTCTTTCATTGCCAGCTTAATGGTGCTAGAAATGAAAGTGGCATTATTGCTTTGGTTGGGGTAAAATGATTTAAAAAAAAAAGTTTATATACGCAAGGAAATATACAAGTTCTTAGCGTAAAGAAAAAAAACTGTACAAAATATATTATGCGACATTTTTCTTCATTATCAGTTAATTAGTTTGATGGAACCTACACTCGATTAGTGAGAACTATATTTAACGTCTGTTGGCGATAACATCCAAATAAATCACAGCTCAATGGAACAATCCCTGATATTTCTACAATCTTACAGAATGCGCTTTGTAGGGCATTTCTAGCGAGCAATACAAGAATTTGCGAGTGATCTATGCTTGATGAAACCTACACCTGGATGCTGAGAGCCATATGTAACATCTCTTGGAGACGACATGCAAATAAATCACAGCTGTATGGAACCATTCCTAATATTTATACAATTTTACAGAATGCGCTTTGAAGGACACAGCTGGCGAGAAAAACAAAGGCATGCTCTAGACGCCTAGCCATGGCGAAAGACGGGTTGATCATCAAACGACCACCTACATTGACCAGCTATGTTATGAAACTAAATGCCATCCTAATGACCTTCTGAGTTTGATACAGGACCGTGATGATTGGCATGATAGACTCATGGAATATCCGAGATTAGCAACTAGTTTTTATCGTTCCACTGTTGGTTTAGCTAGATGTAGCCATGTATTGTATTCGAATAGTTTCTTGAGTTTTGTATTTCTTGCATGGGGAACTCTCTTCTGGTTTCTTGCTTCCCTGCTAGCTACCATCTTAAAAACAAAACAAAACTTCAATGCAATGTCAATCGCCATCATCTGTCTTCCTGAAACCTGTTCTTTTATTGTCCTTTCTCCTCAGTACAGTCTTCTCACTTTCTTTCATTTCCAGCACCCTCTTGCGTCTTAGTGGAATTATTGCCTTGGTTGGGGCTGAAACGATTAAAAAATCACGTATATATCATTTCTGCTCTCTTTTCGTATCACAACTAATTAATTAAACTGAACATTTACTTAAATAAGAGTATTCATAGAAAAATAACGTATAAACAGAAAATATATTAAAATGATTGTTGGTTTTTATCTATTTTCTATGATATATTGACATTGTTTACATTAGGATACCAAAACATGAGTAGAAAGATTGGCGAATGTGTTGTCTTTAAAAGTATTACTAAGCGTAAACTACAAGAAGACAGAATCCATGGTTATCAGTAAAAGGATTAACCCGGAATGCAATTTACAGGTCGGGAGCACTAGAATTAAGGAGACGCGGAAGTTTAAATATCTGGGAAGCGTTCTGACTGAGGACTGTAAATGCGACGCTGAGATCCGTAGACGTATTGGGATGGCCTAGGATGCATTCCAAAAGCTAGACAGAGTATTTCAAGATAGGAGGATTTCTTTGGTAACAAAGAAAAGAATACTGATCTGTTATGTGACATCTGCCCTTCTTTACGGCAGCGAATGTTGGACAATTTCCTCAAAGATGAAGAAGAGACTCCAGACGACAGAAATGTTGTTCTATAGAAGGTTGCTAAGAATATCATGGCCGGAGCGTGTGAGCAACGAGGAGGTCTTAGATAGGATGCAAACAAGGAGGAGACTTATACTTAAAATCAGAACGAGGCAGCTGAAGTCCGTGGGACACATAATGAGGAAGAAGGGCCTGGAGAATCTGATACTCACGGGTCGAATAGAGGGAAAGAGAGGCAAGTGAAAACAACGCATGACGTACCTGACGAACATGAGAAGGTGGATGACAGAACGTGGTCCGGGGGAGGTGTCAGAAGAGGGAAGGAACTTGTTGAGAGCTGCAAGGGAGGTGGAGAGCCATGATCGTCTACGTCCTGAAAAGACACGGCACATAGAAAGAAAAGAAATTCGCGCTTTACGTAAGCGGAGTTTCTCTGTGGCTTAACGCCACACCTAATTATGTCCGTATAGGATGCAGGTTCGATATATATATATATATATATATATATATATATATATTATATATATATATATATATATATATATATAGTTAAACCTAGAGAGCAAGACAAACCTACCAAGGCCAGACTTCCCTGACGATCCGCTTAGGTGAAACCTTGCTAGGTCTTCTCTACTTACTGTGTCGGGCACTTTATTTAGTTATTTGCCGACTCGTATCGGGTTTTTTTTTTCTTTGGGCTTTAAACTTGCATGCTAGACGATTATTTTCGGCTAACGTACATGTTATTGGTTCTTTCTTTTTTATATAACTTTTTTTTCTTTTGGTATTAGTTTGATTATTTGTAAATCAAAATATTGAAGTTTTCCCGAACGAGTATAATTTCTTATACTTATAAGATTACTACTACTAATATATATATATATATATATATATATATATCCAAGTATAGGATTGGTGCATATGGAATAAATTCCAATAACCAGCAAATACTATTCTTAAAAGAGTGCTCAATACAGAGTAGAGCAAATATAATCATTTATTCGAAAATTTATAACATAAAAATGTTATTAAATTACTACAAAAATAGCCATTTTGTTTGAATATTTCTGGTGATTTTATAACATTTTTATGTTAGAATTTTCGAATTATTTTCGATTATATATATATATATATATATATATATATATATATATTAAAATAAAAATATCGTTATTTCAGTGTTATTATTTTATTCAGTAAATAGTATTCTTTTTATTTCTTTTTATGTTTCAATGTTACTATGACTTTTTTCAGTTTTTATAACAAAATCATATGCCTAATCGGATCATTATTATCAAGACGAATGCAAACGCAGACAACACATAAATATTAAGTTGCAAATTGGAGTGAAAATTACTCCATTCTTCCTCTTCAAGCATTTTAACCGTATTGAACTAACAAAATCAAGCTATTATGTGTCGTCTTTTGATATGTTCCGGCAACAGGCCAAAAACAGAAATTGAAGATTTTGTAATGAACCTCATTGTGAATTAGTTTAAGGAAAATGCGCGACATTAACTTTTGCAATTCATTAGTCGACAATAAAGTGTAATGATTTATACTTTTCTGCTAGAACAGAGGTTGGCGGGAGGTGTAATAATGGCTGGTTACCAGAAACCATACCAAAGTTGAATGGTAAAAGAGACCAAGTAATGATTTGATCTGGATCATTGAAAACAGCCGTTTACAATGCCATAAATAAATACATCTGATGGCTATTGATCCAGATCTGGGCAAAGGAAAAAAAATCATTAACTTCAACGCCCAACAAGAAAATCTGGGGATTTTCTAAGCGTAGCTTAGATGTGATGAAACTCCGAACATATGTGGCACCCAGAGAAAATCAAAGTCACTATTCAGTCTTAATCGATCTAGCGAGACAAGATTACTAACCATTACACCTCGTTGAAGTGCGTAAATGATTTTCAAAGGGTAGCTTTGACGTGGCACAAGGCCGACAGTATGAAGCAACCAGCAAGGATCGAACTCGCTATTCAGTCGCAATTTTATCTAGCGAGAAAAGATTACTATTACACCTCCTTGAATTATCGAAATGATTTTCTAAGCATAGATTTGATGTGATAAAAGACCAACAATATATGGCACCTAGTGAGGATCGAACTCACTATTTAGTCATAATCGATCTGGCGAGACAAGATTGCTAACTATTATACCACGTTGAAATGCCTAAATGATTTTTTAAGCGTAGTTTAGTTGTGGCACAAGGCCGAAAGCATGGAGCACGTAGTGAGGATCGAACTCAGTATTCAGTCGTGATCGATCTAGCGAATCAAGTTTGCTAACCACTACACCACGTTGACATTATCGAAATGATTTTCTAAGCGCAGCTTAGATGTGGCACTAGGCCAACATTATGGGGCAATCAGTGAGGATCGAACGTATTCATTCGTAATTATATTTAGCGAGACAAGCTGGTTAACAATTACAACACGTCGATGTTCCCACCCCACAAGAAAACACTAGTTGAAAATATGCTTGACCATTCTAAAAATCGCTTTCTGCAATTTAGACCCGTGAAAATTCCGAAGTTTTCCTAATAGAATTATTTATCACGCTTTCAGTTTGTCGAAGAAAATAAATTAAGACAGTTGTTTTGAAAAGTGGTCGGAAGTAATATATTCGATCGAATCGAATGTTACATTTTTCGATCTGATTGTTGAAGTTAGGTTACAAAAATAACCGGAGTGTAGCAGCCGCTACATTTTAACATATACAAATCTAGGGTCAACCGTTGTCTTCCCCAAATATCCTTATAAACTGTGGCACTTATTCTGTAAGCCTCTACCTCGAGTAGCTCTGGGCCTTACACAGCGTGAATACAACTGTAAAACATGTAGGACTATTTTAGAAGCATTTTAACTACCCTTAAAATACCCGTATTTTACGACTTATATTTTTAATTAATTAGAACATCCACTCACTGTACACCGTTACTGGTTAAAGTTGGTGCACGTAGGAGAAGTGCAGTTCATGAGGATATACAGGGGAGAAAACGATTTACCTTAGACTAACAGGGGATAGGACTGTAGGGATCGGGGTGCCATTTCGTCACATCCAATTTTGGGGATGCCGTAGACGCCAGGTAATGACGTTGATCATCTCCCAAAGAAGAATATTAATGTATTGGGTCGAGGAACGGTTTATTAGAGTTTGATTACATTTTTTTTTTAATCAAACTCACCCCATGCAAGGCAGTAAAGCCACTGAGACACAAAGAGTTAATGGGTATGGAAGAGTTAAAAACCCAATCATTGCTATGGAGCGAGGACAAAAGAAGAGTAATCAGAAAGATAGTAGATAGCGACTGAGTTTGCATTTAAATTTTTGCAGATTAAGGTTGGCTGGAAAACATGGAGCCACAAGGAAATTTCACAAGCGAGAAATGAGAGGTAGGAGACTGTTAGCATATCATTTAAGATTACATCTAACCAACTTAACTATAAATTGGTAACACCTTGTCACCAATCTGGTATTGCGCTTAATTTTAAATAAGTCTAGGTACGATAGGGAAGTGCTCCTCTGTACAATTAACATGAAAGTATTTATAGAAAAGGCAAAGGGAGGCAACTTATGGCAGCGGGCGGGAGACTGAAGCCTAGATGTAAGATCAGGGCTGATAATTCTTTGGATTTCTCTAGATAAGTAGGAGCAGCCACCGACCATACGATAAGAAATATTTTAAGCATGGACGAATCGTAGAATCCGGAAAGAAAAATTGTTTAACACGATACAGTGAACCAACTTTCATAGCAGCTGACCCAGCAATGGATTCAATATAGTCTTTCCACTATTCACTGTCAGCCGAGAACGTTAACACAAGAATTCACAACGAATCACAATGTTTGAGGCTAGCATCAGCCATATTAATGGAAGGCAGGGAGGAGACTCTAAGATGATTAATAGCGATCAGTTTAGTTTTGTAGGCTTTAAAGCTAACAAGCCATCCTTTGTCCCAATTAACAACCGACTGAAGCTTGTTTTGGATACCAGCTGACATTTTGACCTTATCAAGCTGATCACACTTACCCATTGGTAAGATAATGTAGATAGCAAGTTTTTTGAATTGTCTTCTTCTTTTATACTGACGGGGCTTTATATATTTTTATTGTTAATTTATTTATATAAGTATATAAAGTTTAAAAAACCATCGATCTGAAACAGCACCGATATTCAATATCTGTCTATATTTCTGAGATGAGGTATTATGTACATTATTTACATTATTCGGACTATTGTCCTCATCTTTGTCACCATATTTATTACAACGTTTCGACCGTTGTACGCTCCGGCTTTCTTCTGACATTCCAACTAACTGAAGAAGGCCGGGACGTACAACGGCCGAAACATTGTAATAAATATGGCGACAAAGATGAGGCCAATAGTCCGAATAATGTAAATAATGAGCACTGATATTGTAATATAAATGTTGGAGGATTAGTTACTAATTTTTCGTCTGACTGGAATGATAATTGTAATGTTAACTATTTTCGTATGAGAAATATTTGGCATTTATTGACCGAGCAGTAAGTTTAACTGTCGGTTGAAATTTATAAAATTAGGACAATTTTTCTAGAAATTCTTTTTCTAGAAATTCTTTTTCTCGAGTTCACAAACAGTTATCGCCCTTTACTCTGTTTCCTTCCTATCCTTTTGCTTTAAGTAGTCAGTGTCTTGATTATGTCATTATTCTCCCTTCAAATTATATGTGACAGGTGTTGCTGTTATTGAAAGATCTCAAGTGACGTGTTTTTTGTTATTTGGTACAGTTCTTTGGTTGTGTTTCCGTTCTGCCAGTTCCCAAGGTTCGAACGAGGTTGGTCTGCTCTCAGACGTCCATTCGTTCGGAGCCATTTTCGAATCATTGATCTCGGAAAGCGGTTATACACAGTTGATCGTTCTGACCTTTCGGAACGGGTTTGACGCTAGGCGTGGCATCCATACGAAAGTATCCATCTGACGAGGTTAAGGATATGACTCGAAGACGTACTTCTGTATTTGAGGTTGTTTGTCTCTAGCTTTTATCATAGAATGTAGAATGAACCAGAGGTCAAAAAAAAAAAAATGCCGTGAGCAACTTTGACGTGGCGAAATGATTAACGACGTTGTCTCTCTGGTCAATTACAACTGAATAGCGAGTTCTATCCTAGATGTGTTCCCTGTATTTTTGACCTTGTGCCATATCTAAGTTACGCTCAGAAAATCAAGAACACTTCGACGTAGTTGAATGGTGAGCAAGCTTGTCTCGCTAGATCAATTACGATTAAATAGTGAGTTCGATCCTCACTGGGTGCCTTCCTTGGTGAATTTCATCTTAACATCAAGAAAATGGAGAGCTGGAAAGGAACAGTATAAAAACAAACAGTCACAATATGCCTATATTATTCAGTGAAACATGTTTGGATGAATATACGCTGTGTATATATATATATATATATATATATATATATATATGAAGAAAAATATACGGAAAAAACAAACAAAAATCCTTATATGCAATTATGCTGTTTTAATGTTAATATAATGTCAACGTCGGATGTTTCGGTCTAATAAACCATCTTCAGGACATATTCATAAAATATAATTAACATTATCAATTCAACATGACAAAGACGATGGACATAAGAACAAGACTTATCCAAACAGATAACTGAAAGTTTTATATGATCAGCGTTCCGTTTAAACATGGTCACGTTGTCGTCACGTGGGCGACGCTGTGAAGACGTATTCCTAAAATTTGAGTATTTTGAATGAAAAAATGAAAAATGAAAAGAATTCTATTTTGATCTAAAATTTATATGTACGCTTGTCGAGCATTAATCTCGCTAGAAAAGGGGAAATACTAAAGAAGCCAGGTCTAGTATTCACCGTGCGTGAGATGGATATTATGCCTGCTTCATAAATCCTCCTAAGATTTTTATTATGAAAATATTTTAAAATCTTCACGGAATCAAAATCGAAATTATGATCTGCTTTAGTTGTGTGTACAACTAAAGCATTGTTTAAATTATATTAACATTAAAACAGCATAATTGCATATAAGGATTTTTTTTTCCGTATATTTTTCTTCATACTCTCGGATCTATATCCATATATTTGCTTACACACACACACACACACACACACACACACACACACACACACACACATATATATATATATATATATATATAATATGAAGACAGGATAATTTAAAAAGAAACATTAATGTCGGGATAAAATTTATATTTAAAAGTTAAGTAATCTCTTCAAACAATATCATTAATGTTCTATTTGAAATATTTTTAATATTGAGCACTATATATAAAATATCTGCTATTTCTCACATCTTATATATATGTATTTAAAAAAGTGCTCAATACAAAGTAGACCAAAATATTATTATAATATTTTTTATTATAATAGATTACAATAAAACATCTTACATCGTTATGCAAAAGCTTTCATGTTTCAGTACCAAGATTGCACTTTTTCAGGCGATGGTAGATAACTTGTGATAAAAATGATTTATTAGGGAAATTTAAAAACAAATCGTTATCTCTTTTTCGAAAGTTAAAGGGGGTGCATAAGGTCAGAGTTAAAAATATACATGCGGGTATGTCTAGATTAACCAATTGAACGTCAGATCTATGTTAAAATAGAAAAATACGGTCAGAGTTTAGAGGTGGATGGTTTAACAAAAAAACAAAAACAAAAAAAAAAAAAAAAAAAAATTGACGCTTAGACACGTCATCCAACGATGATAGTTAACATTGCAACGGCAAATGTATTATGGACGTAGCCAAGTATAATATGCGGATTTGTTAAAGTAGACATAAAGAAGCAAAGTTTTAAAAAAAGAATTAATTTTTTTTATCGAATCAGGAAACTTCTTAAAGGGGCCAATAGGTAAAATTGAAAAAATGGAACATCTATATACGTTGCTATATACTGAATATACGGTAAAACATAATAATGTTAAAGTTGTATAAGTCAAATAAATACTGGGTGGACTATTATATACTAAAAAAAATAATGGTTATACAATTGTAATACGTAATTATTCATGAAAAGAAAATTAACTGTATTTTAAGGTAAAAGGTAGATAATGCCAGCATAACACTGTTAATTCATTTCTTTGGTTTAACAGATCTTTATTATTAGGAAACGTTATAATATGCAATTTTTCTTGTAAATACAGGGAACATGGGTCATGTAAGGATTTACAAGTTCAAGTATTTTTTTTAATATATTTTCCATTTTATCGTAGAAGTTTTCCTAACTTCTTTTAAGTGACAAAAGAAGTTTTCTTAACTTTTAAGTAACAAAAAGAAATATTCTATTACGGTATGCATTGTTGTAGAAAGGTAATATGTGTTAATACCACCTAGTTTTAAAGGAATTTTTGCTACTACCAAT
Source organism: Acanthosepion lycidas (assembly GCA_963932145.1). NCBI lineage: Eukaryota > Metazoa > Mollusca > Cephalopoda > Sepiida > Sepiidae > Acanthosepion > Acanthosepion lycidas. Next base: position 50,090,573 of record OZ010578.1, on the reverse strand, counting down.
ATAAAATTTTTTAACTGTTGGATTTTCTCTAGATAAAATAGTACTAAGGTAAACAGGGGAATCAGTTTGGCACCTATTTTGTAATGGACAGTCGTTAGGATTTCTAAAATTACAGAAGTTGTTATCATTATTTTTTGTCGCTTCGGTATGACGATTGTTACTTAGGTTTAAGTGTTGATTTAAAATTTTATTATTGTGTTTTTTAATAATTTTTCAAGGTTATCTGTACATCTATAGCTTAATTTAACTGTATTTTTTTTATCGAAAATCTTACTAAGAGAATTATTTTTGGGGAAAAATATCTACTTCTACAAATCGGCACATGCATAATACATTTATTGCAGAAATATTTTCTAGTATCGTTCGATGACATGTCTAAGCGCCAGTTTTTCTTGACATATAAAAATACCCCCTCCTTCTGAGCTTATTTTTCTATTTTAGCGTAGATCTGACGTTTAATTGGTTAATCTAGACATACCCACAAATATATTTTTAATTCTGACCTTACGCGCCCTACCCTTAACTTTCGAAAAAGAGGTAACGATATGTTTTTAAATTTCACTAATAAATCATTTTTTTATCTCAAGTTATCTACCATCGCCCGGGGAAGTGTAATCTTACTACTGAAACATGAAAGCTTTTGCGTAGCGATGTAAAATGGGTTTATTGTTTTTTCGAGGACACCACTCTACAAAAGCTACTAGCCAACCCCTATATCACACCCATATGCAGGCATTTTGGTACATGTTCAACACTCAGAGCTCACCCCTGGTTCATATTGCAACTATGCTGAGCGAGCCTTACTTAGTTTCTGGTTGAGAGAGCGCGTAATCTGGCGTGATTAGGTACGTCCATTCCCTCGATCACGATGACTTGTGACTTCGTTCTAGCACAACCATTGACGGTTTCTAAATAGTTCCATCTACTCAATTTCCCTCTCAATGCGTAGATAAACTTGTGGTATATTTTTTCGGGCGCTTTCCGCATTTCATAGCAAGTCATACATAAAAAAAAAAGTAATATGTCTTATGCGGATAGACGTAATCGACAAAGTCCTGATGTAATTCATTGATACTTAATTTACGTCGAAGACAATATTTCGGACATTTATCCTCAAAGTTTTATTTATCCTCGAAAGTTTTTATTTTTTATTTTTTGTATTAAATATTGAGCATCTACAAGTAAAAATGTTCGTAATTTCTTTTATTTTTCAAAGAATGATTTTTTTTTATCACTTGGAACGAATCGTTCATGGGAGATAACTCGATATTAAAAGAAATCCAAATTATCTCCCTTTCATAACGGATTTTTTTTTTTTTCTATTAGACTTCATTATGTTATTCGTGGTTCAACATCACTTTGTACAGCGTTATAAAAGTACGAAATAAAAGCATTGAATATAGTTTCTCTTCAGTCAGCCAGTTTCAAAACGCAATAAGATTCAGAAAAAAGAGAGCTGTTGATGATACTGTGATGAAATACTGTCATTTGGACTTAAATATATATATTGGACTAATATAAAAACATATATATATATATGTGTGTTCAGGAAAGGGAATTCAGAGCAGCATGAATCCATCCAGCTCTTATCTTAAATAACAACTTAAAAGAGACTGTTTTACAACACAAGGTCTGCCCAAAATTCATGTTAAAAAAAAAAACAAAAAAAAAAAACAAATGAAAACTACAGACAAATGTTCATTTTCTTCATCAAGACATCCATATCTCTAGTTCAGTGTTACCACAAGGCAGCATTTTTTTTTTTCCTGATGATAATAATAAAAACGAAAGAATATTAATCTACAAACCAGTGTGTCTGAAGATTTTAATTTTTTAATATTTTTTATTGTCCGAAGTATATATATCCTGTCAAAGGACGAATATTTTCTATGAAAATTTCTCGGACATTCAGGCCGGTAAATGTTATTTAATACTGTTTATTATAAACAGAGCATTTACTTAAATACTTGTATCTACAAAAAGAATGTTAAACATAAAAATGTCTTTAATAAATAAATTGTCGGACTTTGTCCATTTCTTAATGTATGACGTCTTTTGTTTACATTTGATACGCCATGAGCAGTTATGAATGTACGAGGTTCATGGAAGATTGAAGTTTATAAGCAGTAAATTCGACTTTGCCAACCGAACGATCCTTTGTGGCTGAACGGTTAGGCATGTCAAGCTAAGTGACGGTTCCGTATATGATGTAGGTTCGAATCCTGTCAAAGGACGAATATTTTCTATGAAAATTTCTATGGCATTCGGGCCGGTAAATGTTATTTAATACTGTTTATTATAAACAGAGCATTTACTTAAATACTGGTATCTACAAAAAGAATGTTAAACATAAAAATGTCTTTAATAAATTGTCGGACTTTGTCCATTTCTTAATGTATATATATATATATATTGAACAATAAAAAATATTAAAAAAATAAAATCATCAGACACACTGGGTTGTAGATTAATATTCTTTCGTTTTTATTATTATTATTTCATTTAGATTCCTCGACTTGTTTCGGCCAAAATGGCCATCATCGGGAGGAGAAATATTTCTGCTTGCTGCTAGCACTAAACTACAGAAATGAATGTCTTGATGGAGAAAATGAACTTTTGTCTGTAGTTTTCATTTGTTTTTTTATTTTTTGATCTTTTAACATGAATCTTTTAACATTCCTTGTGTTGGTCAAACAGTCTCTTTTAAGTTGTTATTTGAGATGAGAGCTGGATGAATTCAGCTGTTCTGAATTCCCTTGGACAGTTTGACAGTTTTATTGGTTCCTGGAGAGGGGATGTGTCTCTGTTGAGTGTGTGTGTGTGTGTGTGTGTGTTATTTGGTTCTTAGGGAGTGAGTGAGTATGATATGTGTAAACGTGTGTATATTGCTGTGGGTATCTGTTATCATTTGGCTCATAAGGGAGTGAGAGATTATGATGTGTGTAAGTGTGTCTATTCGTATGGGTGTGTGTATAAGTGTGAGGCCTCAACACCTCCGTAAGCATGTCTGTCTTGTGTGGGTGAGAAATGTGGGTAGGTTTTGATTTGTATGGTTATATATTAATACTATGTATATTGTTAAATTTATGGTTTAGCCCGGCTGGATAGTGTGTTTTTAGACGTTGTACCCACTTATTTTCATGGAACTCTAAAATTTTTCTAAGGTTATCTGCTCTGAACTTTTCTATTCTCTCAATTATAGTGAATTTGGCATGGGTTTTGAAATCGTGTTTTTCTAGGCGGAAATGTTGTTCTACAGGTAATAATTTTTCATGTGGAGTCGACAATTCGATTGCGATAATTATTAATTCTGTAGTGAAAGGGCCATTCAGATTTTCCTACATATTGTTTCTGGCATAGTGGGCATTCTAGGAGGTACATTATGTTATGACTTCTACAGTTAGAATCGTGGTAGATTTTGGAAGTAGATTTAGTGACTGAGCTAGTGAATGAATTCGTGTGTTTAATATGGTTGCAGCCTAAACTTCTTTTGTTGTTACATGGTTGGGAAAATCCTGTTGTTTTTGTTGTTAGTTTATTACGGATTACCTTGTCCCCTGAAATGTGGTTACTACCTATGATTTCTTTTAGGTTCTTAGGTCTACGATATGCAAGAAGGCCGGGTTCCTTAAACATTTTTTTTAGGTCTGGTTTGAGATGTAGTATTTCCCAGCGACGTGATTATTTGGGATAGTGGAGGCAGAGTGGGGTTGAAATTGGTTACTAGAGGAATGCGTCTAGATTTATTTTTAATCTTGTACATTAGGGTGTCTTCTCTAGGCGTGGAAATTGCTTTATTTATTTGTTCCCTGATTAGGTGTTGTTTATAGCCACGTGTTGTGAATTGATGCTCCAGATTTTCAATGTGTTTATTTAATTCTTCATTGTTAGAACATATCCTTCTGAGTCTTGTGCTTGTGAATAGAGAAGGTTGTCTTTGAGGTGTTTAGGGTGGGAAAACTTAAAGTGTAGATAGTTGTGGGTGTCGGTGATTTTAGTGTGTAGTGTCGTTTGTAGTTTCCTATTTTCATCTATATAAATGCGGGTGTCTAAAAATGTTACTGATGTTGTGGATTTTTCATAGTCAAACTTAATTGAGTTGTGCACCGTGTTTAGGGTCATGAGGAATTGGATAAGTTTGTCATCACTGCCCGTGTATACAAAGAATATATCATCGATATATCTTGCATAGAATACGCAGTCGCTACCAATGAGGGGATAGATATGGGTCTCCTCAAATTTTCCTATAAATATTGTAGCATATGATGGAGCTGCAATTGTGGCCATGGCACAACCTCTTACTTGAAGGAAGTGTGCTCCATTGAAGTTCAAAGTATTAAATGTGATAACATGCTCCATGAGTTTTATGATAACTTCTGTGTGGGGGGGAGTCTTGTTTTCTTCTTTTAGTAAGTGCTTCCTGAAGGGCGGTTAGCCCTTTGATGTGTTTAATGTTTGAATAGAGTGACCTTACGTCCATATTCACGAGAATAGCATTCTCTGGTACTGTTTGTATGTGACTAATTTGTTTAGTAGATCTGTTGTGTCTCTGATGCAGGATTTTACTTCATTAGCTAGGGGTTGTATGTAATGGTCTACGTATTTGGAATTTTTCGTTTTGTGGCAGTTGAATGATGAAATGACCGGCCTTCCTGGGTTGTTGCTTTTGTGTATTTTAGGAAGGAGATAGAAACGAGCAGGTGTAATGTTTGTGGGTGTAAGTGTTGTGTATATTTCCTTGTCGATTAGATTGTTGCGAAGCATTATGTTTAGTGAGCTAGTTAATTCTTTTTGGTATTCGGGAAGGGGATCTGTAGGTATGCTTTTATAGGTTTCTTTGTCGGCTAGCTGTTTGTTGGCCTCATTAATGTATTCTTCGATTCTCCAAATCACTGTCGCATCCCCTTTGTCAGCCTGTGTTATGATTAGGTCATCTCTATGTGTCAGCGTGTCGAGGGCTATACGTCCCCCTTCAGTAATATTGTCACTTGGCAGCTTACGTGCTATTGTTTTCTTTATATCATTTGCTACGGCTAGTTCAAATGTCTGTATAGTAATGTCTGTGTTTTGTGGGGTGTAGGTAGTATCCTTCTCTTTTAATGTATCAAGTATGGAAGGTGTGTGACCATTGTCCCCATAGTGGGCTTTTAACCTTATTCTTTATATATATATATATATATATATATAGTGCTGTTCGATAAAAGTGACTCACCTGATTTTTTTGCTAAAAATTTTTTTGTCTATTGTTTTTGGGGTTAAAATTTTTTTAAATCTTACTAATATAAAGACCCCTTCTCGACCACCTAAAAAAAGTTTATTCACCCTAAGGTATTCTACTGATAATTATAAATTATCGCATTCTAATGATTAAACTGGTAAATTTAAAGAGCTTTTGACAAAATATTGAAAACTATTTTACAATACACTCAGAACAATATTCTAGAGAATTCTAGAACAGCTTAAATTAAATCTAGAGTATTCCAGAATATTCCAGAAAGCCTCATAGAGTATAAAAACAGCTTTAACTAGCCACTAACCAAATGAAAGGGTAAAAACACGCATCAGAACCACTTAAGGCATCTATTATTGCCCTCTGAAAAGCAGGAAAGACTACGAAAGAAATTGCAGAAATTGCTATAACCTCACAATCAACTGTCTCACGAGTGCTTAGGGCACGTAATGATGCCACTCCTGGTCCAAGAAAGGAAAAAAGCGAAAGTAAAAAAAAGATTGATGATAGAACTGGCAGGGTAATCAAGAGAGAAGTTGCGAAGACTAGGACTATAACTAGTCAAGAAATTGTAGCCAGTCTAAGCGAAGAGCAAGGTGTAAGTCTTGTCTCTTCAACAGTCCGTCAGAACAAGGTTCCAAATCTTGTTAGAACAAGGCTACAAATCTCGTACACGAAGGTTTAAGCCGCTAATAAGCAAAGCCAACAAACCCAAGAGACTTGAATGAGCTGACTATTACAAAAATGTCATTGTAGGAAACTGGAAGAATGTTCTCTTCTCCGATGAAACGAAAGTTGAGCTAAATTCAAAGGATAAGGTTAGTCACTTTTATCGACCAGCACTATATATATATATATATATATATATATATATATATATATATATGTATAATGTAAAATCTAAAAATATGAAGTTAGTAGCCAAGCTATTCTCATAGCTCACCATGTCTTCCTTTCAGACTTATTTCATATTGTAAACAGAAGAATAAAGGAGACGCTGCTGCTTTTTTTATGTGCCATGTCCCTCCAGAACGTGGACTACTATGGTTCACCACAATTTCTTCGCTTTGTAGCTCGATGTAGGTTTTCTCCATACAATCTTTCCCAGTCTCTGTTCATAATCCATTTACACAAGATCGACGTTTCCCACTGCCTTTCTTATCTTTAATGTCCTGTGCGTATCAAATTCTCAAAACCCTCTTTCCTTATGATGCGTCCGAGAAATTTCAACTGACTCTTTCAGATTCTAAGTAAAACATACTAACCTGAAAAATATATATCAGAACTTGTTGGGTGTGAGTTTTATAGAAATGAGAGGACAATAAATTAATATACACTTCAACATTGGGTCCGGTTTGAATAAGATTCAAAAGTCAAAAAAACAGAACCGGTTTAAACGCGAGTCGACAACGTAAACATATGTCTGGTCTACAGTAGCTTAAAAAAAAACATAGGGTGGTGTATATTCGAGTTAAAAAGGTAAACACAAGTCTGGTTTATATTAAAGTCAAAATAGTAGATGTAGGTCCGCTTCATACCAGTCTCTGTCAAAGGACAGAGGGGCAACTGGGAAAATTATACTGAAGTGGTGCCCAGCCCTGGGAAACAGCTGCCCGGGGTCGCGCCCTCCGATTGCACCAGAGGGAGGGATCGGTGCTTGCATCGAGGCCAGCGTAACCGACGGTTGTGGGGGCCGTGGGTAATTGTTGTCCCTTGCCAGGGTATACGCACTCGGGTCCCCACTTTAAAAAGACCTTGTGTCACATCTCGTCCTCGTCGGGGAACGAGTAAACATCGATTCATACCAGTCAAAACGATAGACATACGCCCAATTTACACTCGAATCAAAAAGTCAGAAATAAGCCCAGTTTATATTGTAGTAAAAAATATCGATATAGTTTTGCTTTACACTAGATACCAAAAAGTAGTTTTTTACGGTTTTACTCTAAATTAAAAAAAAAAAAAATGTAGCCATATGTCCGTTTTGAACGAGAGTCAAAAAGTAGATACACATCCGGTATACTCAAGAGCAGTGTTTACCAACGTGGGCGTTAGCGCTTCCTTGTGGAGTCGTATGTTGAAAGAGGACTCTGGGATTTTTTATTTCATTGGGGGCGGTGAACATAGTGGTTATTTATCCTTTTTCCTTTCTCATATTTTCAAAATTTATCCAATATTAGCGATAAAAGGAAATTTCTGAAAGGTATCTAAAAATGTGGGAAGCTATCAAACTTTTCTTCATTGCTTCTCCAATTTCCTATATGGCTGAATGTGCTTTCAACGCAGTTACACAGCTTCTTACGAAACAAACAAAAAAAGAAAAACGTCTGCAAATTACAATTTGAAGAGATCTACGATTATTATAAGAAGCATGGAACCTAGAGTGAGAACCTTAGCCATTAAGCACTAAAGTCAACCATCGCAATGAAGGCAATGAGATAAGCTATCAAAGAAAAGGTGTGTTTTTTAGCGTTCTTAATAATAAAAAAACGACTGCAAATTACAAAACGAGATCTACGATTACTTCTAAGCAGCATGAAACCTAGAGTGAGAACCTTAGCCAGTGAGCACCAAAATTCAACTATCGGATTTAAAACATTGAGATAAACTATCAAATAAAAGGTGTTTTTAGCATTTTTAATAATAGAAATGAAAACAATATTAAAATTATTGTTGTACTAATACTGGTGTCAAAAGATGAAAAATAGAAAAATACATTATAAAAATTAATAGCTATACATTTTCATAGTAACAAAAATAAAAAAATAAATACTGCGATACGCCATTGGAAAAAAAATTTACCAAAGCTAACAAAAAATAAATCTTCGACATTAAATAACCTATAAGGAGTTGATATGCCGTTAAACAAACAAACCAAACCTCTGCAAGTCGTGTGAAAATACTATATATATTTTTTTAATTACTGAAAAACCAAGTGGAAAAAAAAAAACCTTGATTCAACGAGTCAAGCTCCTTGGAGTTTGTGTTTCCAATTCGTGATGCTGGTAGTGATAAATCTTCATACATTCTAGTTCAGTGGAAGAGGCAATTGATACGACCAGAAAGCTTTAACTCATTAGAATTAAGTGACGGTAGATATCCTCTGTTTTGAACGGTGGGTCGTCCTGGGTATCACTATAAACTATATCCGGTCTCAGGGCCTCTGATCGGGAGATTGAATGTTTTGAGGAGCGTGGAACCCCGTCCTAATTGCGGTTGACTCCATGCCCACCCTGAAACGAGGTGATAGCACCTGTTAGGAGCTCAGTTATCGGCAAATAGTTCACCCTAGACACTATGAAAGTATGAAAAGACATTTTTATAGTGTACCTGCCAGCAATAAAAATTTTGAAAAAAATATATCAGCAATACATTTTTGTCAATTACGAATTTACTTTAAATTTTTATGAGGAAAAAGTAATGAAATTTATAAAATAGTTAACAGAATAAATAAACCTTCTGAAATGAACTTTTATTTTGAAGACATTATATTGTATATTTAAGCGGGATTATGTGAAGCTTGTGCTTAAGGTACATTGACAATTATTTGTATTTAAGGCCTAATACGAGGGTAGGCTGAATAGTGATATTTAGCTACCCACCACGAGGGTTACATGTGGCACAAGGCCGAGTTTAACGTGGGATCTCCGAGTCCGTAGGCTCGGCCAAAAATATTCCTTCTTTGAACCCGCATAAACGGGTTCAGGGGCAGTCAAGCACCCCGAACGAGACTCTGCCCTTCGGCGGAGCCTCGCCCGGGTTCCTCTCCGCCCGAAGGCAGAGATTTAGTTATTGTCCATGAAGGAGTGATGCTAGTGCTGTGAAAACTTGCATGCATTAATTTTACCTTTTCTTATTAATAACTGCATTGTTTCCTTCCAGCGAGGGGGTTCGTTTCTCGGCCTTTGGCTGAGATTCGATCGCGGCTACGACTAGTTATGACAGGCTTCGGCCTGGGCTAGCTAAGACAAGCCATGACCAGCGTTGACTAAGCTCTGACCAGCTTGAACATGCTATGACGATTTTTAGACCAGTGGCCCTTAGAGTGGAAACACTCGGGTCTCCCACGTTAAAAGACCTTGTGTCACATCTTGACCTTGTGGGAGTCAAGTAAATACCGTTTCCTTCCAGTTAAACTGGCATCAGACTGTTCAGAGATGATGGTGCATACCGTTGGTCAAAAAAGTCGTCAACAGCAGATATGACGTCATCATCACTTCAATACTTGTTCCCTGCTAAGTTTTGTTTGCCCGCTGGGGAAAAGATGACAGGCAAATCAGGAGAATAGGAAGGGTGATCAACCAGACAGTCATGCACAACAGCAACTGAAACCAAGGAGTTCGTCAGTTTTCCCGGGCATTGGTTCTTGCTAGTCTTTTGTAACTGCCTCAGCAAGTTGACATAGGGTTCTCCATTGATGGCGTGTGTCCTTTGAAGATAATCAATAAACACGATGCCTTTTGCATCCCAAAAAACTGAAGCCATCACCTTTCCTGAATGAAATACGACGTTGGCCATCTCTGGATCAGGCGGGAAGGGCAGTTTCCACTATATGGATTATTTCATTGTTCCTGGCTCAAAATGATGAACCCAACACTCATTCTGAGTTAGAAAACGTTCCAGGAAACAAG
>OZ010578.1:50030712-50070712 GCA_963932145.1 Acanthosepion lycidas | reverse complement strand
TGAAAAAAAGGTAACAATAGAGAGGAAATCTGGATCAAGAAGTCACAACAGCAAGAGGGATCATCATCTCAAATTATAGCTAAAGAGATCCATTAGAAAATATCAAACTCAATCTCTATGACGTTTGGCACGTGAGAGAGGAGTTTCAACAATGACAGTCCAAAGAGCAGTGAAAAAAGATTTGAAAAAGAAATCATACACGAAACCTGTGAGGTAACTTGTTATTTCACGACAGAAAGTTAGAAGGTTAGAGAGAACGAAGATAATTTTGAATAAGTTGGAGAATGACCCTGGAATAATATATATATATATATTTGAACTTTATTTCGATCCTTCTTGAGCCGATCCTTAGCTATGATGAACATGTCATTTTCGTTTATGAATGATTTTCTCATGATTCTTCTGTAAAAAGCATGGAGAGTAATTATACATTCTTATTGCTCAAAGTAGAGTCCAATAGTGTTATAAAAATCTCTGGGTACTCCCGTTAGGTATCTTTAAGCATTTCTAAGATACAACGACTCAAAGTTTAATCTAACAATTAGAAAATTTTCCTGTTACATCATTTAGAAAATTTTGCTGTTACAATTGGTATATACCGAATGGTTAGAACAAACGCTTTTCGACCATGACATCTGAGTTTGAATCACACCGTGGTCAATTTGTCATCGGTCTGGGTGGGGTGTAGCAGGTTGGCTCTGCTGGTGTTGAAGTTTGTGAACAGGTGTCTGCAACAGGATTTAACTAGACCCTGTAGTCAGCTATGTATGTGTGTGTGTATATATATATATATATATATATATATATATATATATATATATATATATGCGTGTGTGTGTGTGTATATATATATATATATATAATATACTTGCTGCGATGGGTAAATTGATGGCATTTTATATTTTTAATTTCGCGCATGCGTACTGTTTGATTTTGATTTTGTCGACTGCACATTATAGTAAGGCAGTTGAGAAAAAGAGCACCATGACGAAATTCAATGCTGTACTGCTTGGCATTCGCACCGGAAGCTCTAATATGAACATTTCAGTGTGTTTGTGTGCTATTCTTAGGACGTTGCAGAGTATTCGGAAAGAGTTGGATGATATATCCAGTCAATATCATGGTGTTTGGAGGGATCTCTAGTGATGCCAGCGTTATGCCTCCATTCACGTTCCCAAAGGGCCTAAGATTCAACATGGAAGCCTACATTAAGTGCTTTGAGGAGGTAGTTCTGCCCTGGATCAAGAGGGTGGCTGCCTAAAGTCCCTATGTCAGGGAACAGGACACTGCACCATGCCACAGAAGCAGGAGAACTCAGTCATAGCTGTCAGACAATTACTTCGCCCACATCAAACCTTACATCTCGTCACCTGGATTGCAACTCCTTGATTATTATATGTGGGGCGGGTTGAGCAAGAGACTAACAAAAATCTTTGTAACACAAAAGATTAACTGGAGAATTTCGCTTAAAGGCACTGTTTACCCTTCCTTGTTCGGCAAAAGTCCTAAGTGGGTAAGTTGGTCTGGATATACCGACGGTTCCTTCTGACCAGCTTGAACGCTGAGACCATATTTTTCTTTAATAAGATTTCTCGAATATTTAGGCCGGTAGACGATAATAAATAAATAAAAAAACGGCGTGTCTATTCAAGTACGAGTATCCGTATAAGTAATAAAATCTGAAGGATTAATAAATAAAAAAAAAATCAATCACATTCTTTACAAATCGCTTTGATTACGTTAGGATATAAAACTGAGCTGATATGTCCATTTCAAGAGTCAGAGGAAAATCTGTGTTTAAAGGCAATATTCAACTTTGCTTGGTCATCGACGCACTCTGTAGCCGAGAGATCAAAACACGTCAGATCTAATGACGGTTTCCCCTAGGCGAATGCAGGTTCGAATCCTGTCGGAGACTGCATAATTTTCTCTGATATGATTTTTCGAATATTCATGTCAGTAGACGAAAATATACGGTTTAATAAATAAACTCAAATACGTGTATCCACTAAAAATAACGTTTAAATGTTTAAAATCTGTCGGATTATTAAATAAAAAAGAAACCCTTTCTGTACTTATATATATATATATATATATATATATATATATAGTCAAACCTAGAGAGCCAGACAAACCTACCAAGGTTTCACCTAAGCTGATCGTCCGGGAAAGCTAGCTTAGTCTGGCTCTCTAGGTTTGACTAGGTCTGCTCTACTTTTGTATTGAGCACTTTTTTAGTTAGTCGATTACTCGTATCGGATTTTTTTCTTTGGGCTTTGGACCTGTATGCTGTACGATTATTTTCGACAGACGTTCATGTTCCTAGCTCTTTCTTTTTTAAAAACCTTTCTTTCCTTCAAGATTGATTTGACCATTAGCAAATCAAGAAACCGAAGGTTTTCCGAGACGAGTGTAGTTACCTATATATATATATATATATATATATATATATATATATATATATATATATATATATGTGTGTGTGTGTGTGTGTGTGTGCGTGTGTGTGTGTGTGTATGTGTGCGCGTGCGTCGGTTGTCCTTCGAATACGAAGATGTGCCGTATCTACCTCTCATCTGAGCTGGAAGTGCAGGGTCTGGAACAGAGGGAGCACTGAAAGTCTGTTGTGACAATCACTGCTGACGATTCCCTGTAGTGCTGATCTCTGGCAGCGGTGAGATTCCGGCGTCGGGCATCCTCGAAGGTGACACCAACATCATGGATTGTGATTCGCCAACGTGGTCGATCCCTGGCACGGTCCTCTAGTTCTTTAGGTTCGAGCTTGCACCCCTGGAGATTTGCTTTCTCAGTGTCTTTGTACTGCTTCTTCGGACGGCATTGGTTTCTCTTGCCGTGAAGTAGCTCTCCGTACAGCAAGCGTTGCTCCTCTATGCGGATGGCATGCCCCAACCGTCGGAGTTGGGCCTTAATGACCATGGACTCAATGCTGGAGAAGTGAGTTCGATCCAGGACCTGACGGTTGGTAACACGGTCCTGCCAGCGTATTCGGAGTATGGAACAGAAAGCTCGCATGTGGAAATTCTTCAGCTTCTTGATGTATCTACGGTACATTGTCCAAGACTCATAACAATACAGCAGGGGGGGCAAAACCATTTCATTGTTCATTCTTAGCTTTGTAGTCAGCCGAATTTTCCCTAATGCCTGACTCGCTTATATATATATATATATATATATATATATATATATATATATATATATATATATACATAGATAGATAGATAATATTAGTGGTCAATATATATATATATATATATATATATATATATATATATATATATATATATATATACGCACACACACACACATATATATATATATATATATATATATATATATATATATATATATATATATATAAGCAAATATATGGATATAGATCCGACAGTATGAAGAAAAATATACGGAAAAAACAAATAAAAATCCTTATATGCAATTATGCTGTTTTAATGTTTGTCATGTTGAATTGATAATGTTAATTACATTTTATGAATATGTCCTGAAGATGGTTTATTAGACCGAAACGTCCGACGTTGACATTATATTAACATTAAAACAGCATAATTGCATATAAGGATTTTTGTTTGTTTTTTCCGTATATTTTTCTTCATATATATATATATATATAAGTAAATTTCCAAGAGGATAGAATCCAAGTAGAGCACAAGAATATAAACAGTAATATTCTATGGTTATAATTTATTACATTGGAATCGTAATCACGATCCAATTCATCTGACCTAAACATTTCTAGGTCTGATGAATTGGATCGTGATTACAATTCCAATGTAATAAATTATAACCATAGAATATTATTGTTTGCGAGTTTTGTATTATATTCTTACTCTGTCCTGGACATTGAGTTCTACCTGGGTTCTATCCTCTTGTAAATTTATATATATATATATATATATATATATATATATATATATATATATATATATGTGTATGTATGTATGTATGTATGTGTGTACATGGGTATAGATATGTGTGTATGTGGGCACACGCCTATATGTATGTATGTACGTGTATATATTATTGTGTATGTGTCTATCCGGATGTGTTTTCGAACATAGAAATATAGGTTTTTGCTAGATTAGATAATCGTTATATTTATTTTTATATGTTTATATTTGATTTGTAGCCTGTAGTCGATATTAATTTTGTCAAATTTTCTTAAGTACACAAGCGGCCCTTTTAATAAATGCCCTTCAGTTTTAGTTCCCCCACCCCATCTCTCTCCCCCACCCCCTTTTTCTTTTCTTTTCCTCTCCCTCCCTCTTCTTCTGATCTTTAAGATTAGATCGTCTATTGTGTGTGTATGTCACCACAAAATGTATCCTTTCCGGTTACATCTTTAATGTATTAGACATCCGACAACACTAATATTCCGACAACATTCATATTCCTCTCATTTAAATCGTCTTTGACTCCCCTCTCTAAAACTTCTCTCTGTTAAATTTTAATCTCCCACCTTCTCTCGTCTTTTACCCCTCTCTTTAGCTCTAACATTCGTCCCACACTCTCATACTTATACTCTCTCTAAATTCTATTTTTTATTTCCGGAGTTGTTTTTTTTTTTAATTTGTAGGTCTGATGAATTGGATCGTATTTACGATTCCAATGGAATAAATTATGACCATGGAATATTAGTGTTTAAGCCTTTTTATTATATCCTTATTCTGTCCTGGACATTGAGTTCTACCTAGATTCTATCCTCTTGGAATTTTTTTATTCAAAAAATATATATGTATGTGTATACACGTATGTATATATATTTATATATTTCGCATATGTATGTGTATATTTACCACTAATATTATATATATATATATATATATATATATATATATATATATATATATATATATATATATATATATTGACCACTAATATTATCTATCTATCTATCTATCTATCTATCTATATATATATATATATATATGTATAAGCAAATCCCCCCAAGGAAGGCTGGAGTGCTATTAGCACGCAAGGAGTTAGAGAGAGTGAGAGTAAGAGAAAAGAGGAGTGTTTGGGAAATGTATAAAGAGAAGGGCAGGAATCAATGAAGGCGAAAGCCTGGGATGATGTCGATTGACATTACATTTGAATATTTAAAGATTATAGCTGCCAGAGAAGCAAGTGATAGGAAGGGAGTTGCACTGACGAAAGGTGCGAGATAAGAAATTGTTGGAGTAGAAGAGATGGCTACATTTAGCCGTTTCGACAGTGAAAGGGTGGGACCGAGATGCCAACCTAGTAGCACGCTTAAATTCATGCAGTTTATGGAATCAGTGAAAGTAGCTCGTCAGAGCAGTTGCCATGAAAATACTTATAGAAAAGACAGAGGGAAGGCACAGTACCTGTGTGAGAAAGTGACTGCAGACGGCATGCCAGATCACGATATGTATATACAGTGTAACCCGGATATAAGAGACTAGGATATAAGAGAAACCCGGATATAAGAGAGATTTTCTCTGGTCCCAAATTAGAGCCATACTTACCTAAACAAAATAGACCAAACCAGGATATAAGAGAAACCCGGATATAAGAGACTTCTTCTCCGGTCCCGACAACTCTTATATCCGGGTTACACTGTACTGACTCCGATATATATATATATATATATATATATATATATATATATTCAACGTATCAGGGTCAAGCAGATAAGTTTCTAGGATCCGATAGCCCGACACCAGCACATGAGATTTGATTATAGTGTTGAAGGTTTTGTGCATAACTATCCACATTCTTTGAAGGGCCGAATACAGAGACCTGGTGCATTACATGCCATAAGGTCCCCAAACGACCCTCCGGATGTGGTGAGACCAGATGCCATCTAAGGTTATAGAACCCTGTCGGTCCTGCTATTTACCCATAGCTGGAGGGAGAAGAAGGGGATTCATACCTTTCTCGAGGTTATTAGTGCGTAAGTGAATGTAGTGATTTAGACTTTGATTCCTCAATCCAAGCCGTGCCTCATACTTATTATAAAACCCAGGTTGTGTGTGTGTGTGTGTGTGTGTGTTTATTTCGTTTATATATTGGATCGGATTTCCTACATTTTTCAACCGAACTTCACAGGACTACGTAAAATTACCTTGCGGTGGTTCTGACAGCGCCCAAAATTGGGAAAACACAATTGTTTTTGCACGAAATAAATTTGAACACGATTAAGAGGCATCGCGAGAATGGAAGGGCGATAACTCATATCGAGTTATACTTATTAAAAAACCCAGGTTGTGTGTGTGTGTGTGTGTGTGTGTGTGTGTATGTATGTGTGTGTGTGTTCGTTCATATATGGGATCGGATTTTCTACATTTTCAACCGATTTCAACAAAACTTAACTTTTTTTTTTGGCAGGTAGTGTTTCTTATTGTCTTGCACACTTTTTTCTTTATTTTTACATTCAGAATGCTTTAAAAATTCCATTTACAAGACAATTGTTTATAATAAAATTCTATTCAATTGGTAGACTCATAACGATTGAAAACAATGTTTTTGTTTGAGTTTGGGTTTGACGAATTCATAAAAAAAACAAAACAAAAAAAAACTAATTAAGACATGCGTGTCCGTCAACCTTAAACAAATAATCTTCGTCAATTTTATTTTTCAGTCTTTATGATGGTCGATACTTGATCTATCTCTTACTGTTACATCCCCGGGCAACGCCGGGCTCTACTGCTAGTATATATATATATATATATATATATATATATATATATATATATATATATATATGTATGTGTGTGTGTGTGTGTGTGTGTGTGTGTGTGTGTGTATGTGAAAGAAAGATTTTGACTGGCCGAACCAAAAGAATAAAGAGACAACGTGAGAGTGCACTAAAGGGCAGCGTCGAGGAAGTTGATGTTATCAACTGCAAGAAAAAAAAAAATGAAGT
Source organism: Acanthosepion lycidas (assembly GCA_963932145.1). NCBI lineage: Eukaryota > Metazoa > Mollusca > Cephalopoda > Sepiida > Sepiidae > Acanthosepion > Acanthosepion lycidas. Next base: position 50,063,790 of record OZ010578.1, on the reverse strand, counting down.
TTCTAATTTAAAGTCACTGGATTTCTGTTCTTCGTGCTGTCACGTGATCAGCACGCAGATGTATCTCATTGGCAGAGGGGCTTATCGAAACTCGCAGACTTTATCAGTGCTATAGCTGTCTGATCTCAGCTAGCCCACGCCATTTGCAGGTCTGTACTGAAAGCCTATCACATGTGGCCATTTACATACATATATATATATATATATATATATATATATATATATATATATATATATATATATATATACGGGGTGTTGCTGTTTAAAGTGTTTATTTCGGCAAACATTGACTTGTGTTTGTCAGTGTTGAGTGATGGTAGAGATGAAGCAGGGAGTAGGTGAAGGTGATGGACAGATAAACTTTAGTTCCGTATGGGATGAGGATGGCCGGCGACTTGGGCATGAATATAAACATTGCGGTCGGTTCGGATATTTTGGGATAATGGCTTGGTAGAAATGGAGAAGAAAAAGTTGATGTTGATGATAAGGTAGAAGAAGAAGAAGAAAAGGCAGAGAAACAGTTAACAATGGGTAGAAGAAGAAGGAGAAGAAGAAGAAGAAGAAGAAAAAAAAGGAGGAGAAGGTGAAATAGTTAACAATCGCAAGAAGACGTAAAAGAAGAAGGAGGAGGAGAAGGATGAGGAAGTGAAATAGTTAACAATGGCTAGAAGACGTAAAAGAAGAAGAAGAAGAAGAAAGAAGAAGAAGAAGTAGGAGGAGAAGGGGAAATAGTTAACCTTGGCTAGAAGACGTAAAAGAAGAAGAAAAAAAAGGCAGAGAAACAGTTAACAATGAGTAGAAGAAGAAGAAGAAGAAAAAAAAGAAGAAGAAGGAGCAGGAGGTGGAAGAGGAGGAGGTGAAATTTTTAACAATGGCTAGAAGACGTAAAAGAAGAAGAAAAAAAGGCAGAGAAACAGTTAACAATGAGAAGAAGAAGAAGAAGAAGAAGAAGAAGAAGAAGAAAGAAGAAGAAGAAGTAGGAGGAGGAGGGGAAATAGTTAACCTTGGCTAGAAGACGTAAAAGAAGAAGAAAAAAAGGCAGAGAAACAGTTAACAATGAGAAGAAGAAGAAGAAGAAGAAGAAGAAGAAGAAGAAAGAAGAAGAAGAAGTAGGAGGAGGAGGGGAAATAGTTAACCTTGGCTAGAAGACGTAAAAGAAGAAGAAGAAAAAGGCAGAGAAACAGTTAACAATGAGAAGAAGAAGAAGAAGAAGAAGAAGAAGAAGAAGAAGAAGAAGAAGAAGAATGGAAGATCTGAAGAATAGGAGAAAGAATAATTGATGATAGATAAATGTGATGAGAAGAAGAAGAAGAAGAAGAAGAGGAAGAAGAAGAAGAAGAAGAAGAAGAAGAAGAAGAAGAAGGAGCAGGAGGAGGAGGAGGTGGAGGAAGTGAAATAGTTAACAATGGTTAGAAGACGTAAAAGAAGAAGAAGAAGAAGAAGAAAAAGAAGAAGAAGAAGAAGAAACTGAAGGAGGAGGGAACGAAGTAGGCTACAATAGAAACAAATTAGAGTTGAGAAAGTGTGATGGATAAAAGAGAGATGTACATTTGGAAAACAGGAGAAAACTACAAAAATAATGAAGAAGAGAAAGAAGAATGAGAAGAAATATATTTTAGAAATGGAGGAAGAGATAACGAAAGAGAAAGAGACTCAGTGATAGATAGATAGATAGATAGATAGATAGATAGATAGATAGATAGATAGGAAGAGAGAGAGAGAGAAGGTGGGTGAAGAGTGAATATGCTATAAGCGAGTGAAAGAGAGCGAAATAACAGTAAGGGTGAGAAAGAAGGGAGGGTAAATAAAATGGGAGGTGGTAAAGGGAGAACAAGTGGAAAAAAGAAAAGGACAAAAGAGAGAAGAATAAAGACAAAGCTACAAAAGACGAAGAAAAAAAAGAGAGCACGAAGGAAAGAAAAAGCACAAAGTAAAATTTATGACATGTTGTAACTGGAAAACATGCAACTATACGGAAATCTATCTATCTATCTATCTATCTATCTATCTATCTATCTATCTATCTATCTATCTATCTCAGTCTGTCCATATCTATCTATCTATCTATCTATCTATCTATCTATCTATCTATCTATCTATCTATCTATCTATCTCAGTCAGTCCATATCTATCTATCTATCTATCTATCTATCTATCTATCTATCTCAGTCTGTCCATATCTATCTATCTATCTATCTATCTATCTATCTATCTATTTATCTATCTATCTATCTCAGTCTGTCCATATCTATCTATCTATCTATCTATCTATCTATCTATCTATCTATCTATCTATCTATCTATCTATCTATCTTAAGTTCAGCATCATCGGATCGGAATGAAAGATTAAATTCTGTGTAAGTAAAATATATTAGGATTTTTTAGGATAAGAGGGGCAATAAAGCAAAATAAATTATCAGATCCGACGACCAGCGATCAGAAAGTGTTTCTTTGTATGTTTGTTTTCTTGCCTAAAATCACAATGCAAACATCGCACAGATATAAAATACAATCGCAACACAATTAAATGCACTGGTATTTTACCGTAGCACAGCTGGCCACAATTTAATTTTAATAAATTTCTAACTAGGCGGAAGAACTAGATTCATTAATAAAAAAAACAAAAAACAAAAAAAAAAAACAAAGAAAAAACATTGAAACTGCGCTTATCCTCCACTTAAAAGAACTTAAAAGAAAACATAACAGGGACTCAGTCGTAAGGTGGACAATTTAAAAACAGGTAAAAATATTAAGTTGGTGCAAAAATAATCTCGTTTTTTGACGTTAAAAAATACGTCAAAAAACGATATTATTTTTGCACCAACCTAATATATACCAGCCTTTGAAAACTATGCCAATATGGGAAATTAGCTATTATGACATTTCCGGAAATCTTTTAAACCGAAAATCAGAATTTGCAAGCCCTTGCCCTCATAGAAAATAATTTTTATTAAGTGAATATGTAACCGGTTAAAAAAATCTGAAAAAAAAAAGAAAAAAAAAAAAAGCTGTTACCCTTTAGACACACGCCTCCTCCATCCTCCATAACAATTAAGTTAGATATTTGATATCCCTTTTTACTGTATACATTTACAATACCCTTGCATTCTTGTCCCTTTCCATTCTTTCCTTCCCCCTCCTTTTCCACTTCCCTTCCCATTAAACCCAATGTCCTGTCTTCCAATCATCATACGCCTATTATTTTTTGAAAGATAATTATATAGCGTTCTTTGTGGTTCTTTAAATAAAGCGTTAAAGAGGTCGTTTTGAAATTAACGCCCGACGAGAGCACCAGGTCGAAACCGTGGTTGCGTATCTTAATTGACCTTCTGATTTTTAAACCTATATATATATATGTGTGTGTGTGTATACATACATACATACATACATACATACAGAGAAAAGCAATGATAACAAAGTTTCAATATGAGCTCTGGTTAAAACATGTAATGATAACAGCAAAATTGCAATATGAGCACTGGTAAAAATGGTTGCTGAAGACATTAGGTTTATAATACCCAGAAATTCATACCCAGATGGTACAGTGGATAAAGGCGTTGGTTAGATCCAGTGACAGGACCCAAAGAGTGTGAGTTCAATACCCGGTTAAGGCAGTGGAAAACTTTTCAGAGGGAAAATTAGCAGGAGATAACTGATAACTGGCATCCATCAAACATGGCACGTGGAACTAGAATAGCCTACCCCAGTGATCGAAATAAAGGGTTCAGTTCGAAATAACAACCACCTGAAGAAGGCCGGAGCGTACAACGGCCGAAACATTGTGATAAATATGGCGACAAAGATGAGGACAATAGAGAGACCGCATAATGTAAATACTATATATATATATATATATATATATATATATATATATATAAAAATGAACAAACAAGTACATTCTGGTTGCAGGTGTCTGGTCATCGGATCTGATTTAATTTATTGTCCCTTTATACTAAACAATCCCAAGGCATTTTCCTTACTCACAGTTATGTCTTTCATTCCAATCTAAAGAAGCCGAATCCAACACACGTCATTTTGGCGTAACACGTCGTTTAACAAGTTTTCAACTTTGTCTCATCGAATACTATAATACATTCTACAAAAATGTACACACACACACACACACACACACACACACACATATATATATATATGGTCTGACGATTGCGTTTTGCATGAAACAGACTGTTGCCCTTGAATGTTGACTTCACTGTCCACTTATATTTACATACGCTTTGATATTGAGCACTTTAACACATGAATATAGCATAACTTAAAACTATATTTTAAGCAGATATATTTGCTAAATATAATTTAGTTTCGTGTATGGCAACAAATGCGAGGCACTCAGTGAGAAGCGAAATCATCACAGTGACAACGGGCTTGACAGAATGGCTTTGGGGAATGTGTAGAGAAACAGAGAAAAATGTAGGCTGTGAAAGACAAAGTACAAAATAAATAAAGAAAGAGAAAAAAGATAGAAGAAAGCTAGAGTGTTAGAGAGAGAAAAGATGGAAGGAGGAAAGAGTGATCATTTGGAGTGGGGGTGGCAGAGAGAGAAAATATTTTTTTTTTCCACCACACTATTTTTGTACTGACATAAACTTTGCTATCAGGGCGGCACCTTGGATTCTAACCGCCATTAGACTGTGCCTGAAGTAATCTTCGTAATACACTCAACAAAAATAAAAGCAAAGTTAAAACCAAGAGAGAGAGAGGAAGAGCGAAAGAGAGAAAGGGACAGAGAGAAGGGGAAAAGAGTGAGGAAGAGAGGGGGCAGAGAGAGGGTGAGACAGAGAGAGAGGGAAAGAGAGGGAGGGAGAGAGAGAGGGACAGAGAGAGACGGAGAGAGAGGGGCTGAGAGATAGAGATGGGGAAAAGAGGCAAACAGATAGAGAGGAAGAGAGAGAGAGAGGGAGAGAGGGATAGAGAGAGGGGTAGCGAGAAACGGAGAGAGGGGGACAGTGAGATAAAAATGGAGAGAGAGAGGGACAGACAGAGGGGAAAAGAGTGACGAATAGAGAGGACAGAGAGAGGGGGAGAGAGAGGGAAAGAGAGAGAGGAAGAGAGAGACAGAGAGAGAAGAAAGAGAAAGGGGCAGAGAGATAGAGATGGGGAGAAAGAGACAAAGAGATAAAGAGGAAGAGAGAAAAGAGAGAAAAGAGAGAGAGAGGGACAGAGAGAGAGAGGGACAGAGAGAGGGGTAGCGAGAGACGGAGAGAGAGGGACAGAGAGATAAAAATGGAGAGAGAGAGGGACAGAGAGAGGGGGGAAAAGAGTGAGGAAGAGAGGGGACAGAGTGAGGGAGAGGGAGAGAGAGTGAGGGAAAGGGAGAGAGGGCGAGAGAGACGGAGGGAGATTGGCAGAGAAATAGAGATGGGGAGAAAGAGGCAAAGAGATAGAGAGGAAGAGAGAAAAGAGAGAGAGGGGAGAGGGACAGAGAGAGAGAGAGAGAGAGAGAGGGGTAGCGAGAGACGGAGAGAGAGGTGCAGAGAGAAAAAAGGGACAGAGAAAAGGACAGAGAGAGAGGAGTAGCGAGAGATGGAGAGAGCGGTTCAGAGAGATAAAAATGGAGAGAGAGAAGGGAGAGAGAGAGAGAGAGAGGCCGATCCACTGACTGAAAACAGATTTAAAATCAAGGCATCCACAGGCAGAGAGCCACCCGACCCTTGTTTTTTACCCCTCCGTATCTTTCAGTTTGAAACAGGCACCCTGAATAAAACGTTAGGATTCTTTTCACTTTCATTTCACTCGGCAATAGGAGCCATTATTTATTTATGGCGTCGAAATGTTTCCCATAGAATTGTCGTCTTGTTTAGTGAGGATGTTAAGAGTGATTTTGGAGGCGTTTCCTCTCCGATTCCTGATTTAGCAGACATAGTAACAAAGTAACAAAGGCATATATATATATATATATATATATATATATATATATATATATATATATATATATACTCGCTCCATCCCACCAAACAAAAAAAAAATGTAAAAAACAAAAAGAAAAACTATAAAAAATGAATAATTATAATTTTTCTTGTTTTTGCTGCCATTACACACACACGGACAAACATACACACACACAGACAGATACACACACACACACACACACACACACACACACACACACACACACACACACACACACACACACACACACACACACATATATATATATATATATATATATATATATATATATATACGTAGTGATAGATACGTTTTGTCCTCTAGAAAGACTTCAACTTTCTGTAGGACAAAACGTGTTAAACACCAATTTTTCCACAGTGGTATTCATTTGTCTAAAGTTTTTTTTTCTAGTATATACTAATTTACATATGATATATTCTTTATATATTAATAGATATAATTTTTTTCCTCACCGGTAGCATGAATCCGATTTTTATACACAACGCAATCTTCAGATGCTGAGTAAAGTCTGACCATTAAATAATTTAAATTCTAATAAAAACTGTTGGTTTAGTGCATATATTATACGGGGATTACTGATTCAAAAAAAAAAAAAAATTAAAATTGTGTTTAAAATAGGCGGGATTTATATTTATATTTAAAATAAACAAGGATTAAATGCTATTTAAAAAATGTATTAAAAATTAACGGAAATATAATTATTCAGAAATCACTCTGTTATATTACATCGATATATATATATATATATATATATATATATATATATTACTGAGAAGTAAAAACTAGAACAAAATCTACTTCCATTCCTGGTGATGTCTGTAGGAACAGACGAAAGCCTGTAAAATTAAAAAGACCTTATGCAACTGGAATTTATAAACGGAGATCATATCATTCATATACAGGTTCGGGGTTGATGTATCTCATTTAGATTGTTTGCGAAGATGTATTCTCGCCATTTAAATCATTAACCTCTATATTTGTTTTTTGTATGAATGATTCATGAATTTATAAAAATATATATATATGTATAAGGCGGGATGTGTGTGTGTGTGTGTGTGTGTGTAACGAATTCACGGCCGCAATTTTCGTCGGATTTGCACCAAAATTTACATGCACATGCTCCAAGTTAGCGGGAAGGCCAAGACCAACTTTGCATTTCCCAACTCCCATCGATTGTGGAAATAATTTTCATGCTTCTACGGCAGTTTTCATGTAGTTTGCGGCCATTTTGTACTGGCCAGAGTGAGAACCAATATCTGACTGCCATGAAAAGGCAGGAATATTCTATTGGCTAGAGTGAGAGCCAACAGCTGACTGACACGAATGTTAACTAGCATGCTAGCATGGAAAAAAATCGATAGCTGCATTCGTCACAAGTAGGAAAAATTTAAATCTGCATGACACTTTACTCCAATTGGCTCATTCGCTTGCTTAAACTCAACGTTGATTCTGATTCCGTAGAATTGGGTTCGGTGCGAAAATGTATGTGTTGTTAACATTCTTTTTTCATTCGGCTTTTCCAGTTACGAGTCCTTTTTTAAAGCTGATCGTTTTGTATTCATTTTGTTTAGTTCTTTTTTCGTAACAGATTTAATGTTTAGTATAGAGCTTAGAAAAATTCGCAGTGTGAGATAGGCAAGAAGTAAGGCATGTAGCAACATCAGCACGGCAAAGGGCACTCCTTTAAAGGCAAGGAAGGGCAAAAATATTTTTTTGTTTAGTTCTTTTTTCGTAACAGATTTAATGTTTAGTATAGAGCTTAGAAAAAATTCGCAGTGTGAGATAGGAAAGAAGTAAGGCATGTAGCAACATCAGCACAGCAAAGGGCACTCCTTTAAAGGCAGTGAAAGGCAAAAATATTTTTTTGTTTAGTTCTTTTTTCGTAACAGATTTAATGTTTTGTATAGTATATATAGAAGAATGGATGCAGAAGAGGAAAAGAATAAAGAACGAAAGAAATGAATAAATAAAGAAAGAAGGAAGAAAAAAGAAGAGGGAAAAACAAAACGAAAGGAATAAATAAATGGATAAAGAAAGAAAGAAAGGAAAGGAAAGGAAAGGAAAGGAAAGGAAAGGAAAGAAAATAAAAAATGAAAGGAAATAGGAAAGGAGAAAGAGCGCATGATGTGATGGAAAGAGTAAAGAATTGAAAAAAAGCGAAAACCACAAAAACAAGAAAAATTTAAAAGAATTGTTGTCAACAGTTGCAAAATGGCAGAAAGAAAAAAAAGAAAGAAAGAGTGTGTGAGTGAGTGAGTGAGATAACGAAAAGCACGGAGGAAAAGAACGCTGAAGATGAAGTAAAGTAAAAAAAGAAGAGAGAGAGAGAGAAAGAGAGAGAGAGAAAGAGAGAGAGAAAGAGAGAGAGAGAACTAGAGAAGTAGAAAGAAAGCAAGAATGAAAGGAAGAGTGCGTGAGTGAGAGAAAAAGAGAGAGAGAGAGAGAGAGGACGAAAAGCACGGAGGAAAAGAACGCTGAAGATGAAGTAAAAAAGAAGAGAGAGAGAGAGGGGGGAAGGAGAGAGATCTAGGGAAGAAAGAAAGAAAGAAAGAAAGAAAGAAAGAACGAGTGAGTGAGTGAGTGAGTGAGTGAGTGAGTGAGTGAACGAAAAGCACGGAGGAAAAGAACGCTGAAGATGAAGTAAAAAAGAAGAGAGAGAGAGAGAGAGAGAGAGATAAGGAGAGAGAACTAGATAAGGAGAAAGAAAGAAAGAAAGAAAGAAAGAAAGAAAATATCTCAATCCCATTAAGACATCTTCTTCAATTCAGGTCATAGTATCAGATTTCAGTTAAAACTTTAAATGTGAGTGAAGTAAAAATATATTTTCTTTCCTTGCTTAGACCCGACCTTTGTCACAATGAGCTATAAAGAATTAATGACTGCTCAAGGTTGGCAGTACTTTTCTGATTATTTCAAACCCCGGTGGAAAGCATCCAATCCCAGTATCAGAATCACAACTAATTTGATTTTGGGTCGCTCTCGTCTTACACTCATTCACAATGTTCAGAAACAATATCCCATATAAATTCGGGTCTCAGATAACTTATTTGTGTTTCATGGTGCCGGGTTTACACTTGGCAACAAAATGGATAGAATTTATCGCCTGTTGCCATATTTTCAGACATTTTTTCACTGTTAGCTTGCGACGACCAAGATACACAGAGAACATGCTTTTTCTGCTGACAAATGCTAGATTTAAAGTAAAGAAATCCTATACACTCTTTTGAGATACTTTCATGCTAATTGTTCGAACGAACTCATCGCTATGGTAACTAGACTTTATGAATTTTAGCGTGGTACGTGGTCTCATCAACTCAACGCTGAAGTAACCGTAAGCTCTTTGCTAACAGTTTCATTTTTCGTACTTCTCGTCTGTGGAACTGTTTTCCGGCATCTCGCCTTCCAGCCAACTTTGATCGTAAAATTATAAATGCAATACCAATCGTTATCGTCTGTTTTTTTGATTCCTCTTCTTTTAATGTTCTCGTTAATAATGCTTTTTGTTTCTTACTCTTACCAAGTAACCCATTGTGTCTTAGTGGCTTTATTGCCTTGCTGAGGGTGAAATGATTAAAATAAAATGAGCAGTAAGTGAAAATTTTAAACTTTAAGATACGTAGTTGACACAGTGCTGGTAGCAAACCCAGAAAAGAAATTAAAAAATCTCCTACAGAACCTATCGAAGGAGAGCGAGAAGAAGAGACTGAGCATAAACTACAAGGAAACAGGCAGAGTATTACGACACAGAAGGATTTCGCTGATAACAAACAAAAGAGTTACTGAACTTCTACGTGATATCTTTTCTCCTTTACGCTATTTAATGTTGGACGGTCTCCTCAAAGATGAAGAAGAGACTCGAGGAAACAGAGGTATGGTTCTACAGAAGGATGTTAAGGATATCATGTGAGAAACGATCAGATTTTCGAGAGGATGAAAACAAGGAGGAAGTTTATATTTAAAATAAGGAAGAGGCAGCTGAAATTTCCGGGACACGTAATGAGAAAGGGGGGCTTGGAGAGTCCGATATTCACAGGGCGGAAAGAACGAAATAGAGACAAAGGAAGGCAACACATGACATACCTAGCGGGATTAAGCAAGTGGATGACAGAACAGGGCATGGGAGAAGTAGCAAAGGGACAAACTTATTGAGAGCTACAAGAGAAGTGGAGAGCCATGATCGCTTATGTTCTGAAAGGACACGGCACATAAAAGAAGATTTCCAAATAAAAAAGAAAAAGAAAATTTAAGACTGAAAAAGAAAGAAATTAATGAATGAACTGATAAAATTTGTAACAATAACTTACAACATTACCACTTTATATTAACGATCTGCCAAGGAACATTCTCAGATTATTAGTAAATATTAGGTTGGTGCAAAAATAATGTCGTTTTCTCACATATGTTACTATGTGAGAAAACGACATTATTTTTGCACCAACCTAATATATATGTAGATGGTATCATATTTTATTGACGCAGCGCCAAAAACCAACGGGGTGGCAGCACCTGATAGGGTCCCGGCTATGCTAAAATAAGGAACCCAATACATTTTTATCATAAAATGTTCAACAATAGATTTTTTTTTTTATTTAGATTTTTCGGACAGCTGTCCTCATCTTCATTGCCATATTCATGACGTTTCTGCCGTTGTACACTCCAGCCTTTTTCAGGAAATTCGAACTGAAAACTTTATTTCGTCCACTGGGGTAGATTGTTCTAGTTCCACGTGCTATGCCTCTTCCGGATGACTCAGTTATCTCCCTTTAACTCAACTCTCCACGTTTTTGTTCACCACTAGCCGTAGCCAGGTATTGAAATCACAACTATTTGCGTCAAGTGACTGAATCTAACCAACGCCTTTATCCAATGGATTTTTTTTTTACTAATAGATAACTTTAGGAATTGTATTATAGAAATAGTAAATGTATATGCTTTATTTTGAAGTAAAACTAATTTAATGGAAATAAACTTGTATTTAACAACTAAATTCTTTGGAATATTTTAGTACACTAGTAAACTGACTGATTTTAAAATATGTGAAGAATTAATAAATTATAACAGATTTATTCAATGTCGATGCTGCTGAAGAGATAAGTACTGTCAATTCTCCTTTATATATAATGCTTATATAATTTATATATTGAATTAATTTTATTATTAATATTTTATTTTTTAATAGTTTATATTAATTAATTTATATTTTATTTTATAATTATTTAAAATTAATATTATTACTTATTATTAATATATTATATTTATATAATAAATATAATTTTTCTTTATATATATATAATCCTTTTTTTATCGATACGTTTAGGAATTGTATTATAGAAATAGCAAATGTGTATGGTTTTTTTAAGTAAAACAAATTTAATGAAAATAAAGTTCCATTTACCAGCTAAATTCTTTGGAACATTTATGTACACTAGTAAAAATAAAACACTCATAATAAACCGTTTTAAAATATTTGAGAAATTAAGTTCCAATTTGCTACTTTTTGTGTGTGGGACCGAGTAATTTTACATAGACCCCCAGGGTGGATACAAACCCCGATTATGAACAACTGATCAAAATGATGAGAGCTAGGCACCTGATCTATCTTTTGACCTAGGGCTAACAGTTCATTTTGAGAAGAACTGGCTTGTAACATTCCAATATCAGTTTGGTAATATTTCATTATTACTGTGCGGAGATTAAATCTGGAAAGATTAGCTAATATCTCCCCCCCCACCCAACATGGATTATTACTGCTCATCCCTCACTTTCCAGCTTTGATAGAGTTAAAACGCATCTCCGCCTCCTCGTAGGTGATAAATTATTTCCCGCTTAAAGCCCCATTCCTATAGATGAAATATCACCAGCCTCTTCTTGCTCTATCACTATTTCTATGGCAAATGTTCTGACCTGCTACATTCCATAGTTGCACCAGTTCAGACCTTTGCAGCTAAAACTCATCATGCCATGTTCTGAGGATCAAATCGTCCTCATTCCAATTATATCCCATTGGTAAGGACAAGCCATCTTTTCAACGGTTATTTTTTTTTTAGATAGATTCCCGAGAGCATGCTTCCCTGTCGACGAAAATCTTAATCACCTGAAATATAGTATCGACCGTTATGAACATACAACAACATTATTTAGCAACCCTCTATCTTGAGTGGCTTTTGGGGCTAGTATTAGATGAACAAAAGTGAAAAAAATGATGTGATTTCCTCCTATATTGAAATCTGACTGAGGTAACGTAACTAAACATCGATCCAAGAACCCAAATCGATCCAAATCCCAAAGAATTTAGGATGTAACGCCATTACTTTTCCTGTTTTGAGATTCAGCCGCATTCTTTCTCGTTTCCAGGGTTTTCTAGTTGTAACATAAGATTTATCAGACAGTGTATTAAATCTGATTGAGGTAACGTGACTAAACATCGATCCAAAAAGCTAAATCGATCGAAGTCCCAAAGAATTTAGGATGTAACGTCATTACTCTTCCTGTTTTGAGATTCAGCCGCATTCTTTCTCGTTTGCAGTGTTTGCTAATTGTAATATGCGATTTATCAGACAGTGTGTTAAATCTGACTGAGGTAACGTAACTAAACATCGATCCAAAAAGCTAAATCGATCTAAGTCCCAAAGAATTTAGGATGTAACGTCATTACTCTTCCTGTTTTGAGATTCAGCCGCATTTTTTCTCGTTTGCAGTGTTTGCTAATTGTAATATGCGATTTATCAGACAGTGTGTTAAATCTGACTGAGGTAACGTAACTAAACATCGATCCAAAAAGCTAAATCGATCTAAGTCCCAAAGAATTTAGGATGTAACGTCATTACTCTTCCTGTTTTGAGATTCAGCCGCATTCTTTCTCGTTTGCAGTGTTTGCTAATTGTAATATGCGATTTATCAGACAGTGTGTTAAATCTGACTGAGGTAACGTAACTAAACATCGATCCAAAAAGCTAAATCGATCTAAGTCCCAAAGAATTTAGGATGTAACGTCATTACTCTTCCTGTTTTGAGATTCAGCCGCATTTTTTCTCGTTTGCAGTGTTTGCTAATTGTAATATGCGATTTATCAGACAGTGTGTTAAATCTGACTGAGGTAACGTAACTAAACATCGATCCAAAAAGCTAAATCGATCTAAGTCCCAAAGAATTTAGGATGTAACGTCATTACTCTTCCTGTTTTGAGATTCAGCCGCATTTTTTCTCGTTTGCAGTGTTTGCTAATTGTAATATGCGATTTATCAGACAGTGTGTTAAATCTGACTGAGGTAACGTAACTAAACATCGATCCAAAAAGCTAAATCGATCTAAGTCCCAAAGAATTTAGGATGTAACGTCATTACTCTTCCTGTTTTGAGATTCAGCCGCATTTTTTCTCGTTTGCAGTGTTTGCTAATTGTAATATGCGATTTATCAGACAGTGTGTTAAATCTGACTGAGGTAACGTAACTAAACATCGATCCAAAAAGCTAAATCGATCTAAGTCCCAAAGAATTTAAGATGTAACGTCATTACTCTTCCTGTTTTGAGATTCAGCCGCATTTTTTCTCGTTTGCAGTGTTTTCTAGTTGTTTATCAGTGTGTTCGTTTGGTTTGGTTTGTTTTATTTTACAACATATCAACCTCAATGGGTTATTTAATCCCGACAAAATTTTTATTGCTGGTAATATGTTTTTTCTTTCATCAATGCATTGATGGTAATATTTTTTCCATAAAAATATATTTTTGGTTATATTTTTTTTCCTAAAATGTATTGCTGGAAATAATTTATCACTGGTAATAATTTTTCTACAAAGTATTTCCGGAATTAAAACACATTTTTACACTTTCACAGTGATTTGAACCCAGTTTGAGAATTAATCACCTGCCTGTAGCCGTTTCAAGGTGTACCTGTGAACACCAGCAATTAAGAGGTGGTTCCAACATCCTGAAAACCCCCTTCTCAGAGGCCTTGCTGTTGGGCGTAGTTTATCATCTTACCCAGGACGCGGATATAGTTTATCTTCATAGCCAGGACGGGTTGTGTTCGTTTGTAGTGAAATATAGAACCTCATTAAAATGTCAACACATCGTTTCTTACTAAGCGATTATGGATCAGGCCCACTCAAGTAGGGGAAGGTGGATGATCGATGTGAAACAGTCGCCAGGTAGGCGTCGAGAGGCGGTGAAACTTACGGCTATTCGATTCAAGTGTAGTGTGCGCACCATTAAATATTGCTGATCTGTGGCGACCCCAAAGTGGATCATTCTATAAACTAGCAAAGTAGACTTTGCACTCAGTGTCATAACAGTACTTCGGAGAAGACAGGTGCATTGGAGGGTTAGCCTGAAAAGTGAAATTAACATCATATGTAGAATTGCACCTCGCACTATGCCAGTGGATGTACCCAAAATGTAAAGAAATGTTTGGTCCAGCTGCTCTTAGGATGTGCATATGGGAAGGGGGTGCAACCGGTTGACAGGGAGTTATATAAACGCCCCACCTAGCAAAGAAAAGACAGTAAGCTTCCCCCATATTTGCAAGAAGGAGATCCACGCTGGACGATTTGATTTGTTTATTTAACTGTATATCAACTTATTATCGGTTATTTAATGTTTAAATTTGATTTTCTTGAGAGCTTTAAATAAAAATATGATGTTATTCTGCTTTCACAATTGAGTAAATGGTAGATGATACTCAGCTTTTGAGCATATATATGTTTGCGTGGACATAATTGCTTGAGTCGGTGACGTGTGTTTTATGTTGTAGTGTTGGTTAAGTTATATTTTGCAATACAGTTCGATTTCTTTAAGGAATTGTAGCGTATTATATAGCTTAATATCATGTAAGCGTTCTTTTATGTTGGTTTTTGGTAGAATTTTAAACGGATTTAGATGAAGTCGCTACAATAAAAACTGTAGAATATTATATGGATCAATGTCATGAAAGTTATTTCATGTTGATTCCTTGGTTATTTGAATGATTTTCTTTAGCGGCATATCATCACCTCTATGGGTCACCCAATGTCAAAATCTAAAGATTTTGAACGTAACTATATGCCTTTAACTACAGATAAAATATATTTTGTATAAAAATGTATTGCTGTATTTTCATTGCGCTTTTGTTTGGGTGGGAGTTTACTATTTGACCATAACTGGCACCCTAACAAGTGCTACCCCACCGGGTCAGGGTGGACCTTGGAACAACAGTAAAACGCTTCTCAAAACCTCCAATCTCCCGATTAGAGGCCGTGTTGCCGGATGCAGTCTAGCCTCACACTCAGGACTGCTGCTCGAATAATACATTCCCCAACGCACACACGAGCTGATATTAACTGACGATGTTTGGGAATATATAAACATTAATTTTACTTATGAGAAATAATGTCTCTTTTTCTCTGCAACTATAAACTTGAAGAAGGAAGAAGTTAAAAACTAGGGGGATTTTTTTTTCTTGTACAAGAGCAGAACTATAGATGAGAATTACACTGTAAAAACAGAGTCATGTTAACAGAATTCAGATGCGGTTTGCTGCGATGTCAACCCTAGCAATATTTTTTCATAATTGTATTTTTTTTAGGTGTGGTGATGGTGTGTTTGTGTGTCGGGAGGTGGGTGGGTAATCTTTACGCCAGTACAGTGACTTCAGCAGTTACCGTTAAACATTATTACGAGGGTTGTTGCGCTTAGTGGCACTACTAGAATGACTAAAATGACCGTGAAAGGAGATGATGTTGTAGACGGAGAGAAGAAATCGAAAGAAAGAGGAAACAAATAAACCCGTGGAAAAGAAAGAAGAAGTAGAAACAGAGAAAGACTTGGAAAGGAAAGGAAAGAAAGAATAAGTATAGATTGAAAAAAAAAAAAAAAAAAAAAAAAAAAACGAGTGAAAGAGAAAAGGTCGACAACGGAATAAAGAAGAAAGGTAGATTGAAGCGAGGTATGAAAATAAACAAAAAATGTTTTGAGTGGAAAATTGGAGGGTGTCAAAAGTTAAGGGCGGGAGCTCGCTTAATATTTAGGTAAAGAACGCCTCACTTGGATAGAAAGAAAGAAAGAAAGAAGGTGTCGAAAGGATGAAGATTGTTTAAAAAGTTAGAAAGAGGAGAAGTATTTCGAGATAGAAGTAGAAAAAGGAAGAGGAAGTAAAAAAAAAAATTAGGTGAGGTTAAGGCTGATGTAGTTTTGGAATATGAAATAATGACAAAATGACAGTCATATGTAAATAGAAAGAAGGAAGGAGACATTAAGGGGGAATAACAAAGGTGGAGGCGAGGTTTTGGACAGAAGAGAATTAAAGAGAAGAGAAAAGAAAAGAATTTAGAGAAGTAAACATGAGGGGGATAAGTGAAAAAATAAAGCGAAAGAAGAAATACAAAGAAGAGGAGAGTGAGAAATAGTTAAAAATGGGAAGAAGAAGAAGAAGAAGAAGAAGAAGAAGAAGAAGAAGAAGAAGAAGAAAAAGCAAGAAATAATAATGTGGAAAACATTTGAGAAAGGGACGAAGAAAGAGAGTAAAAGAACGGAGAAGAAGAAAATGGCGAGAAACAATAATGTTTAAAATGTATAAAGGAAGAAGAAGAAGAAGAATAAAACGCAAGAAATAACAATGTTTAAAATATATAAAGTAAGAAGAAGAAGGAAAAGAAGAAGAAGGAGGAGGAGAAGAAGAAGAAGAAGAAGAAGAAGAAGAAACCCCAAGAAATAATAATGTGTAAAACATTTGAGAAAGGGACGAAGAAAGAGAGTAAAAGAACGGAGAAGAAGAAAATGGCGAGAAACAATAATGTTTAAAATGTATAAAGGAAGAAGAAGAAGAAGAATAAAACGCAAGAAATAACAATGTTTAAAATATATAAAGTAAGAAGAAGAAGGAAAAGAAGAAGAAGGAAAAGAAGAAGAAGAAGAAGAAGAAGAAGAAGAAGAAGAAACCCCAAGAAATAATAATGTGTAAAACATTTGAGAAAGGGACGAAGAAAGAGAGTAAAAGAACGGAGAAGAAGAAAATGGCGAGAAACAATAATGTTTAAAATGTATAAAGGAAGAAGAAGAAGAAGAATAAAACGCAAGAAATAACAATGTTTAAAATATATAAAGTAAGAAGAAGAAGGAAAAGAAGAAGAAGGAAAAGAAGAAGAAGAAGAAGAAGAAGAAGAAGAAACCCCAAGAAATAATAATGTGTAAAACATTTGAGAAAGGGACGAAGAAAGAGAGTAAAAGAACGGAGAAGAAGAAAATGGCGAGAAACAATAATGTTTAAAATGTATAAAGGAAGAAGAAGAAGAAGAAGAAGAAGAAGAAGAAGAAGAAAAAGGAAAAGAAGAAGAAAACGCAAGAAATAACAATGTTTAAAATATATAAAGGAAGAAGAAGAAAGAAAAGAAGAAGAAGGAGGAGAAGAAGAAGAAGAAAACGCAAGAAATAATAATGTGTAAAACATTTGAGAGAGAGAGACGAAGAAGGAGAATAAAAAGACGGAAAAGAAGAAGTAAACGGCGAGAAACAATAATGTTTAAAATATATAAAGGAAGAAGAAGAAGAAGACGCAAGAAATAATAATGTGTAAAACATTTGAGAGAGAGACGAAGAAGAAGAAAAAGAAGAAGGAGGAGGAGAAGAAGGAGGAGGAGAAGAAGGAGGAGAACAAACAATAATAATGGTTAAAAGACGTTGCTGATGAAAGATAAAACTAAAGAAGCGGAGAAGTATTAATAAAAAAAAGAACCAGGGCGAATAAAAAGAAACAGAGAATCATTGTGAACAGAAAGAGTCAAAGGAGAAAGTTACGAGACAATAGGAAATTGCATTTGAATAATCTGAAAGTGGAAGAGAATGACACAATATCGGACAGGAGACGAGAAAAGAGGAGGGAATAAATAGGAAGTGAATTTATGCAAATAAGAAGAAATTAAAGGGAAAAGTGAACGCGCAAGGCGACATAGCGAAGGAGAAAACAGAACGCTACATTTAGAGGCTAAAAACAACGGGAAGAAACTAAGAAATATTTATAGAAACCATTTTATTTTTTATAAGTCAACCATTCCTCGATGCATTGAATATTGCTGCCACATCTGGTCTGATGCTTCTGCTATGTATTCAGAGATTCTCAATAAAATACAAAGACAAATCTGCAATGTTACTGGTCCTGTCCCGACACCTCGGCTTCTGTCGCTTTCCCACCGGCGTAATGAAATATTTCAGATTCGTTTCGTACGGTTTATCAATTCTTTGCAGGTTATTTAAAATAAGAAAGTATTTTTTAGATTGTAAGAAGTTTTTTGAGCTAATAATGATATAGTGATACAAGTCTTTCTATTTAACCCATAGCTAGGGAAAGAAGAGATGGATTCCTGTATTTCACAAGGGTATTTACGCGTAAGTAATATAACTCAACTGGAATTGGAACTCGGCACTCCGTTTAAAAAATTCAGAGCCATTATCCATTACATCTCTCATACAGACAAGTTTATAGTACTGTGTATTCCCAACAGGTCACCAATCTATTAAGTTGGTGCAAAAATAATGTCGTTTTATCACATATGTTACTATGTCAGAAAACGACATTATTTTTGCACCAACCTGATATATACTCACCTGGCTTGCCGTTGCTTAAGTTCAGTGATCGTACGGAAAACGGTTTTTCAACGTTATGTGGTCATAACCCTTGTATATTAGTTTCGTTTTGCTTTTTTTTAAATAAATATTTTCTTTGTAAATGTCCTTATTCACTTTTCTCTTTGGTACCTAGATTTTATGAATTTAAAAGGATGACAACACACTGTCACTTCTTATAAAACTAGAAAAAAACTAATTTAAATTTCTGTCTTAATTTCTATGCAGGTGAGATCCCATACAAAGGTGAGGGGTGTACGGCAAATCTAAAAATAGAGGCCCGAGTCGTTATAAAATACCTGGAAAATAAATTCATGACTCAAAGAAAACTCCATCAGGATATGGCACAGACACTTTCTTAGGGTCTCCTATGCAAATATGAAGAATTGGACTAGGTCAGGTCGTCCAAAAACCTCAACTGCTGATGAACAAATTGATGCCATTCACCGTATGGTTTTAGATGACAGACGTCTTACTATCCAGCGGATAGCCAAATTTATAGGCATTAGTTCTGGTTCGGTCCATACTGCTCTGAGATCTTGGTTAAGCTGTTTGCAAGTTGGTTTCCAAGACACCTGACACCAGAACAGAAGCTGAAAAGGGTTGACATTTCCAGGACACTTCTGACTCACCCGCAGGCTGATCCTGAGAATTTCCACTGCAGATTATTAACTGGAGATGTTAACCATTTCGAACCTGAATCAAAGAATCAAAACAAACAGTGAAAAACTATGGTTCTCCACTCACGAAGAATTTCAAGAAGGCAGCGTCTGTTGGTAAGGTGATGGTTTCTGTTTTGTGGGGATTCGAAATGTATAATCATGACAGACTACCTGGAAAAGGAGGGAAAAAAACTTTTAATGGACAGAATTAAGACAACTGAAGGAAGCAATCAAGTCAAAACGCAGAATGAAGCGAAGGGTAGATATGCGCTTGCTCCAAGATAATGCGCCCGTTCACACTCTTCAGGTTGCAGTAGATGAAGAAGCAAACTGTAGCTTTGAATTGCTATCCACTCCTCTAACTCACCAGACTAAGCCCCATTTGATTCATTCCTGTTTCTTGAACTCGAACCGCACGTGTGTGGTCGCCATGTCATGTGGAGGAATTTTTGGAGGATCAGGATGCTACCTTTTTTCGATGACGGGGTTGCAATACTTAATGATCGTTAGACCAAGGGGAAAGATGTCATGGGGGACTATATTGGAAAATAGTGAAGCAATTTCTTGTTTCTCCATATCTTTTGGATTGAGGCTTCGAACTTTTTCGAACGACCTTTGTAGACAGGAGGGATAAAAAGAGAAAAAATGAGATCGTTCAAATAGAAAGAGTGGGGCAACGAAACGAAAGAGTAATGAGAAAAAGAGAAGGATGAAAAAGAAAATTTCAAATCAGTGAAAACAGACAAACAGTAAGAAAGGAAGTAATTCAATTAAAAAACGCGAAGAGAGGCGGGAGGAATGAAAAGAGAAAGAAGAGTTAATGTTAATAGAAAGAGTGGACTGAAGAATCGAAAAGGCAACGGGAAACAGAGACGGCGAAAAAGAAGGTTTCAACTGGATGATAAGAAAGACAAAGAAAAAATATAGGAAGTGGTATCAAGAAATATACGTGAAGATTAATAAAAAGAGAAAAAGAGATAGTTTAAAAAGAAAAAGTCAGACGAAGAATCAAAATAGCAATGGGAAACAGATGACGAAAAAGAACCTTTCAAATGGATGCCGAGAAAGAAAGGAAGTGGTATCAATAAAAACGTGGAGAGAGACAGGAGGGATAAGAGGAGAACAGAGTGGTAACTTAAATAGAAAGAGTAGGCTGAAGAAACGAAGAGGTAATGGAGAACACAGAAAGAGAAAAGAGTGTTATAAAGAGAAAAGAGATGTAGTTTAAAAAATAAAGAGTCAGACTAGCAAACGAAAGGCCATTGAGAAATAGAGAAAGAAGAAAAAAAAAAAAGAGAAGCGTGCCAGCGTAAAGTGATCAGGAGATGCGAAGAAGAGAAACAGAAACAGACAAATAATGTTTTTAACTGGATGCTAAGTAAAAGCAAATGATGAAGTATAAACAAAAAGAAGAGAAGAAAAAAAAAATTGCAAAAGAGAAGTTGTGTCAATATGAAGAATCAAAATGCGAAAGAAAAATCAACTGAACCTGAAAAACTAAAACGACTTGCTTGAAAATAAGATATTTCGCTAGCTAGCTGAAAAGTTGATTTGACTTTCAAAAAAAGTCAATTCAAATGTCAAATTTACCCCAAAAGAAATAATCTCTTGCATTCTAGATGCAGAACGTGGTCGGTGGTGGTGGGGGTATTGGATAGAAGAAATTTCTAACGCCTTTTACACCTTTGTGACATCATTTGTGTCTAACATAAGAAGCAGCCAGTCAATAAATGACAAGCGTATAAAATTCCCGCCTTTTCTCTAGGCGGCAAATCTCTGGTGGCCAATATGTCTAACTTACTTCGTTGATTGTTACATCTGAATCTTCAATATTTCTTTCTTGTCTTCTCGCTCACTCGACTTTCATTATTAAACTCTCTCTCTTATTTCCTCTCTTTTTTGCTTTTTTTTGTGTGCTGAATTTACTATTTTACTTCGTTACTGCTGAGAGGCGTTCACCGAGACAGGGCCTATGTAAGAAAGACGACATTATAATCCAGACAATCGATTTCCAATTTCCCCAGGCACGGCTTTTGGCTTGATTCGTAAAGACGCCTATCAGCTTCTTTTCGAGGACTTGTTTCACAGAATCGTTAGTGGGGGCTTAAAATTTTTCGAAAACGAACTGTCTAAAAAAAAGAAAAAAAAGAAAAAAAAAGAAAGAGAGAGATCAAATTACAATAGACTAACCTCTTTTGCTTTTTCTCTTTATCCTATCTTCTAGTTAAATAAGTAAATGAGAATGATAAAAGTATCTTTAGTAACGCTATACTCCTTACATCAACGCGTACAGCCATAACCAACCGAACGAGAAACAACTAAATATCTTTTAAACATAAACAATGAAAAGACGTATATTCGCTAAGTGTATATTTTATAGAGATTTTCCAAGCGTAGCTTAGACGCGGCACAAGGCCGAAAGTATGGGGCACCTAGTGAGGATCGAGCTCACTTTTCAGTCGGAACTGATCTAGGGAGACAAGCTTGCTAACCATTACACCACGCCGAGGTGCCTCTAAGATTTTCCAAGGCGTAGCTTAGACGCGGCACAAGGCCGAAAGTATGGGGCACCTAGTGAGGATCGAGTTCACTTTTCAGTCGGAACTGATCTAGCGAGACGAGCTTGCTAACGATTATACCACGCCGAGGTGCTCCTAAGATCTTCCAAGCGTAGCTTAGATGTGGCACAAGGCCGTAAGTATGGGGCACCTAGTGAGGATCGAGCTCACTTTTCAGTCGGAACTGATCCAGGGAGACAAGCTTGCTAACCATTACACCACGCCGAGGTGCCCCTAAGATTTTCCAAGGCGTAGCTTAGATGCGGCAAAAGCCTGAAAGTATGGCGGGATGTTGTGAGGATCGAACACACTTTTCAGGCGTAAATGATCAAGCGAGACAAATTTGCTAACCATTACACCATGGCAAGATGGTTGCATTTTATATTACGACACTAATAAGTTAATATTACATGCGTTATTATTGGATACAGTTATGTAAAACATCAGTTTTATCAAAATCATGTTTATTGAAAATACAACTGTACTTTTGACGTCAATAAATGGATATAGAGTTTGGTCAAAGGGGTAACCAGGGCCAGCAGTACATACGCTAATTTTATATCTCGTATATGATGTGACCCCCTTAAAATTAGCTTCAAAATTAGGTGTTCAATGGTCGCATGATACGCGAGTATACACGATATATTTTTCGGAGTTAACTTATCCCATCATGTCTTATGCCCAATCATTTCTAAAGAATTAGAATCTATACATTCACAGGTCTGGAAAGACCTACCTAAAGATTTATATTTACGTTGACAGGTGAAAAGGAGATAAATAAGCTGCTGTATTGCAGAATGGGTTAAATTGATATTGATAAGAAAGTAGTCATTAATGTCAAAAGGAAGATCGTACAGCGCCTATCATTTGATGATGTTGGTAGAGAAAATCATTATATAAAACATTACGTAATGGTTTCAATTACATCCATCGAATTTGTATGACATCGTTCATTGTGCTCCGTAATTATAGTAAATTTATCAACGATACAAATCCATTGGCTGCTAAAATCGGAAGGTTGTATAACGCCACTATTTGTGACGATATAATTTGCCAAAGAATATTCTGTCGATATATAAGTTTGGTATTACTGTCAGACATATAAAGCCGGATATCTATCTATCTATCTATCTATCTATCTATCTATCTATCTATCTATCTATCTATCTATCTATCTATCTATCTATCCCAGTCTGTTCATTATCTATCTATCTATCTATCTATCTATCTATCTATCTATCTATCTATCTATCTATCTATCTATCTATCCCAGTCTGTTCATTATCTATCTATCTATCTATCTATCTATCTATCTATCTATCTATCCCAGTCTGTTCATTATCTATCTATCTATCTATCTATCTATCTATCTATCTATCTATCTATCTATCTATCTATCTATCTATCTATCTATCCCAGTCTGTTCATTATCTATCTATCTATCTATCTATCTATCTATCTATCTATCTATCTATCTATCTATCTATCCCAGTCTGTTCATTATCTATCTATCTATCTATCTATCTATCTATCTATCTATCTATCTATCTATCTATCTATCTATCCCAGTCTGTTCATTATCTATCTATCTATCTATCTATCTATCTATCTATCTATCTATCTATCTATCTATCTATCTATCTATCTATCCCAGTCTGTTCATTATCTATCTATCTATCTATCTATCTATCTATCTATCTATCTATCTATCTATCTATCCCAGTCTGTTCATTATCTATCTATCTATCTATCTATCTATCTATCTATCTATCTATCTATCTATCTATCTATCTATCTATCTATCTATCTATCCCAGTCTGTTCATTATCTATCTATCTATCTATCTATCTATCTATCTATCTATCTATCTATCTATCTATCTATCTATCTATCTATCTATCTATCTATCTATCCCAGTCTGTTCATTATCTATCTATCTATCTATCCCAGTCTGTTCATTATCTATCTATCTATCTATCTATCTATCTATCTATCTATCTATCTATCTATCTATCTATCTATCTATCTATCTATCCCAGTCTGTTCATTATCTATCTATCTATCTATCTATCTATCTATCTATCTATCTATCTATCTATCTATCTATCTATCCCAGTCTGTTCATTATCTATCTATCTATCTATCTATCTATCTATCTATCTATCTATCTATCTATCTATCTATCTATCTATCTATCCCAGTCTGTTCATTATCTATCTATCTATCTATCTATCTATCTATCTATCTATCTATCTATCTATCTATCTATCTATCTATCTATCTATCTAATTGTGTATTTAGACAGCAATCCTTTATTTATGGATGTTTCATTAAAAACGACAGACAAGGTACTACGGTTAAGCTTTTTATTTAATTTTTCTTGTGTTCGCACAAGCGCTTTCTTTTTTGGGCATAGAGTGTGTAGAAAGTGTCCAAATGTTCTATAGTAGCGAGCGCTTTCGGCTATACTTTTAGCCATTATCAAGGATGATTTTATTTTTTCAGTTTAATTGAGTGCCTGAGTTATGTGTATGTTTTTAGTGTGTTATAGAGATGTTTTATTTTCCGAACACGGTTAGCACATTGTGGCCTTGTTCGTAGTTAATATTGTTAAGAGTTGGCTTTTTCTTTTTTATTATTAAAGCTTCCATTATTTTAAATCTGTTTTCACAAGTGGATGAGGTTAGTATGCTTGTGTTTTCTACTAGTGTTTCGAATGGAGTTTCGGATGGATACACATAACACTCACGCACACACACACACAACACAAACACACACACACACACGCACATATATATATATATATATATATATATATATATATGTGTGTGTGTGCGCGCGTGTGTGTGTGTGTTATAACTCACTCCTAGCGGTTAGTATCTCATGGTTAAGCTATTCGCCGTGACGTCATTAAATCTTTCTCCTCGACTGACTCCAACGGACTGTTAACACAAATGAACTAGACAAGATGTCTGTTTATTGTAAAACAGCATTTACTTAAATATTTGTATCTATAAATAGAATGTATAAACATAAAAATGTCTTAATATATATATATATATATATATATATAGAGAGAGAGAGAGAGAGAGAGAGAGAGAAATCGACACCTACTGTATAGAGCAGGGATGGGTAAACGTTTCAGTTCAAGAGCCACATTCAAAAATTCACAATTTATTGGGCCGCATAGTATATTAACCCGAAATAATTAATATTTTAAATAGTCTAAAAAAAGGCATTTAAAGAAAAATGTAATTAATTTTCATTAATTAATATTTTAAAGTACTGTTGAAGATTCACATGAAACGCATTTATTTGAAAGACAAAGTAACTCTGTTTAAAGTACTTTAAAGAAAAAAATATTAATAATTTTTTTTAAGTTGAAGATTTACATGAAACACATCTGAAAGACAAAATAACCCTGTTTTAAGAAAAAAAAAATTATTAATTAATATTATAAAGTAGAAAGCATATTTATTTGAAAAACAAATTAACTCTGCGTAAAGAAATAAAAAACAATTCTTACTCATATTTTAAAGTAGAAACTGCAAATAAAACACATATAAAGTAATTAAATTTAAAGAAAAAATTAATTTAGATTTTAAAGTAGAAACTTCAAGTGAAACATTTGTTTGAAAACGAAGTGATTCAGTTTAAAGAAAAAAAAACATTTAAATTGATATTTTGAAGTAGTAACTTCATATGAAACAGATTTATTTAAAAAACAAATTAACTCTGCGCATAGAAATAATAATATTTTAAAGTAGAAAGTTCAAATAAAACACATATAAATTAATTAAATTTAAAGAAAATTTAATTTACATTTTAACGAAGAAACTTCACATGAAACAGATTTGTTTGAAAACAGTAATTCAGTTTAAAGAAAAAAATATAGATATTTTGAAGTAGTAACATAGTATGAAGCAGATTTATTTGAAAAACAGCAACAGAAGGATCTCAATGTCTGAATGAGAATAATGTATCTGGCAGCAGTCATTTATCAATTTGTTAAAATTAGGCGTCAAATTTTGTAACAATTATTTGGGGTTGCTTGGTAACTTTATTTTTCAAATTTATTAACATTTGGCGGGCCGCATAAATTCTTTTGGCGGGCTGCATGTGGCCCGTGGGCCGTCGTCTGCCTACCTCTAGTACGGAGAAATCAGCGGGAAATAAGGAAAAATATATCCAGGTAAATCCAAAACATTTTGCCGCGAACTTGACACCCCGTTTTAAAATTGCAAATGGCACAATCGGTTTTTTAGCAATATTAATCCAAGGGTTTGCCGTAATTAATGTAACAACAATTCAATAATACCCACTCCGATCCACTAATTAAACATATCCCGTCTCTCTGCAGTATCACCAACAGTTCTCCTTCTCCTTGTTCCATGTCCATTCAAAAGGTAGGCAATGATGGCTCAGAACAATTTCTTGTCCTATCTAGCTCTTCAAAAAATTTGTCTTTTTGTTATTCTCCCCTAAATCTTATTCCGCCATCCATTTAATGAAGCTTACTAACTAGGTAATGAATTGTTTTCCCTTGTCTCCTTCAATCTGACCTGTGAGTATCAGATTTTCCAAACCCTCTTTCCTAATTATGTATCTCATCGACTATTAGAAACATTATATTAAGCCATTGCTATATAAAACGAAACCTGCTGCCGCCGGATAAATAAGTTTGTCGACGGCTTGAAATCGGAATGTATAATTGGGGTTTCCGGACTAAAAGAAGTGCATGATCAAGAGTTGTTAGAGAACCGGTGGTGTACCAAGATTTGCTAGAAGTGAAATAAATTAGAAAAAAAAAAAAAAAAAAATTCAGTAGTCAATGAATGCAACACACATTTTTTTAAAAAATTAATTTGAACTTCTTTTCGCAAGACATGATGAATCAGAATTGGATTGCATTGTGGAAAATTAAAATTGATTATTTTAGAAAAATCCGAATAATATGAGTATGAGAAATTTATGTTTATCTATTGTTTTTATGTCTATTCTAATCTTTAATAATATATTTTACGAAGTGGCCTTTGCTTAATGAAAATTTTGAACACAGGATCATTTTACAGATTGTAAACCGCGGAGAAGTGAGACTGAAATAAACAATTCCGCGGTTGGTGAGGACTCCTCTTAATGAGACACACACACACACACACACACACACATACACACACACACACATATATATATATATATGTATGTATGGAAGAATATGACATATTTTATATATTAGAACAATGTTAGGTAATTCGATGGCAAAGTGGAAAAACTCTGTGTAACGCTTTGCGTCTTCTAAAAGACCGTTGGAGTCATTTCAGAGAGCGAAACGCGGCACATAGAATTATTCCACTGTACATCCAATTGACTAATATCTATCTATCTATCTATCTATCTATCTATCTATCTATCTATCTATCTATCTATCTATCTATCTATCTATCCATCTGTGTGTGTGTGTGTGTGTCTGTCTGTCTGTATGACTGTGTGTGAAATTTACAATCGCCTGAGGAGACGCATTGGTATGCGTCGAAACAAATAATGCAATTGTGTAGCGATTTTTACATGTTGTTTTAATATCCTAATATATATATATATATATATATATATATATATATATATATATATATATATATATATATATTGGCCAAACATATATTGTAAATATAAATATAAAGAATGTCTATTATGTTTTATCACGACCATGGAAAATAAAGCATAATATATTAAAAAAAAAAATCCACATTACAACCAAAAACGCTTGCGGTTTCTCTCTTCTTTTTATTATACACAATTTTCTCTCGTTGGAAATACTATAACGTCTTCCCCTTATATATATATATATATATTGGCCAAACATATATTGTAAATATAAATATAAAGAATGTCTATTATGTTTTATCACGACCATGGAAAATAAAGCATAATATATTTTAAAAAAAAATCCACATTACAACCAAAAACACTTGCAGTTTCTCTCTTCTTTTTATTATACACAATTTTCTCTCGTTGGAAATACTATAATGTCTTCCCCTTATATATATATATATATATATATATATATATATATATATGTTATGGTAATATATATATTGTTATGGTGTATCATGCAAGCACTATTTCCTTCAAGTCAGAGGCACAGCGATAGGACCGAAAATGGCCACCGGCTACGGGAACATTTTCAGGGATGCCCTAGAACGAGATAAGTTGAATAGATAACACCTAGCAGCCCTACACTATCACAGATACATAGACAATATCTTCTATATAGGGACACAGTGTGAGAAAAGTCGCCAAGACCTTAAAAAAACAGCTTAACATTTTCCACCACACCATCAAATTCAAAATGAAATATTCCACCAATTCTATTCTATTTCTGGATACACCGATAGATTTAAATGATAACCACATCTCTACTACATGATGCATCAGAACCATAGATGATCGTTATTACCTACATTGCCACCCCAGTAATTTATAGCCAATTTTTACGCTTAAAACGTATCAGTTCACAACCCTTCCCTGCCTCCCATTAGAAAGTCTGACGCTCAATTCCATGAGAGCACCTCTTTACAACAGCTTGGTCTCACATTGTCCGCTGACTTGAGATGGGACGAATACATTGAGTCAATAGCTTCGTCTACCACAAGGAAAGTCGGCTCCCTGTGCCGCGCCAGGAATTTTTTCTCGCCAGAGTCATCCTTCAAATCTACAAACCAACCATTCGCCATTGCATGGAGTATTGCTGCCATATATGGTCTGGAACCCCTTCTGCTTGTCTCAAAGTTCTTGATAAAATCCAAAGACGGATATGTAATGTAATTGACCCTTATCTGGCATCTCGTCTGCAGTCGCTCTCTCACAGACGTGCCGTTGCCTCCCTCTGTCTTTTTTACAAACACTTTCACGGTAACTGCCCCGATAAGCTGCTTTCGCTGGTTCCCAGATTTCATGAATTTAAGCGTTCAACTAGGCTGGCATCTCGCTCTCAACATTTCACTGTCGAAACTGTTAAATGTAGCCGTCTCTTATACTTCAATAGCTTCATATCTCGCACTTCTCGGCCTGTGGAACTTCCTCCTCTTTTCTTGTTGCCCTGATTGCTATAATCTCTAACTATTCAAATGTAATGTCAATCGATGTCTCCAAATGCCTTGATATATCCCGTAACCTTCTCTTCATCCTTTCCTCTATCACTCCTATTTGCTCTCGCTCCAATTCTCTATAACCCCTTGCGCGCTAGTGGCTTCCCGCCTTGCCTGGAGTTAAATGCATAAAAAGAAATGGGGATTACGAAGTACATATGATGACATATTCATTTACGTTTTCAATAGGAATTACCCACTTAAAACTATCAAAATCAATCATTAAGGCTTCCTTCAAAACAGAAACATTCTTCTAACCTATGAAAGTAAAAAGAATAATTCGAGAATTACGATGGTATTTTTATTTTAATTACAATATTCACAATATTTCCAATATATAAAACTCGACCAAAACAGTTAGAAAGATATTCAGCGAGAACGCATCAATGGAATATCACCTGTAATAATAATCACTGATGCCAAGTCTGTAAACATTTCATCACTGATAGCGATTATCCACGCTCCGGTAGTTAGACACTATTCAAACAACCGGCTCTGACTTGTGAAAGTTAAAATCTCTATTTTTCTGCCACAAATGCAAAAAAAAAAAAAAAAAAAAAAAGGAATTATCTGACGAGACAGGCCCGGAATTCCGTCTCAGAGTCAATACCCCCAAAAAATCCCATCAAAGACAACAGCACCAATTACCTTATCGCTGCACACTTCAACCTACCGTTTCATAGGATTGATGACATCAGATGCGTGCTTTTAGAGTCTTCATTCAATAGCCAACAAGATAGACGTAGATCGGAGTTGAAATATATTTTCAAAATAAAATCACACATTGAGGGATTAAACAGGGATTTGGATTTAGTCAGAGAATATACTTTCAACAGGGTGCCCTCTATCTAAAAACAAAAACAAAAACATTCCTCGGAATGCGTGACCTCCACATCATTGTTTATTCTGGGTCTCGTTAAAAAAGAAAAGGTTACGCCTGTGTAGGAAAATTCCGGCTGTAAAATCCTTCTCTACTTGTTTTAATTTAGTCAAAAGGATAATATATAGTAAATATCAACAATCTTATTCCCTATATTATCATTTTGTTGGCTTTTTATTCCTCAAATTTTAATAACCGTCTTCTTAAATCTCTCTCTCTCTCTCTCTCTATATATATATATATATATATATATATATATATATATATATATAGAAGGTATATCGAAACTATTTTTACAAACTTTGGGGTGCGTTCCTCACATCAAAACAAGGACAAAAGTCCATGTAAACATATGTCCGCAAATCCTTCGCTTTTGAGTTATTAAGTTTAAAGAAAGTTTACGGCAGATGGCGCCGTGTTTCCATGTAGACTAGGTTACATTTGTCATTCGTGTACATTTGTAGCTTGTCTGTATTCAACATTTAAATTATGTAGTCGCCAGTTAACTGAGAAGTGTTCCGTTTAACAGTGGAAGGATAATGATATCGTAAGCAGACAGTTATGACTTTTACATGAGACCGCATGAATGGTAATGGACGCAAGACTGCACATCTGTATCAGATTGCATTTCCTGACCGAAGGCAGGCGAGCCATCCAAACTTTGCTGCTGTTTATCGTCGTTTTGTTGAGAAAGTAACTATAAGTCGAGGACGATCGGGTGCCCTCGAACGCTGGACCACGAAGAACAGATTCTACAGATTGTGGTAGACGATACAAGTATCAGCACCCGTCAAGTGACCCTAGCATGTCGTACATCACATAGTACCACATGGAGGGTACTTCAAGAACAGCTCCTGTATCCGTATCATTTGCAACACAAAAACAGAAGAACGTTGACGATTGTTTATTGCATAAACTGCCGATCCGTTTTTTGTCTCTTCAGTCCTATTTACGGCTAAGGGAACATTTTGAAAAGATGGAATAACAAATTAATACAAACATTTGTGGGCGGATCGGAATCCCTTTGTTACAATACAAGTTAAACATGAGCATCAATTTACGATTAATGTGTGGGATGGAATTGTAGTGACTCTCTGGTCGGTCCATATGTTCTCCCGGCACGTCTTACAGAAGCTGTCTATAGAGACTTTGTTTCGAACACACTACCAGGCCTGCTAAAGAATGTACCTTTGCTTATAGGAAGACGGACGTGATTCAAGAAGGATGGGGCTGCAGCCTTTTTTTCGTGACATTGTTCGCGGTGAACTGGCTAACATCTAGCATGGAAATGGATAGGTAGGGGAGAATCAGTTCCATGACGTACACGTTCCTTCGACCTCAATTTTTTGGAATTTTTTTGTCTGTGGGACCACCCAAAACAATTGGTTTATACAGCAGACATTAATAACGCAGATACACTTCACCGACGTGTCATGGGGTCTGTGAAACCGTTCAACACCGTTCAGGAATATTTGAAAGGGACCGCCAGTCAATAATCCGAAGGGTACATGTGTTTGTAGAAGCAAGCGGAGGACTTTAGAACTTTTAGGAATATGCTTATATGGACTTTTGTCCTTGTCTTGGTGTGAGGAACCCGCCCACCAAGCTTGTAAAATTATTTTTGCTACACCCCATATATATATATATATATATATATATATATATATATATATATATATATATATATATATATATAAAGTGAACATAGAAGTCAACACTTAGAGGCGACAGTATGTTTCATGCTAGATGCAATCGTCAGGCCTGATGATTGCATCTATCATGACTTTCGCCTCTAAATGTTGACTTCTATGTTCACTTTTATATTTACACACGCTCTATCTCTGATATTGTGAGCACTTTATTTCATAAATATAGCAGATATTAAGACTATATATATATATATATATATATATATATATATATATATATATATATATATATATCGTCTGTAAATTAAAAATATCAAATTTGACATTGAGGTCAACACTGAGCGGCGACAGGAAAACAACATCAGCCTGAAACAATAAATCCAAAATCTGTTTTGACTTTGACGAGGAAGAGGTAAAGACGTTCTCTCAATGTAAGCAGAAATGTAAGCCAGAAATATGTTTTAAAATAGATATGACTGCAATAAAAAACAGTCGAAAGCAATTCGGTCGCATAAGAAAATTCTTAATTTTAATTATATATGAAAAATGGCGGTCCGATATCGAGGCTCAAGTTTTTATGTTCGCGGTACATTCTACATAGAACTGAACACATACACACACACACACACTCGCGCATATATATATATATATATATATATATATATATATATATATATATATATATATATATATATATATATGTGTGTGTGTGCGTGTGTGTGTGTGTAAAAATTTAAGTTACAGTATATCTGTAGAAGGGCAATATGAATAAAAAAAATGCATTAGTTATACATAGAATTAAATTTGGTCACATGTTTGATCTAAAGAAGGCCATACTTATTAAAAGAGGAAGTAACTTACTTAGAAAGGAAATTTTGAAGATTGGCGCTATCAAATCTTACCTAAATATAAATATATTAAATATATATACGTATTTTTTCCAGTATTTCTATTCTTGAAAGAAATAATACTTTCCTATACTACCAAATATAGGGTGACCGTAAAAAAGGGGAACTTTTTAACAATCAAATAAAACCAAGAGTGATGGAAGAAAAATATTTTATTCATAGGAATTGAAACCTTAAAACATGCCATTTAAGAAACAATGATAGAATTGTCATTTTTTAAAAATTACGTCCTGTAGATGCCGTCCTCCTGTACGAATGCATTCTTGAAATCTGCCGTTGAGATTCCTCATTGACTGCTGCAACATCTCAGCTGGGATACTGTGAATTTCATCTTGAATTATAAATGGCGAAATGTTTACTTGCTCAAGGTCACTGACTGGAAGTGTTGGAACTTGTTCATGTCTGGCAATACGCACTTCAAAAATACCCAATTTTTTGGGTCACCTTGTATGACTATAAAAATGTTAAAAAGAAAATAAAATCCTTGCATCTGCCTACTTGATAAAGTCACTCAGAGGACGAAACGCGTCAACTAAGATAATTTTTCCTTTTCTCTTTATTCATATATATATATATATATATATATATATATATTTATATCAGACTGTTCGTATCCATCTATCTGTATATATACATACATATATATATATATATATATATATATATATATATATATATATATATATATATATATATATAATTATTTATTTGAAAATTACAATCCAGAAATTCAGACAGAAATTATCTCCTTAGTTTA
>OZ010578.1:49985712-50028212 GCA_963932145.1 Acanthosepion lycidas | reverse complement strand
TTCATTGGCGAGAAGTGCGAGACAAACTGTTAGAACAGAATTGGCGATTGCATCTAGCTAGATCATCAGAAAGATGACAAGACCTAATTGCCAATCTAGTCAGCGCGCTTGAATTCCTGTAGCCAAGGCACTAAGGAAGAAATCTCATCAAACCCATAGCCATGAAAATGCTTATAGAAAAGACAGAGGGAAGCCACGTAACGACGGTGAAAATACGACTCCAATCGAGATGTCAGGTCAGAATAGATTACATTACAGACACTTTTTTGAATTTTGCATACATTAAATTATATAATTTTCCGTATATCAATAGGTGTTATTACTATTTATATTATACCTACAAACCAAGACACACATATGCGTATTCTGATGTGCGTGCGTGTGGTTTCAGGGTAAAGCCAATACATCAATAAATATTGGTATTAATAGTTATGCCTACTTGTAGATAGATCGATAGTAATATGTATGTATATAGACACACGTTACATGACAAAACATGAGAGAATATTATGCTTCACTGGTAAAATATTTTACGTACGCGGATTCCTGGTCGAGCGACCAGCAAGGTCTGCCAAGTATTTCTTGCTCGTCAGGAGACAAATCACTCAGCTTAAGTAAATTGTTCCCTTGGCGCGGCTATACGCTGCGTACCCTTAAGTTATTGGACGGGAGGGAGTGGCGCTTTTTAGAAGTCTTGCAGAAAATCTATCTATCTATCTATCTATCTATCTATCTATCTATCTATCTATCTATTAGGTTGGTGCAAAAATAATGACGTAATAATGTCGTTTTTTGACGTATTTTTTAACGTCAAAAAACGCCATTATTACGTCATTATTTTTGCACCAACCTAATATTTGAGTCTGTTCATGTCTATCTATTTGAGTCTGTTCATATCTATGTCTCTTAATCTGTTCATGTCTATCTATCTATCTATCTATTTATCTATTCTCAATCATTTCCTATCTATTTATCTATCTATTCTCGGCCATTTTGTTTGTTTGTTTGTTTCTTTCCTTCTTTCTATTTATCTATATATGTATCTATTTTATGTACTTTTCTATCTATCTATCTTTACACCTTTTATATTCAGACTTTTATCCACATCTTGGTTGTTTTTATCACAATCTTTCAGCATTTCTCAGGTGTATATTGAACTGGTTAGCTTACAGGGAAATCCGAACGGAAAACGTTATTTAATCTACGGATATAGACTGTTCTCGTTCAATTGCTGATGTCTAGGGATAGCGTCTAGTTCTTATATTTAGCAGTGTTCATTTATTGGTCACCTGTTCCCACAGAATCAACAATGGGACAATGGCCTTGTGAGTAATGACTTTGTTTGTGCATTTGGTCACATAGCGGTTGTGACTTCAATCGTTTGGTCAGAGAGTGTGTGTTTGACACCTAGTGAAAACGGAAGATAATACGAAACGTTGTGATAAAAAAAAAGATGGGAATATAATCATACTTATTATAAAAACCCAGGTTGTGTGTGTGTGTGTGTGTACGTTTATATATTGGATCGGATTTCCTACATTTTTCAAGAGATTTCAACAAAACTTCACAGGACTACGTAAAATTACTTTGCGGTGGTTCTGACAGCGCCAATAATTGGAAAAAAACCCATTGTTTTTGCACAAAATCAATTTGAAAACACGATTAAGAGGCATTAATTAAAGGGGGGACAACTCATATCGAGTTATACTTATTATAAAACCCAGGTTGTTTGTGACTGTGTGTATGTGTTCGTTTATATATGGGATCGGATTTCCTACATTTTTCAACCGATTTCAACAAAACTTCCCTTTTTTTTTGGCAGGTGTTGTTTCTTATTGTCTTGCACACTTTTTCTTTATTTTTACATTCAGAATGCTTTAAAAATTCCATTTACAAGACAATTGTTTATAATAAAATTCTATTCCATCGGTAGACTCATAACGATTGAAAAAAATGTTTTTGTTTGAGTTTGGGTTTGACCAATTCGTAAACACCCCCCCCCCCCCAAAAAAAAAACTAATTAAGACATGCGTGTCCGTCAACCTTAAACAATAATTTTTGTCAATTTTATTTTTCAGTCTTTATGATGGTCGATACTTGATCTATCTCTTACTGTTACATCCCCGGGCAACGCCGGGCTCTACTGCTAGTTTCGAATATAAATAGTTTAAAAAGTGATAACTCCTCATCCTAGAAATTATGATAAAATAAATCTATCTATCTATCTATCTATCTATCTATCTATCTGTGTTCATTCTTCTTATCTATTCATCTATGTTCATTTTTATTATCTATCTTAGTTTGTTCTTCTTATCTATCTATCTATCTATCTATCTATCTATCTATCTATCTATGTTCATTCTTATCAATCTCTCTCTCTCTCTATCTATCTTTGTTCATTCTTCTTAACTATCTATTTATCTATCAAAGGATTTATTCTTTCTTTTATATCAATCTATTGTATTTAATGTATTAATATTTTGTTATTTCCAGGATGCTTGACTTAAAGAGAGGGTTCGAAATATAACCCCATAAGCCATTGTTGCGGCCCTCATGCTCAACAAGTCTTTCATTGATGTACAACGAAACATAGGCACGTCTTTTACAAATAATGATTAGTAAGCTGATCTCAAAACATTAATGATACGGTCTTGAGATCGATGTTCACTGAAGCTTCCGCTATTATGTTACGGTTCTAAATAAAACTATGCTTTTCAAACAAACTATTTGCATTTATGAATGTTATAAATATACCTATTTCGAGTGCATTGAAGGGTATTTAGGTATGGCGGACGATCTGGCCCCGGCGAACGTCGCTGGTATTTATTAGAGATATCCTTTGTCAGTAACGACAACAATAATAAAGATGTTTAAATGACACTTATGGAATTGGGCTATCGATATATCTCCGTTGTTATGGACTTACCAATAGTTTGACACAATGATAAATGTGTGGCACACAGTGAGGATTGATGTTATCATTACTAGTATTGGTAACTAATATTGAGGAAATATAAGTTCCTTTATATGTTTTCTTAAATAAGTGGAATTGTTCTATCTATCTATCTATCTATCTATCTATCTATCTATCTATCTATCTATCTATCTATCTATCTATGACCCTACATCTATCTATCTATCTATCTATCTATCTATCTATCTATCTATCTATCTATCTATCTATCTATCTATGACCCTACATCTATCTATCTATCTATCTATCTATCTATCTATCTATCTATCTATCTATCTATCTATCTATGACCCTACATCTATCTATCTATCTATCTATCTATCTATCTATCTATCTATCTATCTATGACCCTACATCTATCTATCTATCTATCTATCTATCTATCTATCTATCTATCTATCTATCTATCTATGACCCTACATCTATCTATCTATCTATCTATCTATCTATCTATCTATCTATCTATCTATCTATCTATCTGTCTATGACCCTACATACATCTATCTATCTATCTATCTATCTATCTATCTATCTATCTATCTATGACCCTACATCTATCTATCTATCTATCTATCTATCTATCTATCTATCTATCTATGACCTTACATCTATCTATCTATCTATCTATCTATCTATCTATCTATCTATCTATCTATCTATCTATCTATCTCAGCGGGTCTCTTACCAATCTGTTTCTAATTCAACCACTTCACTTATTCTCATCTCTTAATGCCCTATTAATTATGCTGCAATCACATGAAGCGAACCGAAAAAGCAATTAAATCGTCAGGAAACGGATAGTTTCGCTGCACGTATTAAATGAATCGGATAGAACGAGCGAAAATATGATGTAAACTTTTCATAAACGTATTCAATCGATAAAAATCACGGATCAATTATGCAAAAAGAAAGGTAATATCGAGAACAAAAAAACTTACCATCTGGACCGTATATTGATCAGGATTTCAAATACATTAAACATGATATTCGATAAATCATGTCAAAGATAACTTTAACGTCCTATTTAGAATATTTCACCAGATACATGTCGTTTTAAAATGAAAGAGAATTCGTCTTTTAATCTTGAAATTAGCGTTTCATTAAAACAGCTCTTGTGTATGATAATATACTTGTTATAGATAATTCAGTGCGTTCAATATGCCATTTTAGAATTAGATAAAAAGATAAGTTTAAATCCAAGTATCAAACATTGATATATGAACAAGCATAATGCTCGTCAAAAGCAACAGAATAACTTATACATTGATCAACACTTCGACTAAGATCAGGTTTCGTTTCCCAGCACATCTAATTACAATCAGAATGTTCTTTGTCTAGGATAAATAAATCCCCTCCCAGTACTTCTGCCATTGAACAAAATATCTCTGTTCTCTGTATAGATTAAATGAACTGCTTTCCCGCACGTTTGCATATGATCAAAATATTGTTCTCTACCTAGGATCAATACATCGCTCCCGGTACTTCTGAAGATGATCAAAATATCATTATTCGATGCAGAAAACTAATGGGTCACTCTCCGGAACTTCTTCTTACGATCAGAATGAGTTTGTTTATATGCTTATGATCAAGGAATAGCTTCCGGTACATCTATCATCAGAATTTCAGTTTTCTGCCAAGGATCATTGGATCGCTTTTGCTATTTCCGCTTAGGATCAATACATCTCTGTTCACTGCCTAGGATCAATCAGATGCTCCCCGGCTCATCTGTCTACGATCAAAATATCTCTGTTTTCCTGCCTAGGATCAGTGAATAGCTCTTGCCACTTCTGCCTAGGATCAAAATATCACTATACTCTGTATAAGTTAAATGAACCGCGTTCCCAGCACGTCTGTCTATGGTCAACATATTATTGTCTGCCTACGGTCGATGAATCTCTCTCGGTACTTCTGACTATGATCAAAATATCCCTATTATCGGCCTAGGACCGATCGGTTGATCCCCGGAACATTTCTCTTCTCTGCCTAGGATCAATGGATAGCTCCCGGTACGTCTGCCTACAATCAAAATATGTCGGTTTTCAGACTACGATCAATGGATCCCTCCCGGCACTTCTGCCTACGGTCAGAATATCTCTGTTCTCTGCCTAAGATGGATGAGTCACTGCCCAACACTTCTACCTACGATCAAAATATCTGTTTTTCGTGTGTACGATCGAAATAAGGAATCGCTTCCAGGTACGTCCATGTTCAAATTATCCCTGTTTTCTGTCTAGGATCAAATCCCCACCATGACTTTTATCAACGATCAAAATATTATTCTCTGCCTAGAATCGATACATCGCTTCAGGCACTTCTGTCTATGATAAAAAATATCTGTATTCTCTGCCTAAAACCGATGGGTAGCTCCCAGCACTACCGGCAACGATCGGAATATTTCTGTTCTCAACCCCGGATCAATGATTAGCTCTTGGTGCGTCTGCCTACGATCAAAATATCTCTTTTTTGTCTACTATCAATGAATCGCTTACGTAATATCTACCTATGATCAAAACATTACAGTTCACTGCCTGGGATTGACCTCTTGATCAGCAGCACTTCTGCCTATGATCAAAATATCTTTGTTCTATGCAGTTAATCATTCCCGGCACTTCTGTCTACGATCAGAATATCTCTGTTCTTTGCCTAGGATAGATGAGTTGCTCCCCGACAGTTCTACCTACTATCGAAATATCTCTGTTTTCTGCCGACAATCGAAATATCTCTGTTTTCTGTCTACGATCAATGAATCTCTCCTGGCATATCTGTTTACGCTCAAAATATCTCTGTTTTCTGTCTAGGATCAATCAGTAACCTGCCAACCTCGCACCCGGCACTTCTGCTGGCGATGAAAATATGTCTGGTCTCTGCCTAGTATAAAGGAATCGCATTCCAGGCACTTCTGTCTATAATAAAATTATTTTTATCTTCCTAAGATCGGTGAATCGCTCCCGGCACTTCTGTCTATGACAAAAATTCTCTGTTCTCTGTCCAGGCTTGAGGGGCGCTCCCTGGCACTACTGCCAACGATCGAAATATCTCTGTCCTTTACCCAAGATCAATGATTAGCTCCCGGCACGTCGTCCTACGAATAACATATCTCTGTTTTCTGTCTGCGATCAATGAATCGCTTCCGGAATATCTACCTATGATCAAAGCACCTCAGTTTACTACCGAGAATCAATCAGTGGCTCACCAGCACTTCTGCCTACGATCAAAATATCTCTGTTCTCTGCAGTTAATAGCTCCCGGCATTTCTGCCTACGATCAGAATGTCTCTGTTCTTTGCCTAGGATAGATGAGTTGCTCCCCGACAGTTCTACCTACTATCGAAATATCTCTGTTTTCTGCCGACAATCGAAATATCTTTGTTTTCTGCCGACAATCGAAATTTCTCTGTTTTCTGCTTACGATCAATGTTTCGCTACCGGCATGTCTGCTCACGATCAAAATATCTCTGTTTTCTGTCTAGGATCAATCAGTAACCCATCAACTCCTCAGCCGGCACTTCTGCCGACGATCAAAATATCTCTGTTCTTTGCAATTAATAGATCCCGACACTTCTGCCTACGATCAGAATAACCCTGTTCTTTGCCTAGGATAGATGAGTCACTATCTGATACTTCTGCTTGCAATCAAAATATACCTGTTTTTTTTTTTGTCTACGATTAATGGATTGCTACGTCTGTCTATGATAAAAATAATTTTTTTTTTTCAATCTGAGGTAAGTAAATCGCTCGTGGTACTTCTGTCTGTGATAATAATAATAGTAAACATTGCCTAGGTTCAGTTAGGACCAAAGTATCTGTCAACTTTGTCTAGAATCAAAGAATTCCTTGCATGAATCACGGTACAAGTGCAGTCTTCGTATGGACCAATTCTTGCTGCCTTACACTCACCCTAGAACCACAAACAAAATAAAACTCATTTGTATGAATAATACACGTTGAATCTATATTTGTAAATACATTTCTTTAGTTCATGTCTATTTTAGTACCTCTCTCTCTCTCTCTTTTTAAATATATTCCTTACCTACAGAAGCGTTCATAATTCTTCACAGATCCATTTTCGTTATTATCTTTGCATTGCCTTGCATTGTTGGGAAATATAATAGAGTGGTTTGACGTTGTCTTCTTCACGGTTCGGAATTCAAAATGTTCTTTCTTCTAGACTGGCTGCCACCCACGGCTAGGGATCCCTTTCTCTGTTTTTATTTAACCCATAAGAAGAGACAGAATTAGGCTTCCTCCCAAAAATGCGAAAGTGAACACAACATACTAGCTTAGAAATGGAAACTTTTCGCACCGACTCGACGTTTCGCATAATCCTTTTCTCTATAGAGAAAGGATATAAGTCTTTTACTATCTCTTGTTTATCTCATCTATAGAACCTTTTAGACTTGACCCGTGGAATCTTCTGAACGTTTACCACCTTCTTATTATTACATAATGTTAATCTATTATAAAGTTAGACGCGCATAAGAACATTCATGTTCAATGGTTTATATTATGTGAAAAAAGAAAGGGCAGACGATACCACTGACAGAATTTAAATAAAATACGCATGCGCAGGTCTTCTTTTTTTTTTCTCTGCAGAAAGCATACGCGGAAGGAAACAAGAAGACTATAGAAAGGGTTTTTACCCATTTATCAAAAGAGAATAACGAAGAGATAGAGCAAGATAAAGACTGACTTAGTTGTTTACTTTGTTGCAAACATGTTTACAAGATTCTTTTACTCGTCGTCTTGTCTCTTCAAAGAAGATGCTCTGGTTTAGTAGGAAATTATCAGTTACTGATGTCATCAATAGACCTTTAGATCATTATAGGATTTAAAAAAAAATTATTATTGTTTTTGCAGCTATTACGCCGCTTTCACTTAGATTGAAACAATAACAGCTACAACACCTGATATAACAATAATAGTTCTTTTTTTTATGTGCTGCTTACTTCCACGACATAGTCCATCATGGCTCTCCACAATTTTTCTGTCCTTTTTTGATCCTGCTAAATTACATACTAATATACTAGTGTAAATTAGGGAAGTGAAATTAAGTTAAAAGAAACAGTCAAAAATTAATAATATTGAAAATGCTTCAGCTAAGAAAATTAATAATACTTCATCGAATAAAATTCAAGATAATATTACTGCTGATAATTCTTCTACTTCCTCCTCCTCCTTTTTTCTTCTTCGTACCGTTTCCTTTTAGGACATAGGTGATCATAACTTCCTATCTCACGTGGCTCTTAGCAGTTTTTCTCCCGCTACTAAGGCTCCCCACCGCCATTCAACCCCACATGATCGTCTGGTAAGTGACTCGCTACTGAAACAATTGGCAGTGTATTGCTGAAAATTAGAGGCGTTTTTTTTTCTATTATGAGTATGGATTTTTTGTTGTAGTAGTAAAAGAAAAAGCGTAACAATTTAGTGTATCTTTAACTATCTAGCTCTAAATTGTAGCAGATGAATTTCCCAAGTTAATGCTGGAAATGAATTGTGAAGAAAAACATGTAACAGAGAACAAAACATATTGAGTTGAGACGTTATCAACTTTTTCGTAATTATGCAATGGTAATAAATTTACAGACGTGTTTTGTGATGTGTGACACATTGCATTTAATGCTTTCCTGGGGTTATGATTATTTGTTTCTATTATGCATTAATTTTTTTTTAACTTTCTTAAATTTACCTGTCATTAATGATTTTGAGGATTAAACTGCGTAACCGGTAATGTTTTTTTTCTTTTTTTTTTTTTTGTAATAGTAAATTTTTTATGCCTGCTGTATTGGGAGTCGGAAGTCCTACTGATGTGTATACGATTAAATACTGATTGAACACACAAATTGTGTCACAAGACCGGAAAAAGTGGGGAGATGAGTGAAGGTTAATCGACCCTGACTGTCTTATAACTAGCTGATAATTATTCAAGATCAATTCAAGATTCAATTTTTCAATATATATATATATATATATATATATATATATATATATATATATATATATATATATAATAAGCCAAAAAAGATGAATTTTTTGGGAATAAGATTGATGATATTTATTATATATTAGTAGGCTCTATAGCCAACGACAACAACATTGATCATCTCGATGAAAAAGGACACAGACCGAAAATACCGACTTTAAATTCTTTTTCATCGTTCTTTAATTTAGTCAAAAGGCCTACTAATCGATCTTATTGCCAATACTGTTATCATTTTGTCGTCTTTTTATTCCTAAAATGTAATTATCAGGCCTATTAAATCTACATATTATTAGACACACACGTGAACTATCTTTCGTTATATATATATATATATATATATATATATATATATATATATATATATATATAGTTTATTGGGCCAGCAGACCATTATTTAAACATGTTATTAAATATAAAAAACAATGAATGCCTGCTCATAATATAGGGTGAAAATAAAGACAAAAATTGTTTAACATTTGGATATTTTTTCTTTAAGTTGGTCTTTAAGGTCACATGAGCCATCCTCAGAGTGGTATTATAGTCACGAAACAAATATATCCACCGTCAAAGATTATATTTTGTTATTTTGATGTAGAAAATTGCTATGCGACGACAACGGTCGAGGAATAGCAGACACAGATTGTAAGTTCAACACGCAGTTCTATTTAATCCTGTCTCAA
Organism: Acanthosepion lycidas; assembly: GCA_963932145.1. Lineage (NCBI taxonomy): Eukaryota > Metazoa > Mollusca > Cephalopoda > Sepiida > Sepiidae > Acanthosepion > Acanthosepion lycidas. The sequence goes on along the minus strand of OZ010578.1, from coordinate 50,018,579 downwards.
TAGTAAAACCAGAAGCGCTGATAAAGTTAAATTCGTCGCTTTTCCTGAAAAGGACCTCTAATCAGTGGTTAACTGGGGCAAGAAATGGCTTGAAAATTTTAATGCTTCCAAAATGAAACTACTCTCATTTAACCACCACAGATAAACTTTTCTGCCGGGAAATCAGCATAGTTGAAACTCTACTGCAGCAGAGCGTCTCACTGAGTCTTCTTGGCCTCATGATTTAAAATGACTTGAGGTGGAACAGTTACATTGAATCGAGAGCTGCATCTACTGCAAGGAAAGTTGGTTCTTTTTTCTTCCTGGTGCCCGGATTACAGGAATTTAAGCGTGCTACCAGATTGGCATCGAGGCCCACCAATTTACTGTTAAAATAGTCAAGTGTAACGGCTACTTCTACTCCAACAGTTTTTCTCGCACCTCCCGACTGTGGAACACACTTCCACTTACTTGCTTCCTTAATAACAACATTCTTCAAAAATTTGAATGCAGCGTTAGCCACCATCTTGTTGACTTGAACCCCGGTCATATATTATCCTTTCCTCAATCTCACCTATACTCAGTCTTTTCCATAACTTTATCTCTTTGTAATCCACTGCGTGCTATTGTCACTACCGCCTTCCCTAGGGTGAAAGGCTTAAAAAAATCTTAATTTCTATCCGAATTATAAGTAAAATAATATATGACGTCATATATTACGAAATGGACAAAGTCCGACAATTTATTTATTAAAGACATTTTTACGTTTAACGTTCTTTTTATAGATACAAGTATTTAAGTAAATGCTCTGTTTTATAATAAACAGTATTAAATAACATTTACCGCACTGAATGTCCGAGAAATTTTCATAGAAAATATTCGTCCTTGGACAGGATTCGAACCTGCACCCTATACGGAACCGTCATTTACGCTGACGTGCCTAACAGCTCGTCCACCAAGGATCGTTCGGTAGGCAAGGTCGAATTTACTGCTTATAAACTTCAATCTTCCATGAATCTCGTACACTCATAACTGCTCATAGCGTATCAAATGTAAACAAATGACGTTATACATTAAGAAATGGACAAAGACCGACAATTTATTTATCAAAGACATTTTTTATGTTTAACGTTCTTTTTATAGATACAAGTATTTAAGTAAATGCTCTGTTTATAATAAACAGTATTAAATAACATTTACCGGCCTGAATGTCCGAGAAATTTTCATAGAAAATATTCGTCCTTGGACAGGATTCGAACCTGCATCCTATACGGAACCGTCATTTACGATGACGTGCCTTGACCGCTCGGCCACCAAGTATCATTCGTTGAAGTTTATAAACAGTAAATTCGACCTTGCCTGCCGAGCGATCCTTGGTGGCCGAGCGGTCAAGGCACGTCAGCGTAAATGACGGTTCCGTATAGGATGCAGGTTCGAATCCTGTCTAAGGACGAATATTTTCTATGAAAATTTCTCGGACATTCAGGCCGGTAAATGTTATTTAATACTGTTTATTATAAACAGAGCATTTACTTAAATACTTGTATCTATAAAAAGAACGTTAAACATAAAAATGTCTTTAATATATATATATACATTCGCGACGTTTGAAGACCTATTAGGTTGGTGCAAAAATAATGACGTAATGATTTCATTTTTTAACGGCAAAAAACGACATTATTACGTCATTATTTTTGCACCAACTTAATATATACACACACCTAAATATACACATGCGACGTTTGAAGACCTAATTATCTATTATTTACTAGATATAAAATTAGGGTATGCTCTTCTGGGCCTGCCTACCCCGCACCTTGACCAAACTATATATCTATTTACTGTAGTCAAAAGGAATAGCTATATTTAAAATAAACTTAATTTTGATAAAACTGATGTTTTCCTTAAATGTATCCAATAATAATGCATGTAATATTTACATATTATTGTCGTATTATAAAATACAAACATAGCGAATATCCATCTTTTCCATTGTTTACGTTTGTAAGATGTTTACGTGTTTCTCGTTCGATTGTTCATGGCTGTACGCGTTTACACAACGAGTATAGCGTTACTAACGATACTTTTGTCATACTCTTTTACTTTTTTTTTTAACTTATTTAACTAGAAGATGGGATAAAGAGATTAAAGGAAAAGAGGCTAGTCTATTCTAGTTTGGTTTCTCAAAAAAAAAAAGGGACTCGCATGATATAAGTAATACCTGATTAAATAATTTTTTATAAGTGAAAATTGGGAGGTCGCACAATACGCGAGATCGTGTATATATCTATCTATCTATCTATCTATCTATCTTGTCATCCACAGACAGACTGTTTCCCTGTATCACAGCTCATCAGTGTGGTAGACGTCCGGTTTCCCTCGAGCTAGGATCGAAACCCGACTGAATTGACATCAGTCGGGGATTCTACCACTAGAACGGCAGGGATGAAGGTGTATTTAAGCGTGTTTATTTTTAGATAACCACACAGTGACTGAGAGAACTCAATTCGATTTACTGAAGAGCCTTGCATTATTAGCTGTAATAGTCACTGTTTACAAAGCCTCATTTCCTCCATATATATATATATATATATATATATATATATATATATTTCACGATAATAATCGGTAAACCATGTCTCCTGATATTTCGTGCGTGAACGGAGTCCAACCTACATTACACTTGTGAAACATTGTGTTTTATTTATTCCCGCCACTAATGCATTTACGCTAGAATTGATATGTCACAATATATTTAATCACTAGAGTAAATGGGTGTTTCAATGCACTTATGTAATAAATCTTGCATTAGAATTCAGTATCTACATAAAAAAGAGAGAACGCTAGATCTGGCATGACCAACCGTTTCAACAAGGCCAGTATGCTCCCAAACAATTCCTTGCACATCCGCACATAGGCATATGTTTTCGACAGTAAAATATTCTAAGTATTTTTTTTTGTTGGTAAGGTTTTTGTGTATAACTGCATTACATAGCAATGCATAATAAGATTAACTTAAAACTTAACTGCATTAAATATCAATGTATTACATAACAATGTATTACATAACAATGTATTACATTACAATGCATTACATAACACATTATAACTGCATTATATGGCAATATATACTAACATTAACTGAAAATTCGTATATTTGAGGATTCAGCAAGAAATATGAAGAAGCGATGTGATGACATGCAACTCAGAGTCGTTACATTCGACGCCTAAGTGGTAAATATATTTATTAATGTAATTATTAAGATTAATATTTAGACTATTTATATTCGAACTATTATTCTGATCTTTGTTGTTGTATCACAAGGTTTCGACCTTTATGCCCTCCGGCCTTCATCAGGCGTATATCGATCCAGGTAACTGACAAAGAATCCCGAAGTGAACTGTTTATTTAATCTACAAGAACATAGAGATATTAGGATTATTATTACTAATGCTCTATCTCTTGGGATAGCTATAATTATAAGGACGGTTTTCTTTAGATACGTTTTCTGTCTTTCCGAATTACACTTGTCAAGCGACTTTTCGCGAAATACAATCTGTATATAGGAGGTCTGCCTGAAAAGTAACGGGACTGGGGTCACAATCAACTGATTTCAATTTCCCCCCCCCCAAAAAAAAAACTACATCGTTTTAAAGTAATACCTCACAAGTCTAATGCCCGTTTCCATCCTTCTATGTTATGTATATATGCACCGCTGGAAGAATTCTTCTTGGATGCCCCACGGCTCCCTTGTTACGGCCCTCTTGATGTCTTCAAAGCCTTCAAAACGGGTCGCCTTGATGATCCCCTTGAACTTGGAGAAATGCAAAGAGGCTCACGGAGCAAGATCAAGTGAATAGGGAAGTTGTTCCAGGACGGCGTTTTTCACATCAGCCAGGAACTACTGGATGCTCAGGGTACTGTGAGCAGTTGCATTGTCGCGCTGAAGCAGCCACAATTTGCCCTGCTAGAAAAGCACGTTAAAAATGCAATGGTTACAGAAAGCTAAGATTACAGGTATATACACCCAAGATATGATGTTAGATGATAACAAAATCTGATTATTCATTTTTCGCCCATAGCTTACGCGGTATACTTTTCAGACAATCCTCATATGCTTATATATATATATATATATATATATATATATATATATATATATATAAGTGGATACTGAAGCGGTAGCAATCTGTTTCATGCCCGAAAAAAATCTTTATGGCCGAAAGATTCCGTTCAAACATGAAACAGACCCTCGCCTCTTGCTGTTGAGCTTCGTGGCTACAGTCTTATATTTACAAGCATTCTGTCTCCAATGTTGGGCACTTTTACCCATAAATTAGCAGCATGGCCCGGCGTTGCCCGTGCTTGATTCAAAAATCGTACGACTCATACAGTAATGGCTATCACTTGACTTAAAATATTTTTTCCCTTCCTTGCCTTTGAAGGAGTGCCCTTGCCGTGCTGATGTTGCTACATGCCTTACTTCTTGCCTATCTTACACTGCGAATTTTTTCTAAGCTCTATACTAAACATTAAATCTCTTACGAAAAAAGAACTAAACAAAATGAACACAAAACGATCAGCTTTAAAAAAGGACTCGAAACTTGAAAAACCGAATGAAAAAAGAATGTTAACAACAAATACTTTTTCATATCAAACCCAGTTCTGCGAAATCAGAATCAACGTTGAGTTTAAGCAAGCGAATGAGCCAGTTGGAGTAAAGTGCCATGCAGATTTAAATTTTTCCCACTTGTGACAAATGCAGCTATCGATTATTTTGCATGTTAGCATGCTAGTTAACTTTCGTATCAGTCAGCTGTTGGCTCTCACGCTGTCCAATAGAATCTTCCTGCCTATTCGTGGTAGCCAGCTATTGGCTCTCACTCTGGCCAGTAGAAAATGGTCGCCAACTACATGAAAACTGCTGTAGAATCATGAAAATATTTCCACTATCGATGAGAGTTGGGAAATGCAAAGTCGGTCTTGGCGTTTTTTCTACCTTGGAGCATGTGCATGTAAATTTTGGTGCAAATCCGTCGAAAATTGCGGCCGTGCATTCGTTACACACGCGCGCGCGCGCACACACACACACACACGCACGCACATCTTGCCTTTTATAGATAGAGATATAGCATATCTTAAAATTGTATTTTTATCACACACACGCACACACACACACACACACACATATATATATATATATATATAAGTAGGTTTGTTTGTCTGGCTCACTAGGTGCATCTATATATATATATATATATATATATATATATATATATATTATGTCATTTGCAGACAGTACTGTTTTGCAGTATCACAGCTCCTCAATGCGACTAGACATTCGAATGCCTTAAGCCCGGATCGAAAACCAACAGATTTGGCGTCAGTCACAGTTTTTACCACTGAGCTATCTTCATTCGACAGAGAGAAACACCTAAATCTAGCATATTGTTTTTACGAACGTAAACAAATGCCAGTCAGCCGGAGGGCTCTATTCATTTTACTGAAGAGCATTGCATTAACGCAGGTGGCTGTTGTTTATAGAATTTGCCTATCTCTCAACAGTGCTTAATTGAAATATATTTTCAAGCGCTAAAAAGTAGTAGTTTACTCTTGCCATGTAAAATGATGGCATATTGTTATATCGAAGGCACTGACACCTGCCGTCGCCAGTGCAAGGGCAGAAACTGCGTATGCAAAATATGACATTTTAGAAAATAAGTAGTTTGAAGATCTGAAAATACAATGTACAAAGATTAGAGACTGAACCGGTTCAATGAAGGAAATGGAAAACTAAACATGGCGCGTGGTGGATAGTCGCGAGACTCACAGAAGAGGAGAAAGCGAGCAGTAATACTAGCTTATTTTATTTTAGTATAGTGCTTCCCAACCTTTTAAAAACCGGCGTCCGATTAGACAGAAACTTTTTGTCAACGTTCCCGATTCATTTTAAATTTCGAATATTATACTGAATTCGTCTTTCATATTAAGATAACCCTTAGGTATTAGTACAACAATAATTTTGATATTGTTTTCATTTTTATTATAAATGTTAATGATTGAAATGCTAAAAAAACACTCCTTTTATTTGATACTTTATCTAAATGTTTTCAATTCTACGGTTTATTTTTGTGCTTACTAGCTATGGCTCTTACTCTAGGTTCCTTGCTGAATAGAAATAATTTCCTTAAATTGTAAATTGGAGGCGGTTTCTTTGTTTAGTAGGAAGCTGTGTAACTGCGTTTGAAAGCAATAAAGTTTGCTAGATACCTTTCAAAAATTTGCTTTAGTAACAAATATTAAATAATTTTTGAAAATTTGAAAACAAAATTGGATAAATGGCCACCGCTCCTCAAATTAAATAAAACTCCTAGCGCACCCTTTCAATATAACAGAGCTCACAAGGTTTCTCTAGCGCCCACGTTGGGAAACACTGTTCTAGTTGGCAGAAGGGGTTTATTTGATGTTTATTTTACAATAAAACTGTTGGTTTAAACAGGAAAATCCATCAATGTATCAGACAGGATAATATGGGGATTCATTTTGTCATGAAATTAGGCGTGCCCTTGCGAAAGCCAAATAGGTCACAGTTTGCCCATGACTAGCCTGAATGCCTCCCACCAACTTCGAGGTTCGTTTCTGAAAATGAAGCGTTTCTTGACGACATTGCTAAGGTTATGTCGTTGTTTGGCCGACAAGTTCAATCACAAAATATTAGCGATTGTTAAATCTACGCTTGTAGGAAGATGTGTAAAATAAAAGAAACCGAAACCAGGCGAAATGTCAGCTAGCCTTACGGAGAGTTTTTTTTTTTAATCGGAATTACCCCATGCAAGGCAGTAAAACAACAAAGGCTTTACAGAGTGTGGAAGAATTAGGAAGGAAAACAGCAATAAAGAACGGTGTGACACCATTTAGGGGCGCGAAAAAAAAAAAAAAAAAAAAAAGAAAGGAAAAAGAGAAAGAAAAGAAAGAAAAAGAGAGTCCGAGTTGCAGTTAGTTCGAGTCCGAGTTCCAGAGAGTCCGAGTGAGTTCCAGTTGAGAGCTCTGAAGACCCACCACGCATTAGCTGACCAAGATTCGCGCAAATTCCGAACTCATCTTCTAATCAAGAACAATTTATTCGTGAAGAACGACTTAGACTCACACCACCAAAACAAGTTTTACGAATTTCGAACCATTTTCTTAAAGAACAGACTTCTTAGATGTTAAAACTCGCCTAACAAAAACAACGTGTCACGAATCTACATAGCGGGTGGGGAGATAGACGTGGCCCTGTATCCAGCAACCAGATATAAAATATTGTTATGCTTTTCTTTTAATACCTTTGAACTTTTCGAGTTGTTATTTTATTTTCTTTTACATCTATTTGTGCGATACCACTCTTATTCGAACCCGACTTGCATTACGGCCCCGACGACTGATTGATTTCGTCTGCCTAAGATCAATTCACAACGTGGGTAGACAGACTGGAAATCAAAGTAGTTACTTCGGTAACCAGGCATTGGAGGCGAGTTGGGAACGACGAGGCTGTTATCGGATCTAACCCGATTCCCATCCGAATCACCAAAAGGTTAGAACGTCACACTTGGGTGCCGCGACCAATACGAAGCCAGTTGGTCGTCACAGGACGGGATAGCACGACTGACGCAGACAGGCGGACATCACGTTTGGAGCGACACCCACCCGAACGAACGAACGGGAGTGGCGGACGTCACAATTGGCGCCGTGACCAGGACAAGACCCTGGATCGGCTGATATCACAACGGCAAGAAAAAAGAGTAATCAGAAGGACAGTGGATAGCCAATGACATTGCATTTAAATTTTTGCAGTTTAAAATTGGCTGGAAAGCATGGAGTCGGAAGAAAGTTCCACAAAGGAAAGGTCCGAAAAAATAAACTGTTAGCATAGAACTTACGGCTGCATCTAGCGAGCTCAACTGTAAATCTTAACGGCAGTCTAGTACTACGCTTAAATTTAAAAAGTCTGGGTACCATAGCGATGAGGTCATTCAAAAAATTACGATGAAAGTATTTATAGAAAAGGCACAGAGAGGCAACCTTAGGGCAATGAGAAAGTGATTAAACCGGACTAATGATATTACTGATTCTTCTTTGGATTTTATGAAGGAGCTCAAAGTAAATAGCAAGGGCGGAGGACCATATATGGCATCAGTATTCTAAGCAGGGTCGAATGGTTGACTTATAGATTTGTAAGAGAGATTTTGGAGAGAAACATTGTCTCACCCGACATAGCGAACCGACTTACTTAGCAGCCGACCTAGTAATGGGTACCCTAGCGAAGAGCGATATTTATTTCCGCTTATTTACAGAAAATTTGGCACAAGGCCAAAAATGAGGAATCGGGAAAAGAACGGTGTTTTTCTGTATTAACATTAAACTTAGCAAGGGTACCGAACCATATGTGGCACCAATATTCTAAATATGGACGAACGATAGACTTATAGATATGTAAGATAGATTCTGGAGTTACAAAATGACGATAATGATTATAATTTTTCAAATTTGGAGGGTTTGTAAACGTACCCCATAAAATCTTAAAATGAGTAAAAGAAAAAAAAAAAAGATTTCATATATTATTTAAAGCCTAAAAATATTTTTGGATTGTTAGAATTTTTTCTTTTTTGAATATACTGATGGTTTAGTGATACAAGTCTTATTAATCAATCAATATATGGAGGGAAAAGAGGTTGGTTCATATATTTCCCAAGGGTACTTGTCTGTAAGTGAATATAAGGAACTCAATGGAAATTGGAATTCGGCTCTCCGATTAACAATTCCAATCCATTGTCCATTACCCTACCCTCACATTTGGCATTCCCAAGCGGTCACCCATTTAGGTGCTCACCAAACTCGACGTTGCTGACTTCGGCGATCTTACAGGAACCGATGTTTTAAAGTAATATGACCGTAAACTTCTCCGCTATTAATTATGAATCCAAGGTTGAATGATATGACAATGTCTCGTATTAATTGAAATCTTCTATCTGATATCGCCAATTTAAAAAGCACCACATCCACCACGATTTTATTGTAAAGTAGGCATCAGTTTAACATCTTCTGTCAACTAGAACAGTGTTTCCCAACGTGGGCACTAGAGATTCCTAGTGGGCTCTGTTTTACTGAAAGGGTAAGCTGGGATTTTATTTCATCTGGGAGCGGTGGGCGTTTATCCATTTTTTTTCAATATTGGTTACAAAAGGACATTTTTGAAAGGTATCTAAAGCTATGGGAAGCTACACATCTTCCACCTAAACAAAGAAACCGCCTCTAATTTACAATTTGAGAAGATTAATTCCGGACTGCTGCAGAGACGTTTAAAAACATTTGTACTGTGTAGACGGGTGCAGTGGTTTAAAAAGATTAAAAATGGTGTTCGTTAGAAATAAAAAAAAGTGTACTGAAATGTTACGTATTAACAGTCCTCCTATATGTCAGTGGACACTGGACAATCTCTTTATAGATAAAGAGGTGGTTTAAAATGTGTTTCTACAGGAGGATGCTGAGGATATCATGGACCGAACATGCAAACAACGAAGTTTTTGAGAAAATGGAAACAAAAAGGATACTTATAATTAACATTAGAAAATGACAGTTGAAATTTCTAGGATAACATAATGAGGACAGAGGGATTGGAAAATCTGATGCTCACAGGACCGACTGAAGGCAGGAGAGACAGAAGGATATTTTGGAGAGCAATGATCGACTATGTCCTGAAGGGAGAAGGCACGTAGAAGAAGATTGTGAAATGTCTAACAATATATGTTCCGGAAGACGACCTAGTATGAAGTAAAAACTTTTGAAAGAGATTATTGAATTAAATGGACGCAAACCACCGGGGAATTGGCGCGTAAACATAACAAGTGACCTTGATAATGTCCACGGATATCTCAAGTGAATTCGGAAAACGGAACCCCACTTTTATTAAATACGATAGACGAGGAAGATTTAATTACATGTTATTCAATTTTTCCCGCTTCCTTACATTTTTCGGTTTTGTACGAGCAAACGAGTGCAGAAAAATTCTGCATGATTTTCATTGTACTTTCCGCCAAGCGCCGGGAACAATGAAAATTGTAGAAAATTTCTGTGTTCTCTTTACTCTTAAAAAAAGAAAAAAACGTAAGGCTGCTGGAAAAACAAAATAAAAAATTAATTAAATCTTTCTTGTTTTCCGTATTTAATGAAATATGTTTAAAAGAAAGGTTGCTGCCCAATATATATATATATATATATATATATATATATATATATATATATATATATATGTATGAAGAAATATAGTTTCAAGGTGTGCTATATTTATGGAATAAAGTGCTCAATATAAGAGATAGTATGAATATAAAAGTGACCATTGAAGTCAACTCTCAGTGGCGAAAGACTGTTTCATGGTAGACGCAATCGTCAGGCCGCCTGACGATTGCGTCTAGCATGACACAGTCTGTCACCTCTGAGTGTTGACTTCAATGTTCACTTTATATACACATATATATATATATATATATATGTATATATATATACATACATATATATATATAAATACAAACACACACACAAACACACACACAAACACACACACACATACACACGCACATACATACATATATATATATATATATATATATATATATATATATATATATATATATATATATATATATTTAACTTGCACATCCGTCATCATGGTTGAAACCATTAAGCTCTCGTCAGGCGCTTGACGAGACCTTAATGGTTGAAACCATGTCAGCCGTCGTGGAAGTGATTTCTAACTTTTTAATATTTAAAGCTTTGCAAGTTCAATTCTTGGTACTGTGTATAGAGCATTTTTAATACACGTGTCCCCTGGTAAGACTCAACTCTGACCCACAATCGGTATATATATATATATATATATATATATATATATATATATATATATATATATATATATATATAATTATTTTAAAAAAATATGATTCCTTCGCTATATAAGAGTTCTCATATTTCAAAAACGAGATCCGAAATTCTCAATATGATAATTAAAATTAAACTGAATTAAGGTATCAAGCCCTGTTTCATCCTCAAGCGAAAATTTAGGATAACCAATCTTGAAATTTACGCATCTTTATAAGCATGTTCGCTCGCAAAATTAATTACTATGGAAACGGCTGTGGCGACCATTTTGATAGGGGGCCTAAGAGTTAATTTTTATCCGCATCTCAGTCACCTTCTGAAAGAGGTCAAGTCGAGTTAGGGTGGCGTATCCATTTCAAAGCGGATGGTGGCATTCATGTACGCTCATCGTCTGGTCAGTTACAGGGAAAGATAGATTTTTCGCACCATGGTATGGCATGAAGTGTCGAGAGAATTTTGTTTTATTTTATTTTATCTATTTATTTATTTATTTATTTTTTATCCAGATGGCTGTTTCATGTATAAAAGCGTCGCACTGAACTACTATTTGTTTTTTTTTTTGACGACTTCATAAATGGTTTTTCTATTTAATGATCTATTTTAAGCCTTTTATTAAACTATGAAATTTAATTTTTTTATGCTAATTATTTAATGCGAAAATTTGTTGATGTCAGCAAAAAACCGTTAACTCATCTATGGTTTAATAAATTTTCATTATTTAGAAATTTAATAATGTGTAGTTTTTCGTGTAGGCATAAAGGGCATGGGTCATCCTAGGTTTTACAAGTTCTTGTTCTATTTATTATTTTCTAATTTACTTTTGGAGTTTTATTCATTTCTTTTAAATTCCAAAAATATTTGGATAGAGATGTCTGATTTCTACTTCTAATATTGGAGGAGCTTTTATGTTGTCAACGTATATATCCTCTCAGTGTTTGGACTCTCAATGAATGAGATAGTGCATTGGTATACCAAAGATTTTATGAGGCATTTATTTTCCAACGGATAGTCTTCAGGGTTTCTACAATCACATAATTTTTCATTATTTTTGCCTAATTTTAGTTTAGAATTTTTATTAATACTGTTTTGGCACGCATGTTTTTCCAGGATTTTATTATTATGTTTTTTTATGATTCTTTCTACATTTTCAGTGCAACTGTAACTTAATTTTAAGGTGTTTTTATTAAAGATTTCGCTAAGTCTGCTATTAGAAGGAAAGTGTTTTTCAATTAAAGCTAAGAACTTATGCCCTAGCTTCGTACTGACCATTTGGATGAACGGGGTGGGTGGGTATACCAGATGATTTTTCTTTTCCTGTGTTTTTTCCTGTTAGTAATATTACTTCTATAACTTATGTTAGCGTTTTTGTATCCGCTATTTTTATTTATAAAAATTACTATGTTGTCCGAATATTTCCTCATTAGCGGAGTTCATACTGATTTTTTTTTCTATTGATGTGGGTATATGCTTAATTATAGATGGATTGTGGTTTGACTTAGGGTGTACATACAAGGAATTAGTGTTAGGTCTTAGGTAATATTTGTCAATATTTCCCAGCTCATTCTTGGTGTAATATATATATCTTTTAGCTGGAGTATGAGAGGTCGTGGTTGAATTTTCTTTTCTTGAATGGTCCCCCAGTGGCACCGATGTAGTACATTATGTTATTATTTCATATATATATATATATATATATATATATATATATATATATATATATATGAAAGGTGACATCCATTACTAGCTACTATAACAAGGAAGAATAATCACTGCCGATAATTATTGCTGATAATAAGCAAACAAAGCATTACGCCAAAATTACTTCGTTTTGGTTAAGAGAAAAGGTGTTAATTACCAACCCGACAAGACAAGGGTACTCTCGGCAAAACAAACCCAAGACGAAATAAGAACGTTAGGATGGTCGTTTCTCCCACATCCACCATACTAAGCAGATGTAGCGGTGAAAGATTTTCATCTGTTTCGACAACTGGTAAATATATCAGTTGTCGAAACAGATGAAAAGTAGCAGAAAATTAATAACAAAAAGAAGAAACACATTCAAAATCTTTTCTGAGGAACTGCCCCACTCCCCACTCCAAAGTGGAATCGTATGGTTAGACAGCGTTCTAACCATGAGGCCTCGGTTCAAATCACCCCATGATCAATTTCTCCTGATTTGACTGCAAACAGTTCGGAGTTCAATCATGAGTTTCGACTCGTCTGATTATCGTAATGAACATCCTGCTCATTTCCAGTGTTAAACTTCCACAGAAAAGGTAATTTTTCATGCCGATCAAGAAAAGAAATTAAAGTTGATAGACATGGTCAAAGTAGTTGCGTCTGAGAATTCAGGTAGAAGCAGTGACAGAGAAAGAAAGAGAGAATAACAGAAAGAACGAGAGAGGGAGACGACAAGGAAAGAAATAGAGTAACAGACAGAAAGAGAAATAGAATTAGATGTTAGAGAGAGAGAGAGAGAGAGAGAGAGAGAGAGAGAAAGAAAGAAAGAAAGAAATGAGGAAAAACAGAAACAGAACGAGAAAAAGTGAGAAAGAGAAAAGGCAGAGTGAGAGAGAAAACTATGATGAGAAACAAAGGGAAAGAGTAAAAGAGGAAGAGAGAAAGAGAGAGACAGAGAGAATTAGAAAGAGACAAAGACAGAGAAAGACTGAAATAAAAAGAGCGATTTGAGAAAGAAAAGGAAAGATAAAGAAATAGAGAGAAAGAGAAATAGAGAGAAAATGTTAGAAAGAGAGAAAGAGCGGGGAAGTCGGATTAAACTATTAGGTTGGTGCAAAAATAATGACGTAATAATGTCGTTTTTTGACGTATTTTTTAACGTCAAAAAACGACATTATTACGTCATTATTTTTGCACCAACCTAATAAAAGAAGGAAAGACAAAAAAGTGGTTTGTTTTAATTTAGCAACATATCAACCTCGATGGGTTATTTAATGGCGAAATCTAGATATTTTATAGGCAAAAGTACGCCTTCAACTGCAGATATTTCGTATATAATTTAATACTTTCAGTGTAAAGGTATGTTTTATAGATATATAGTTTGTAGAAGATCTAGTGTCGGTGTTACGTGCATCAGTGTACACTTACTTCTTTAAGGTAGGCCATTATGTTGAGAAATTCAGCACTTTCAAATAATTTTCTCATCTTATTTTCCTTGTAATATTTGTGTTTTACAAAGGCGTCATTGGGGTAGAGTAGAGGTAAAATCGGCGTATTCTACAGTCCCAGACGACAGGGGGATGACAGAGAGAGAGAGAGAGAGAGAGAGAGAGAGAGAGAGAGAGAGAGAGAGAGGAAGAAACAAAAAAGACAAACACAGAGGAAAACAGAGAAAGAGAACAGGAAAAAAGTGAAAAAGACGAAGAAGAATGAAAGAGAAAAAGAAAACGAGAAACAAAAAAAAAATTCTAAGAGAGAGAGAGAGGGAGAGAAAGAGAAAAGAGGGAGAGAGAATTAGGGAGAGAGAGAATTAGGGAGAGAGAGAATTAAGAAGAAAAAGAGAAAGACTAAGAGTATAAGAGAGAAAGAAATTGAAGAGAAAGAGTGAGAGAATGATGGAATTTACGAAAATTTGAGGGGTTATTTTTGTCTTTGCTTTTTTTTTCGCAGAAAGCTTTTGAAGATTACAAAGCCACCAATCATTATTCATTGAAAACAAATGCGAGCTTTCCCGAACATATCTATATTAAAATCATCATTACTATGTTAGCAGCATAAATAACAAGAAAAAAAAGAATACGATGTTACATTCTGATCCTGAAGTTCGGGGCCGACGAGCGACATTTTGATCCGAGGCTCAGCTCTAGTTACAATCCATACGTAAATCATTTTGCAATTCTTTTTACAAGTACAATGTTCGTAATAATTAAAACCCACACATACACAGACACGCGCGCGTGCAGAGAATGATACAAGCAGTATTCAGAAACTCGTGCAGAACAGAACTACAAAATAAATTCGTTTAATTTCGAACAGGAGTCCCGGCTTCAATCACATAGCTTCCCTGCACCTTTTCCCCAAATATTTTAATGGCAGTTATTCTGATGAGCTTCCCTTCTTGATACCGCGAGATTATGAATTGAAGCGCAGTACTAGACTGGCTGTTAGGTTTCATCATTTTACTGTTGGAACTGCTAGATTTATCCGCAAGTTATATTCGAATAGTTAATTCCTCCACGCTTATCGTCTATAGAATTGTCATCCAGGTTCTTGTTTTATTTTGTTTTGTTTTTTTAAAATTACGATCTTCAATATATGTCTATATTTCTCTGATGAGGTATTACTTACACTATTTATATTATTCGGACTATTGTCCTCATCTTTGTCGTCATATTTATTACAACGTTTCGGTCATTGTACGCTCCGGCCTTCTTCAGGTGGTTGGAATGTCGAACCGAACCCTTTATTTCGCTCACTGTGGTAGACTGTTCTAGTTCCACGTGCCATGTTTAATGGATGTCAGTTGTCAGTTATCAGTTATCGCCTGTTAATTTTGTTTTCCTAGTAAATGAGTACAAGTGATGTTCCCGGTACTCTCTTGTGTTATGACTCATGTCGAGATTCCTAAACTCCCCAGTTTTTTGCTGTCTCCTGCTTTTATCTCGGCTGAGTCAGCCTTTGATTTCGCCATTCTGTCATTTATTTTATACTACCCATTCCATTAGAGAACGTGTTGCTTGATTCTGTCTAGCGGCAGAATACAGTGGCCTCTCTTATTATTTTGTGGGGGGGGGGACGGTTTCTACTAACATTGTTTTGTTTTAGTTGTATCCTTTGTTTACATTATGAGTTTATTTTGGGGGTTCATCTTCCCTCACTCATTATTTCATGAATCCTGAAATTTTTACATATATATATATATATATATATATATATATATATATATATATATATATATATAATTATTTATTTATTATATGTGCGGTACATATTAGAAAGCGCTCAATATCAGAGATAGAGCTAACATATTTGGTTGGATTGATGTAAGGTTTGTGACCCTGAGTTTCACGCTTTTGCGATCGTCAGACAAACTCTCTCTCTTTGTATATATATATATATATATATATATATATATATATATATATATATATATACTCTCGACTCTCCCGTCAAATAAAACGTATGAGGATCAAGGAGATCAGTTCTTAGGAAATTGACAGCCCGACAACAGCACATGAGATTTGATTAGAGTGGTAAAGGTTTCATGCAGGACCATCCACACTCTTTGAAGGGTTGAATACGTGCCACAGGGTCCCCAAACGACCCTCCGCAGGTTTTGAATTCAGAGTTGTCCTCCTCCTAGAACAGTTGCCATCCAAGGCTATAGAACCCAGTTTGTTCTGCTATTTACCCATAGCTGGAGGGAGAAGAAGAGGATTCACACTTTTCTTAAGGGTATTAGCACGTAAGTGAATGTAATATATATATACGAACTCCCAAATTTTTAATTGTCATGTTGTGTTTTTTAGGATCTCCTGCGAGTATGTGGTATTTTGGTGTATGCAGGATTGGAGGCGATGGATAAATTATAATGAATGTATGGGTCGCGAGTCGGATTAACTAGGATTAGGTTAGTTAAAGAAGACCAGCTCCTCCCTTTTCCCCCTTTGGCCATGTGCCACAATTCCTGCATTTTAAGGAATAAATATCTGTATTGATTGCCATTTTGCTATAAAAATGTATTGTTAGTCATCTCTTTCCATAAAAGGCAGGAATGTGTGTGTGTGTAACGAATGCACGACCGCAATTTTCGACGGATTTGCACCAAAATTTACATGCACATGCTCGAAGTTAGTAGGTAGGCCAAGGCCGACATTGCATTTCCCAACTCCCATGGATAGTGGAAATAATCGATTTTTTCATGCTTCTACGGCAGTTTTCATGTAGTTTGCGGCCATTTTCTACTGGCCAGAGTGAGAGCCAATAGCTGGCTACCACGAATAGGCAGGAAGATTCTATTGGTCAGCGTTAGAGCCAACAGCTCACTGTCACGAATGTTAACTAGCATGCTAGCATGCAAAAAAAAAATCGATAGCTGCATTCGTCATAAGTGGGAAAAATTTAAATCTGCATGGCACTTTACTCCAATTGGCTCATTCGCTTGCTTAAACTCAACGTTGATTCTGATTACACAGAACTGGGATGGGTTTGAAAAAGGATTTGTTGTTAACATTCTTTTTTCATTCGGTTTTTCCAGTTACGAGTATTTTTTTTTAAAGCTGATCGTTTTGTGTTCATTTTGTTTAGTTCTTTTTTCGTAACAGATTTAATGTTTAGTATAGAGCTTAGAAAAAATTCGCAGTGTGAGATAGGCAAGAAGTAAGGCATGTAGCAACATCAGCACGGCAAAAGGCACTCCTTTAAAGGCAAGGAAGGGCAAAAATATTTTAAGTCAAGTGATAGCAATTACTGCATGAGTCGTACGATTTTTGAATCGTATACATATATATATATATATATATATATACAATACTCTATATTTGGATATATATATATATATATATATATATATATATATATATATATATATATATATACGATACGCTTGATTTGGCGCACTTGTTCTGTTGAGTGAATTTGGCTCAGTTGCAGAATCTATGACTGACCAAATCGGCATGAGGAGCTGTGATGCAGAAACAGTACTGGCTGCGAATGACACACACACACACACACACACACACACACACATATATATATATATATATATATATATATATATATATATATATATTAGGTTGGTGCAAAAATAATGACGTAATAATGTCGTTTTATGACGTATTTTTAACGTCAAAAAACGGCATTATTAGGTCATTATTTTTGCACCAACCTAATATATATATATATATATATATACGCAGATACTGAATAAACCTAAATTGACACCCAAACCTCAAGCGAAACGTATTGTTGATTTTTGTTTGTTTATATTCACTATTTGCTCATACCTCGAACCCTAACAGGTGCTACCACCCAAAATCAAGGTGGTTTTGAGAAAAATAGCTGTTAAGAGGTGATTCCATGCTCCTGAAAACCTCCAATCTTCCGATTAAAAGAATTGCCTCCGGAGGTAGTTTATAGCCATAACTAAGACGAAATCTTGAAGACACCATGACTTCATGAGGTACGGCTCGTTTCGGAAGTACGAAACAATGGCCACTGTGAAGACTTTATCGTTAGTGAATATTAGGGACATTATTTTTTTGTATTATGTTACTGTTTATGTTACTGTTCATAGACACCTAGTATAGATTGTTAGAGGTCTTATGCACTGCCTTCCATACTCTCTTGAGATTGACGTTTAGGTCAGAAGATACCTTACTCATGGCTGCTGTTGAGTCATTTATAATTTAGGTCATAAGTGTGTTACTGTCGACCTCACCGCTGTTTGTCTTCGTCTAGATGTCATTAACGATACTTCATTAAACCTTATAGACTGGCGCTACAAAACCACAAAGAGCTTCCCCAAATTAGAATAAAAAAACGCATTACTTTAAACTCCCAAAAGCAGCAACAACAAAAAAGAGTAGTGCTTATAATTGGAAGAGACCATAATGATATAGCGAAGATGTTACCTTTCCAAACTGACGAAAACAAAAGATTTACCAGGAAACTCGAAACAATATTAAACAGACTGAAAACAGTGGACCTAAGATGTCTATTCTTTTTAAGCATTTCGCTCCAAGCAAGTCGGTAATGCCACTAGCACGCAAGGGGTTACAGCGTGAAAGTAAGAGTAAAGAGGGGTGCTTGGGGAAAGAATAAAGAGAAAGACAGGATCAAGATTGAGGCATCAGAAGATGTCAATTGACATTACATTTGAATATTTGAAGATTATAGCTATCGTGGAAGCAAGTAAGAGGAAGGAAGTTCCACTGTTGAGAGGTGCGAGAGAAGAGATATTTGAAGTAGAAAAGGCGGTTAAATTCAACTGTTTCGATAGTGAAAGGGTGGGCCCGAGATGCCAAACTATTAGCATGCTTAAATTCATGTATTTGGAGGAGTTAGTGAAAATAGCTTGTCAGAGCAGTTGCCATGAAAATATTTGCAGAAAAGACAGAGGGAAACTGCCTCACGTCTGTTAGAAAGTGACTGGAATCGAGATACCAGGTCAGGATCTATCACATTGCATATCCGTCTTTGGATTTTGTTGAGAACCTCGAGATGAACAGCGGGGGCACCAGACCATATATGGCAACAGTATTCAATGCAAAGACGAAAGGTAGATTTGTAGATTTGAAGGATAAACTCAGACGAGGAAAGACTTTCCATGCAGTAGATGAAGCTATTGATTGAATCCTAAAAAAAACAAAAACAAAAAAAAAAAACCACTCATTTTGCCAAAAAAAAATACTTAATACATCTCGTTTTTCACTCTCGCGTGGTTATGTGTGACGTCACGAGCTGCGACGCGATTTTTGCTCCGCGTCTCGTATATACGAGTTTGTCGTTACGTGGACATTTTCATGCAGCAATGGCAGACTATCATTGTTGTTTCATGCGTTGTTGTTTGATTTATTGAAATTGTCATGTTTGATAATGGCTTGTCTAAGCCGAAAGCTTAGATTGGATTTAAACATGTATCAATATGGTGTTTTCCTTTCGTCTTTCAACGATAATGGAATTAAGTTTATCAGACAATATGAAAGGAACTTACTTAAAATAAATAGACAAAACTCGTCTATATTATTTAATGAAACATTCATTAAAATATATATATATATATATATATATATATATATTATAAATTAATTGATTTAAAATATGGTTATATTTTAAATCAATTAATTTATAATATTAATGCTCTGTAAATTTACATTGAGCACTATTTTGTAAAAATAAAAATATGTATAAGAACACCGGTTCCATTAAATAATATATATATATATATATATATATATATATATATATATATATATATATCAGTCGATTCATATTTTCATATTTACCTATCTATTTCAACCCGTTTATATCTATCTATCTATCTATCTATCTATCTCAAGCAGTTCATATCTATCTATCTAACTCAAGCTGTTCATATCTATCTATCTATCTATCTATCTATCTATCTATCTATCTATCTATCTATCTCCTCATTTTGTAACAATTTTCATGTATTTATCTGTTTATTTGCATTTGTAAAGAGACTTTATGGACCCCCTGTATATTAACAGTTAGTATCGACGGAGTCAGTTCTGGTCTGACTGTCACAAAGGACAGACTGTCCTTCAAGCTGTTACGATCTCGCTTGTTATTATGGCCAGCCACACATCGTGATGTGCAGATGGACGGGGCTTAGTAGGAAGGAAGAGCTGAGCAGTTAATCTGACATAGATGCTGTCCCAAGAGTCAACTAAACTGAGATCGGGCAAGTGAGGCCCTGAATAAAACAGTTATTTTATGTTACTCGAAACAGGATTCGAATTGTCGACGCAGAGTCTCTTCTTCCTTATCGTAACTTTGTGAACGTGCATCGATCTATTCCCATTTTTTGCGTGCATACCAACGCGAAAGATGAGTAAGACGTAACGTGATGGAGCCGTTCGGTTGAAAGCGGGTCAAAATCACATTGTATGGTCACAAAAAGGTGTGTATTAATAGTTAACTTTATTACTTTTGTTCTATTATGTTGGTGCAAAAATAATGTCGTTTTCTAACATATGTTACTATGTGAGAAAACGACATTATTTTTGCACCAACCTAATACTTATGTTTTAGTCTCATTTAGTGTCGTAGTTGGGGATAGTCTTTCGTTTGAATTTTACTGCAAGTTTATTTCAACACTTTATAAAAAGGGGCTGCAAAAGTAGGTATACAGTAGTAATTATGCCAGTATTATAATAGTACTTGTAGAATTTATTTAATATTAGAATTCATTTAATTCATTAAAATCATGTTCAATATTTTTATGTATTATAATACATTTATTATAGTTTTTATTTTAATAACCGGAGGATGCAAACGCTGTGAGTACAGTATGCAAAATGAGCATTCTGTTAAAGTACATGGGGCTGCAAAAGTAGGTATACAGTTAGCATTATACCAGTATTATAATGGTTCTAGAATTCATTTAATTCATTAAAATTATTTTTAATATTTCTGTTTTCATAATTTTTATTATAATATATTTTTAGGGGAAAATGTATGACAAAGTGGAAAATGTTTTCTTGTGAGGCGTTTCTGTCCTTTAGGACTTCATCAGATTAAATTTGCTATGTCCGTGTGACTACACCGGGGCACGAATGAGAGATGCTGGAAATTTAAATTTAAAAAAAAAAAATTATTTTTAAACTAACCGATTTCATTTAGATTCTTTTTCTTTTTCTTTTCACCACTTTTTCTATTTTTTCACACATTCCCCACCCCACCAATATTGTTCTTCTCATATATATATATATATATATATATATATATATATATATATATATATATATATATAAGTTATAAGGAACTTGGTAAACCGAATTGGTAAATCCAAAGAGGATGAAATCCTGAGAGCTCAATATTAGGACAGAGCTAATATGTAATGAAAAACAAACCACTTTAAGGTACCATTACGATAATTTATTTCACCTAACTCCTTTTTTAAGGATTCAGGATCATCAGGTAAAACTTCCAACAACGAATTGAGAGAAAAATGAGTTTTACCTGATGATCCTGAATCCTTAAAAAAGGATTTAGGTGAAATAAATTATCGTAATGGTACCTTAAAGTGGTTTGTTTTTCATTACATATATATATATATATATATATATATATATATATATATATATATATATATATATATATATATATTTATCGTTATCCAATCATTATAATATTCATTTATCAGTAAAGAACGATAATAAATGTTTAGCAGGTAACGAGGAGTGTGCGAATAAATTGGGCAAACAGTTGCAACATTTTAAGGATTGATGTGTTTATTACTGATATAAAATCAAGACAATAAATTTTATTCGCAAGTTTTGCTTTTCACTATTGTATATCTACTTTTACATCGCCTGTATATACACGCATACCAGTCAGTCTCTGAGAAATTTGAATTAATTCCACGGAGAACGAATGAAAGTTTGAAATTCTACTTTTAGCGTCCTTTTTTAAAACTTGTTTGAATAATGTGATTGTATGAACAGTATATCTGCTAGGCAGACGTGGATGAAGACAAAGAGAGTTTACGCACACACACACACACACACACACACACACACACACACACACACTCACTTTAATATAGACAGACACATGAAGCACTGACACGTACACATATATTACAATGAATCACTCATACAGAAAGTACATTAGTAAAGTTAATGATATAAAATTGCGAGATCCCTTCGCTAACAAAATTTTACGGGTGCATTAACCTAGAAATCACTCGATGAATGTTATGATCTTTGTTTATTTTTAAATTATAAGTTGTATTAGGTCTTTCATAAGTATGCAAGTACTTTCGACTGTACATTCAGTCATCTTCAGGCATGGAAATTATTTGTTTTTGGTAAAATTCAGGTAGCATTCGAGACGAAAAAATATAATGCGAATCGAAATATGCTTTCTTAAATGTGTTATTGATAACGGATACAAACTTGTGGAGCGTGCAGTCGCAACGCTAAAGTTAAATTTTTTTGGAAAATTTAAGAGAGTGGGTTTTTTTCCTAATATGGCAATTTGAGATTTTTTTTTTGTTTTAGGAGTTTTTCAGTCAATGTGGCATGAACTAAATTGCTCAATAAATAGAGTAATGTCTCAATTGTTATCCCGAAAATTTGCACGTCGGATCAGTTCTTTTAAATCAAATATTTGGTGTAGTTCAATTTATATTAAAATGAATCATTCATACAAAAAGTAAATTAGTAAGGTTAAATAATTGTAATTTAAATTGATGTGCACACACACACACACACACACACACACACACACACACACACACACACACACACACACACACACATATATATATATATATATATATATATACAGATAGATAGGTAGATAGATAGATAGATGTTGTATGTATGGTTATACAGTCAGCCGAGTGAGATGACACCCCCATATATATATATATATATATATATATATATATATATATATATATATATATATATATATATATTAAAATAAAATGAAGAAGTAGGAAACGTTCACAACGTTTCGGCCGTTGTACGTTCCAGCCTTCTTCAGGTAACTGGAATTTCGAACCGAACCCATTTTTTCATCCAACGGAGTAGATTGTTTGAGTTCCACGTGCCATGCCTCTTCTGGATGTCTCAGTTATCTCCCTCTAACTCAAGTCTCCATTGCACTAAATGTCGGAGTACCCCATTACCCGATTGATACCTCTCACTGAGATTGGACATTTTTTTTCTCCTTGGCGTATATATATGCTATGGTAATTAACGAATGCACGCATGGACTCTCCCAGCTATAAATAGGAGCAGGTACTGCCTTTTTTGGAGAGGGAAGTTTCCAGCAGTCAGCTCTGACAATCGGACCGAACATTCTTGCTGTAACACTTTCCTTTGTATATGTTTGTATTACTGTTTCTGTTAATATATTTGTTTAACTCAATTCCTCTCTTGTGTCTTTACTTCTAGCCATAACAAGGCCACAACAATATACATATATGGGTACCCTAGATGAAACTAAACATTTTTCCACTATGAGAATGCAGGTAAATACAGAAAATCCAAGTGCATGAAACATTCATATTGCTCGAACTTCGATCCGATATAAAACAGACAGAAAACCAATACTACAAATCCTATCATTATATATTTTATGGCAATTTCCGATTACCTGTTCCGACAATCGAATTACTACAATTCATGGAAAACGGAAGATAAAAATTGATATTGGTTTATTCATAATTCAACATGTATTTCCTCTTTGGGTGTTTTCAGCTTCAAATCGATTAACTGATAACCATTTTTTTTCGTCTTGGATTTAAAATTAATGATGATAAATTAGTCAGTAAACAGATAGCAGTAAAAATAGCCAAGATTAAAACTAACTCCATTGGCTAATGCGCCAAGTAGAGACATAGATTATTTTCATTGAGTTACGTGCACTGCATTTGCCCTCCAAGAAGTTTCACGAAACCGTTCTCATCTATGTCGGCTCTTTGTCTTTTCTTTCTCCCTTATATTTACATATATATATATATATATATATATATATATATATATATATATATATATATATATATATATTGGTGTGTGCGTATATGTCATCTCTTTTGACTCACTGTATAGCCACATACACAACACCTCTTTCTCTCTCTATCCCTCTCTCTATCTCTCTCTCTATATGCGTGTGTGTGTGTATATGCGTGTGTGCGAGCGCGTGCCATCTCATTCGAATGTGTAGCCACTCACAAAACATCTCTTTCTTTATCTATATATTTATCTATATGTGTGTGTGCATGTGTGCGTGTGTATGCTATCTATCTCGACTGACTGTGTAGCCACATACGCAACATCTCTTTCTTTCTCAATCTCTCTCTCTATATATATATATATATATGTGTGTGTGTTTGTGCGTTTGTGTCATCTCTCTCAACTGACTGCAATGGAGAGATCTACCTGCTTTTCCTTATTTATTAACTTTATATAGGAGGCAAACGTATTTCGCGTACCTTATATCTTAGAGAGAAGCAACCTTCTTCGATAATCGTGGACTGGAACTACAGAATCGCAACGCCCGATTTCCACTCGTCCTTGGTCTTTTGAACTTTTTGGTAGAAGTTTACCATTTGTTTTCTGTTTAGGTTTTGGTGTGCAGTTCCTTCTAAAGTATTCTCGTTCTCCGTAACTCCCAGTAACCTCTTGTACCTTAGTGGCATTATCGCCTTGCAATTGCGTAAAACATAGGTGTCAGGTTACAATCAAGACATATGGAAGGGCAGTATTAGAAAGAACAAAATTCAGTGACTGAACTTTGACTAAAATCCGACTTAAAATAGGGCTGATGATTTATTTCAATCGTTATCATTCGACTGGCGTCTTATGGTCAGTGAATAGTATTCATTGTTTTTCTTGAGGTTACTAATAGGTTCAAACTCTGATACGCCAAGGTGCTAATGAATGTCATTGTAATAGAATTTCGCTTGATTTTGTTTAGCGGCATATCAAACTCTATGAGTTATTTAATGCCAAAACATTGTAGTTATTAGGGATGCAAGGAAACAGAAGTGAGATTCACAGGCGAGAAGTGCAGGAAAAGTAACTGTTTGAGTAGAAGTGGCGGTTGCATTTAGCTTTTGCAATAGTAAAAGGGTGTAACCTCTTTATCCATCTAGCAGCACGCTTAAATTCTTTTATTCGGGGCAACAGGGGGAAAAAGAAACTCGTCAGAGCAGTTGTCATGAAAATATCTGGAGAAAAGACAGAGGGAAGCTAAGTCACGTCGATGAGACAAACCTCTGGCTTCTTCAAAAACAGCGGAAGGACGGTAAAAAGATGATTTAAATTTATTTTTAAATATTTTTTAAATATTCGAGAAATCTTAATAGACAAAAAAAATGCACTTTTTCTAATAAGATATCTCATATATTTATACCGGCACATGGAAATAAATAAATATAGTTGTAATGACAAAAACTACGCAGGTGTAGGGTTTAAGAAAGCTTTTTTCAACTGAGAATAGTTCGCGTATAGTATTATTTTTATAGTCCCAGTAAACAGAAATAGCTCCCTCAAAGAGCAGAAAAAAAAACAAAAAAAAAACAAGGGAAGATCACTCTTGACTATTCATAACAATAGTGTTTAATAAATAAATAAAAACAGACCATCTACTCAAATATAATTATCCCTTAAAAATAACGTTTAAGCAATAAATTAAAATATATCGGATTGATGAATAAAAAATCCATTCCTAAGAAAAACATTAAGAAGAATAAAAATTTACATGAGAGAGAGACAGAGAGAGAGAGAGAGTGAGAGAGAGGGAGAGAGAGTGAGGAAGAGAGGGGCAGAGAGAGGGAGAGACAGAGAGAGAGAGTGGGAAAGAGAGGGAGGGACAGAGAGGGACAGAGAGAGACGGAGAGAGGGGCAGAGATAGGGAATGTGTTTTCCCTATTTTTGAAATTACTTGAAGAAGTCGATGATCCATAGAATTTGTCAATTGTAGGATGTCATCTGCTGTAATGCCGCGAGAAATGTCAAGAATTGCTTCCCACAACTCAGCGTTGCTCCTGAATTGTTGTCCATTGGCGTACAGTCTTCGCTTCATGATGCTCCAAAGGTTTTCGATTGGGTTCAAATCCGGAGAATTTGCTGGCCACTTCATTTTTCGAGGTCCATCGAAGCCTAACTGTTTCAAATATTCAGTATTGTGAGCAGCATGTGAGGGAGCATTATCTTGCATAAAAACAATGGCCCTTCCGAAGGCAACTCTTTGCCTTTTCATCCACGGTTCAAGACGCTCTTTCATAAACGCTATGTTTGCATCAGCAGTCATTTTGACGGCATCTGATACTCTCCATGGGCCCACTAATGTTTTTCCAATAATACCACCCCAGATCATTATGCCTCCACCGCCTTGTTGGGGTGTCAAACGCTGATGGCGATTCTGTCCGTTCATTACCCAGCCTTTGAACCATCTATCTGGCTCATCAAGTGTTGCTCGAGTTTCGTCTGTGAACAAAACTTTAGAGAAGTCAATCTTCATATTGTCTTCGGCCCATTTCAATCGATTTTGAATGTGATTTCTTGTCAACGGAGGCTTCGATACAAGTTTGACTGTTGTTGTTATCTCCCTCAGATACCGACACCGAGTACTTTTAGACACAGTAGGATCCCCAATGCGGCTGAAAAGCTCTTGACTGGTAAGTCCAAGGTTATTCGTGGTCTCTCGTCGTGACATTAGACGACATGAAATAACCCTCGGCTTGCCTTTATCTGCCATTTTCCGTACTTGTGTACGGTCGGCGGTGAACTTTTTCCCTGTTTGATGACACCTCCCTATCATTTTAGAAATTTATAGTGTAGATTTACCTTTTGAGAGTTCTGAGGTGATAATTTTCTTTTCAGAACCACTTAAATTGCTTTTACGGCCCATCTTTTCACTAAATTCTTACACTTTTCTAATAATGTGGCACGGTCAAATCACCGTGCTGATAACAAATATGGCGCCAGTTTGTTTACATTGCGCATATCAATATGAAAATTTCAGGGATTGCGCAGGTCAGTGTTGCCAATATTGTGTGAACATTTTGTGTGAATTGATTGGACGGTTTTTGAAATATTAGAAAAAAAGTTATCTCGATAATAATTTGGCACGCAGTGTAATCATAAGATAATAACAAGGAAAAAGAAAATTTAAAAATACCTGAATCTAAAAAATTAAAAAAAAAAATTGAGAAACATTAAGATTTCGAATTCTTTGTTTTGTTTTTTGTTCTTTTTAATTATTTTACGTGGACTTCTTGAATTTAAGTGCAGTACCAGATTGGCGGCAAGGATTCAGTATTTTACAGTTGAAATGGCTCTCGGTGTGGTGCAATGGTTAGGAAGCTTGTCTTGCTAAAATAGTTACGATTGAATAGTAAGTTCGATTCTCACTGGGTGCCCTATACTTTCGGCCTTGTGCCACAGCTAAGCTATGCTTGGTAAATCAATATAACCGTAAGTTCTATGCTGACAGTTTCTTTTCTTGCGCTTCTCTCTTGTGGAACTCGCTTCTTGCTTTCCAGCAAACTCTGATCCTCACACTCACTGTTTTGCTTCTTTGTGGCTGTATTGCCTTGCTTAGGGGTGATGATTAAAAATAGCTGTGTAAAAATTGAGTTTGAATGATACGTTTAATATTCAAATCTAAGAATAAATTTTCTTCAGTTTTTGCTTGGCAAAGATAGAGAAATATGGAATTTAAACTTATGCAAATCGCCTACATACGGAGTGAAAATGAAGTAATACAATTCAAGCTTTACAATGAGGTGATCCTGAGAGAATTAGTTCTACCAGGATTCACTATTAACAACATCATATATTCAGAGAACACAATGCTGATAGCAGACACAGAAAGGAAAATACTGGAACTCTTACAGAAAAAAAGTGAAGGAAAACGAGAGGAAAGGACTAAAAATCAAGAAGAAAGAATGTAAAAGGAACAACCCAAGATATAAATTACGAATGGCAAACGCCAAAGCCAAGCAAGAGCAAAAATGTAAATATCTAGGAAGTCTTTTAACAGACACTGAAATCCGAAGGGTCATTGAAATAAAGAAAGGTGCCTTCCAAAAACCAAGCAATGCATTAAGAAACAGCAAAATCTTCATAAAGTGTATTATTATGAAATATCTGTCCTCCTATATGACATTTGAAAATATTCTTACAGATGAAGAAAAGACTTAATACAGCAGAGATGTGGTTATTCAAAAGAATTCTACGAATACCATGGAATGAACATGTGATTAACGGGGAAGTTTTATGAGAAACGGAAATCTAAAAGACATTTATAATTAAATTCAGACAGAGACGGTTGCAATTTCTTTGTTACATAACATGGCAAGAAGGTTTAGAGAATTTGACACTCACCGGACATTGGGTACAAGAGGGACAGAGGAAAACTGAGAATTGCTGTTATGGGTTAGCAGAACAGGAATTAGGGGATAAAAAAGAGACAGATCTTACTGAGAGCTAAAAAGGGCAGGAAGTTGTGGAGAGACGTAATCGTCCGTTCACTTCCTGAAGGTACACAATCGTCCGTTCACTTCCTGAAGGTATACAATCGTCTTGATCGTTATCAAAAGCAAAATATTTTTACTGTCATAGAAAGAGGGTATATATATATATATTTTTCAATCATTTCAACCCAAGAAAGCCGACAATGCCACTAAGACGCAAGGAGTTACTGGGAGTAAAAGAGGAGGAGAAAAGGTTAGTGAGGAGAAAGGACAATAAAAGAACAGGATTCAAGTAAGACAGAAGATATCAGTTGGCGCTGCATTTAAGTGTTGGAAGATTGTAGGTGACAGGAAAGCAAGAAATAGAAAGGGAGTTCCGCAGCGGGGAGAGGTGCGAGAAAAGAAACTATTAGAATAGAAGTAACGGTTTTATCAACGTAGTTCAACTGCAAAGCTATGAGACCTAATTTCCAATCCAGTAGAACATTTAATTCATGTGGTCGATGTACCGGATGGTGGGAGACTCGTCAGAACAGTTGCCATTAATATATTTATATAAAAGACTAGAGAGAATCTACGAGACGTCGCTGAGAAAGCGATTGAATTCGACATGCCTGACAAGGATCGATTACATTACAGACCCTTCTATAAATTTTGTCAAGAATATATAAATGTACAGCAGGCGCACCAGATCAATGTAAGGACAAATTAGAAATATATTTAGTATTGTCTTTGAAATTCATTTAGAAAGTCTACGAAATTTTGTTCCAACCAATATGTTGCCGGGACAGTATTATTATTATTATTATTATTATTATTATTATTATTATTATTATTATTATTATTATTATATACATGCATCGCCCTAAAACATTCAGCAGTAGTATGCATATTTGGATTACTGTTTTGCACTGAGAAATAAGGTTTGATGTTCAAATTGTATGAAAATATTAACGTTGAGCAAAGGTCATGGCCGCAATGCGCAAGAAGTTTCTCGCCATGCTGGGTGCGTTTCTTTTTATTTGTCTCCATATTTTGTCCTTGTTAAGAATGGCTAATTTATGCCATATTTCGCATGACTGTGCCATTTACGATATTAATTCAAGCCAGATATGTTGTTCCCTTTCCGCCTGGTTTCCTTTTTCTTTTTTTCTTTTTTCTTTTATGAGGGGTAAACGTCATTCCTTTTGGTTCTGAATAGAAGAAAACGTTTCATCTGTTCTATTTAACTGCCATCTTCGGATGTATCCGAAATAAAAATTGCGAAACGCTAAAATCTGATAGAAAAGAACAAAAAAAAACAACAAAAAAAAACAAAAAAATAAAACAAAAAAATAAAACAAAAATTAGCAAAAAGGAAAAAAAAAAGGATGAAGAATTCCCGAAGACTGACAACAAAAAGCCATTTTGATGCGGCTGCTGAAATAAATGAATCATTTCATAAGTTAAAAAGCCGGGACGCAATAAGAGAGCCTCCGTTATGATATTTTGGCTGGTGTTATTAAATAAACTGGAAAGACATCAAGAGAAATGGAGGGATTTGGAATGAATATTGGCAAGAAAATGATTTCACGAAATATTATTATTATTATTATTATTTCTTTCATTATTATTGTTATTATTAATATTATTATTATTATTATTATTATTATTATTTCCTTCATTATTATTATTATTATTATTAATATTATTTTCTTGATTATTATTATTATTATTATTTCTTTCATTATTATTATTATTATTATTATTATTATTATTATTATTATTATTATTATTATTATTTCCTTCATTATTATTGTTATTATTAATATTATTTTCTTGATTATTATTATTATTATTATTATTATTATTATTTCTTTCATTATTATTATTATTGTTATTATTATGATTATTTCCTTCATTATTATTATTATTATTATTAATATTATTTTCTTGATTATTATTATTATTATTATTGTTAATATTATTATTATTTCCATCATTATTTTTATGATTATTTCCTTCATTATTATTATAATTATTTTCTTGATTATTATTATTATTATTATTATTATTATTATTATTACTTCCTTGATTCTTCTTCTTCATTTTCTTCTTATTATTTCCTTAATTATTATTAATAATAATTTCTTGATTATTATTATTATTATTGTTATTGTTATTATCATTTCCTCCATTATTATTATTATTGCTATTATTATTAATTCCATGATTATCATATTTATTATTGTAATAGGAATTATCATTTCCTTGATTATAATTATTAATATTACTTTTTGATTTTTCTTCTTCTACTTCTTCCTTTTTCTTTTTCGTCCTCCTCCTTCTTCTTCTTTCCTTGATTCTTCTTCTTCATTTTCTTCTTCTTCTTCTTCTTCTTCTTCTTCTTATTATTATTATTATTAGAGCAGGCTCTTAGAGATTTCCAACTATAACTTGAATGACAAAAATGATGTATCGAAAATACTTTTACAAACTTTGGTGGGGCGTTCCTTACACCAAAACAAATGTCCGTATAAACATCTGTCCGCAAATCCATCATTTTTGAATTATGAAGTTTAAGAAGGCAGATTAGCTTATATATTTCTATCCGTGTATATTTGTGGCTCGTCTTTCTTCAACGTTTAATGTGTTTAATAGTGAGTTAACTGAGAAGTGTTCCGATTAATAATGGCAGGAGATTCATATCGGCAGGAGGCAGATATAATTTTACATAGGGCCACACGATTGGTAATGGACGCGAAGCTGCACAGCAGTATCAAATTGCGTTTCCAGACCGAAGGCATCCGGGTCATCCAACATTTTGCTGCTATTTATCGTAGCGTTGCTGAGACAAGATCCGTGGCACCGCAAACTATAGATCAAAGAAGAGCGAGATCCGCTCGAACGCCTGACCACGAAGAAAATATATGACAGGCTGTCGGTGACGATCCCTGGATCAACGAACGTTCAAACATGTCATACATCTCATAGTACCGCATGGACGGTACTTCAAGAGCAGCTCTTGTATCCGCATCATTTGCAACGTGTACAGGGTCTTTTGCCGAAGACTTATTATACAAACTACCAATCCGTTTTTCTCTCTTCAGTCTTGATTACGGATGAGGAAGCGATAAAAGGACAAATTTACACAACCAATATTTGAGGGCGGATCGGAATCCACATGGTACAATACAGACTGCACACAAACATCAGTTTAGGATTAATGTGTGGTATGGAATTGTAGTTGACTGTCTGGTAGGTCCATGTGATCTAGTACGTCGTACAAGAACTGTCTACAGGGACTTTATTTCGAACACACTTCAAAACCTGCTAGAGGATGTATTCCTGCTAATACGAAGATGCACGTAGTTCATACATGATGGGGCTCCAGAACATGTTATTCACATTGTTCACGATGCACTGGCTACTACCCTGAAAGAAAGATAGGTAGGAGAGGGCTGGTTTCATGGCCTACACGTTTTCCCCGACATCAATCCTTTGGATTTTTTTCTGCAGGCCACTTAAAACATTTGGTTTATGCAACAGACATTAATAATGCAGAGACGCTTCAGCAATGTGTCATAGGTACCTGCAAAACCATTCGAAACCGTGTGGAAGGGTCCGCCAATCAATGATTGGTTGGATGAATGCGGAGCATTTTGAACACAGCATATGAGTTGTGTTGAGGTACAACGATGGCCTTTTCAGCATATGTTTATATGGTCATTTTACCTTGTTTTGGTGTGAGGAACCCGCCCCCAATGTATGTAAAAGCATTTTTGGATTGTATCTTGGATTGTACATTTAACAGTGTCTACAGTAAACTTTAAACTTAATATATAAAAAACGAAGGATTTGCGGATATATGTATATATAGACTTTTGTTATTACTTTGTTGTGAGTAGACCGCCGCCAGAGTTTGTTAAAGTGATTTTTGATACACCCTATTACATATCAAGAACAATATTGGGAAAATGTATGACAAAGTGGAAAAAGTTTATTTTAGGACATCACCGGGCTAAATTTGTTACGTTGGCACGACTACACATGCGCACTAACGAGGGATGGAATTTTAAATTATTTTTTTTTATCATATATATATATATATATATATATATATATAACTTATATTAAATCCCTAAATTATTTGTAAAAAAGTTAAATATTTAAATTGTTAGCAAGCATCTAATTAATTTCTTCGGGGTTTATTTGACATCTAAATTACTATCAAACATTAAAATCTAATTTTTTTTTTTTTTTCATAAATTGCTAAAACTTACCAACCATCTCCTAAATATGTAAAACCCATTTACAGCCTCTTTCTCTTTACTTCCCTCTCCCTCTTCTTTC
>OZ010578.1:49965712-49978212 GCA_963932145.1 Acanthosepion lycidas | reverse complement strand
AATGAGTAGTGAGTTCGGTCCTCACTGGGTACCTCATACATTTGGCCTTGTGTCACATCTAAGCTACGCTTGGAAAATCACTAGGCACCTCGAGGCAGTGTAATGGTTAGCAAGCTTGTCTCGCTAGAACTATCACGAATGAGTAGTGAGTTCGGTCCTCACTGGGTACCTCATACATTTGGCCTTGTGTCACATCTAAGCTACGCTTGGAAAATCACTAGACACCTCGAGGCAGTGTAATGGTTAGCAAGCTTGTCTCGCTAGAACTATTACGACTGAGTGGAACGTTCGGCCCTCACTCGGTGCCCCGTACTTTCTGCCTTGTGCCACATCTAAGCTTGGGAAATCACTATGTTCAGGAAATTTGGCTCGCTAGATCAATAACGACTGTGTAGTGAGTTCGATACTCACTGAGTGCCTCATACTTTCTGCATTTTGACACATCTAAGCGTTATATAGAAAACCCTTTGGGCACTAATACGTAATGTAATGTTTAGCAAGCTTGGCTCGCTAGATCAATAACGACTTGTGCCACATCTTAGCTACGCTTGGAAAATCGTCATAACTTAATGGTAGCCGTTTCTCAATGAAAAAAACATTCGGCATTCATTGATCAAGATGCTTGTGCTTCGATCGGTTGAAGTTTATAAGATCTTGCTCTAAAAAATTCTTTCAAGAAAATAGGTTTCTCGAGACGAGTTGTCTCTCTTTTCAATACTGATAGAAGTTTCCTTCCTAACCTTTTATTTGAAGTAGTGTGGCATGTCAACATCTTATGTCGCTATTTTCTCTTCGAGTTGTATGTGATATTTACTTTAGCTATTGCTGAATAACTCCAATGATGTTGTTTCTGTTCTTTGGTACCGTTCTTTGGTTTGTGATTCTGTAGCGCCAGTCTACACTGTTCGAGGAATTATGTTCTTTACTGATACTCATAGGCGTCACAGGCTAAAAGAGATATTTTTGAACATTGATCTTAGAAAGCGGTCGTATACAGCAGACAGTTTAGATTTTTCTAAACGGGTTTTGCGCCATGAATGAGATCCAGATGAAAGTCTCGATTTCATGAGATTAAAGAAGATGACGCGAGATTTCAGATTAATGTTTATACTAAACTTGTTACAACTAATCCAGGTATTTGAAGTGTTTAGCGTTCCACTCAGTTATGTGCCATGCGTAACAGACGCTTAGGCGATCACATATCTTTCGATACATGACTGACGAGGCAGATTTTTTCCCTGCGGTAGGCTGCCATTTCTTTCTGTGGTAGACTAGTTGCCATCCAAAGCTACAGAACCCGGTCTGTCCTGCTATTTACCCATAGCTAGGGAGAGAAGAAGAAGATTCATACCTTTCCCAAGGGTATTAGCATGTAAGTGAATGTAATGTATTCAACTGGAATTTGAACTCGGCTCTCCGATTCCTCAATCCGAGCCGCCATCCGGTTTGTCTTATGCAAGAGCGATATTTTTCTTTTTTCTTTCTTTGCTATGATTATCTCAATCTTGTCTCCTCACCTGAAATAGCTACTTCGTTAATGTTTTCAAGACGATAAAGCCGCTAAAACAAAAAGGTGGCGTTAGTGAGAATGAAAAAGTGAAAGAAACTGAGAAAACTTTACGGAAGAAAAAGAATATGATTCATAGATACGGAAGATGACAATTGACGCTGCAATTTTTGGGAGATTCATACCTTTCCCAAGGGTATTAGCACCTCAACCCAAGCCGCTATCCATTACTCCACCGTGTCTCCCTTAGTTTTTACTAAAGAAATATTCTGAATTTTGATGACGAACTCATACTAAATGCAATGTTTGGCAGTGCCAGCCTGTCTTGACGTCATTAAAATTTCAAAGACCTATATTAGCCCTCTCATCTCATCTGGCTAATCGGTGTCAACATTGTCGAGGCTGTTCACGACGTGAATTATGTAGAGAAGCTAGGAGTCTTGGTATCAATAATTATAATATATTAGGTTGGTGCAAAAATAATGACGTAATAATGTCGTTTTTTGACGTATTTTTTAACGTCAAAAAACGACATTATTACGTCATTATTTTTGCACCAACCTAATAATATTAAAATATTAAGCTTGTTTTCTTTTGTCCGGACTCTGATTTCACCTCCTTTGTGAATTCGCACGACTCAGTCATATTTGAGACAACCATTTCCTTTCTTATTCTGTGATCCTTTATCGAAGGCAGCGTATTCTGAAAGTGGACAGCGCGTCAAATGAACTACGCAAACTTCGTGAGTGGATATTTCATTGTCAACACATTAGTGTTCGATGTCTTATCCATGGGAGAGTTTTCGAATTTGGGTTTTCAAATATTTTATTTCGCAACTATAAATATACATTCGCCGACTATATTTTGCATAAGAAATGAAATATCTTTTTGCAGAAGAGCTACACAATGTTTATGAATGTTTCAACATTTGATACGTAAACGGCCTCTGTTGCCTTTCATCGAACGTTTCCTCGTTTTTATGCATTGTGAATCTGAGTTCCTTTTCCCGGAATCCATTGTTGCCTCTTTTTCATCCGCTGTGAATGTTAATGTCTCTTCCTGAACACTATCAAGTATTGTTGCCTCTTTTTTTTTTATCTGCAGCGAATCTTAGTCTCTCTCCTCGAACACTATCGAGTATTGTTGCCTCTTTTTCATCCACAGCGAATCTTAGTTCCTTTTCCCGAACACTGTCGAATATTGTTGCCTTTTTTTTAAATTCACTGAGAGTCTTTGTCCCTTTCTCCGGACACTATCAAGTATTGTTGCCTCTTTTGTTTTTATCTGCAGCGAATCTTACTCTCTCCTCGAACACTATCAAGTATTGTTGCCTCTTTTTTTTTTATCTGCAGCGAATCTTAGTCTCTCTCCTCGAACACTATCGAGTATTGTTGCCTCTTTTTCATCCACAGCGAATCTTAGATCCTTTTCCCGAACACTGTCGAATATTGTTGCCTTTTTTTTAAATTCACTGTGAGTCTTTGTCCCTTTCTCCGGACACTATCAAGTATTGTTTCCTCTTTTTCATTCACTGCGAATCTTCGTTTCTATCATCGAATACTGACGAGTATTGCAGTTTCTTTGTCATTCACTGTGAATCTTAGTCCCTTACCCGAACACTACCAAGTATTGTTGTCTCTTTTTCATCAACTGCAGATCTTAGTTCTTCTCCCCGAACACTAACGAGTATTGTTGCCGCTTTTTCATCTACAGTGAATCTTTGTCCCTTTCGCCAAACACTATCTAGTATTGTTGCTTCTATTTCATCCACTGCGAATCTTAGTCTCTTTCCTCGAATACTATCGTGTATTGTAGTTTCATTGTCATTCAGTGTGAATCTTAGTCCCTTACCCGAACATTACAGAGTATTGTTGCCTCTTTTTCATTAACTGCGGATTTATTTCTTCTCCCCGAACACTAACGAGTATTATTGCAGCTTTTCCGTCTACAGTGAATCTTAGTCTTTTTCTCAAAAATATGTGGTGTATTAGTGCTGCTTTTTCATCCACTGCGAATCTTAATCCATTTCCCGAAGACTATCCAATATTGTTGCCTCTTTTATTACATACACTGTTTCCATTTCTCCGAAGTATATGGAGTATTGTTGCTTCTTTTACAATCAACTGTGAATAATAAATCACTTACCGCGAACTGTTTCGATTATTGTTGGTTCTTTTTAACCGCTGCTATTATTAATCCCTTTCAACGAAGATTATCGAATCATGTTGCCTCTTTTCATCCACTGCAAATGTTAGTGCCTCTCTCTGACCATTATCGAGTATTGTTGCCTTTTTTTATGCTCAGTGAATCTTAGTCCTTTTCCTCGAAAACTATCGAGTATTGTTACTACTTTTTTCATCCACTGCGAATCTTAGACCTTTTCCCGAACACTGTCTTGTATTGTTGCTACCTTTTTTTCATCTGCTGCGAAATTAAGTCCCTTTCAACAAACACTATCGTGTATTGATCCCTCTTTTTCATTCACTATGAATCTTTGTACCCTTTCCCGAACACTATCGAGCATTATTGATTCTTTTTTGTCTACAGTGAATCTTAGCCCCTTTCTCAAACACTATCGAGTATTTTTACCTCTTTTTCAATCACAGAATATTTTAGTCCCTTTCCCCTGAATACTATATAGAATATTGCTAACTTTTTCATTCACTATGATTTCAGTCCCCTTTCCCCGAACAATATCGCGTGTTTTTCATACAACGTGAATCTCAGTTCTTTTCTCAGAACTATATGTACTATTGTTGATTGTTTTTCATCCACGACGAAACTTAGTTCCTTTGCTGAACACTTTGGAATATTGTTGCAGTTTTTTTTACTCCATTTTGAATATTAGTTCTTTTCTCAGAACTGTATGGAGTACTATTATTTCTTTTATAATACACTGTGAATACTACTCCCCTTTTCTTGAACTGCATCAAATATTGTTACTGCTTTTTTCATCCACTGCGAATCTTAGTCCCTTTCTAGGACACTATCGAGCATTGTTGCTTCTTTTACAATTCACTGTGAAAACTAGTACTTTTTCTTCGAACTCTATCGAGTGTTGTCACCTTTTCATCCACTGTGAAGATTAATTCCTTTCCCTGAGAACATTATCGAGTATTGCTGCCTTTTTTCATCTTCACTGAAACTTAGTCCCTCTAGCCGAACACTATCGAGTGTTGTTGATTCTTTTTAATCTATAATGAATGTTAGTTCCATTCCCGAACAATAACGAGTATTGTTGCCTCTTTTTCTTACCCTGCGAATCCTAGTCCCTTTCCTAGAACACTATCTCGTATTGTTGTTACCCCTTTTTCAACCATTGCGAATCATAGTCCATTTCCCGAACACTATCCAGTATTGTTGCCTCTTTTTCATTTACTGTGAATCCTGGACAATTTCCCAGGGCACTGTCGAGTACTATTGTCTCTTTTTTCATCAACTGCGAATCTTAGTCCATTTCCCCGAACACATCGAGTATTGCTGCGTTTTTTCACCAATTGAGAATCCTAACCACTCTCTTTGTTCATTAATGT
Source organism: Acanthosepion lycidas (assembly GCA_963932145.1). NCBI lineage: Eukaryota > Metazoa > Mollusca > Cephalopoda > Sepiida > Sepiidae > Acanthosepion > Acanthosepion lycidas. The sequence goes on along the minus strand of OZ010578.1, from coordinate 49,973,172 downwards.
CTATTGTTGCATCTTTTTTATTTGCTGTTAATTCTATTCCCTTTATTCGTACACTGATGAGTACTCTCTCTGTTTGTACATTTCCACTGTTGTCTCTTTTCCTCGATAACTCGCTGATTTGGATTCAATATACCACGCCTTTTTTCCATTACCGATTCCTTTGAGAAAAATATATATTGTAATTTTAAATAAATTATATTGTAATCTTGAACAAAAGTCATAAATCTTTTCAATTTTCGATTTCTAACACGTGGCTTATTTATCTCAATCGACCTTTCTGCATTGTTGATCGACTTGGCGATGGGAGGTATGCTACAAATCCTATTAGATGGGCATGATGTATTCTTCGAAATCGGAAATAAATCTCTCCTATTATTTTTTTGTCTCGTTTTTTATTTCAAGTTTGACATTTCTTGGCCTTGATTTATTCAGGGTCTAGTTTTGCTCAAAATCAATTGCCAAACGAATGTCGACTTCTGAGTTAAAAATTGAGACATCGTGAAACAGTTCTTGTAAAATCCTAGCTAGCCTCGGACGATTGCGTTGCATCATAACGAATTGATTCGTTTTATAGTTCTACGAAAGCATTTGTAAAGACATTATCAGTTGAGGCCTTCAGCCATATTTCGTTGAGACACCGGTTCACGTACGATTACCGAAGGTAAGCAACTTCGAGCTTAGTCAGTAACTAGATGGGTAAAACAGATCGTATTATCAGGTGCCGTAAGCTTAGGTGTGCGAGGGGTTTAATAGATAATGGTCAGGGATTATTATTAGTTTGGTTCGTTATATTCGCAAATAGCCTTGCGAAAGGTATAGATTTAACTCTTCTCACCCGAGCTATGGATTGATTCGTTCATTCGACATTCGCCGTAAACATTTATTCCGTAAGAAAACTCGCCTAAGATCTCGGTCCCACCCTTTTGCTGTCGAAACGGTTAAATGCAACCGTCTCTTTCTCCTCAAACAGCTTCTTCTCTCGCACTTCCCGTCTGTGAAACTCCCTACCTCTTTTTTGCGTCAAATATTCAAGTGTAATGTCAATCGACATCTTCTGATACTTTGATCATCTTCTTCATCTTTCTCTGTATAATTTCCTCAAACTGGGATCTTTATTCTTGTTCTCAATCCTCTGTAAAACCTTACGTGCTAGTAGCAATCCTTCCTAGCCTGGGGTGAATTGCTTAAAAAAAAAAAAAGAAAAGAAAAAAAGAAAATTTTGCCGTATAGGATTTTTGCTCTAAGACAATTTCACCGTAGGTACCTTGTTATCAAGTCTATCTGGCTCACAATATTGTTACGTCGATTTAAACATTTTTAATAAGCGAAGTTATCGGATCAAAATCCTACATCATTTATCCTCGTCAGTGGGGAGCTCAAAAATTTCAACTAGAGACCAGAATCTACGTCACGCAATTTCATATTTTAGATTTAACGTTAAAATTTTGGTTAACATAATATCAATCTGTCAATAATTCTCACTCAAGCAATATACATTATTTCAAACAAACTTACAACTTGAATACGCAACCAACTTTTTAAATAAATGCTTGCTTTTTAATTTATTTTGTGATGTTTGACCCTGTAAAAAAGACCACCATATTTACTTGATAACAAGGTAATTCGCATATTAAATTAACCATTACTCCAAAAGGGGCGTTCAAGATAAGGGTATCGAAAAAAAAAATGCGGCAAAATTGTCTTAAAGCAAAAATTCCTATACGGCGAAATTTTCTTCGGTGAAAATTCCTCAGGCGAGTTTCCTACGGTAAAAATGTTTACGGCGAATGTTCCGGATACGGGATTGATTAGTAAGACTTGTATCACCAAATCTTTATTATCTCCAAGAAAAAAAGTTCTTACACTTTAAAAATATTTTCTAGCTTTTAAAGGGTTGATAAGTCGTAAAAAACGAAACAGTCAATCATTCAATTATCACACTATTTACATTATTCGGACTATTGTCCTGATATTTGTCGCCATATTTATTACAACGTTTCGGCTGTTGTACGCTCCGGCCTTCTTCAGGAATGTTGAACTGAACCCTTTATTTCGCTCATTTGGGTAGACTGTTCTAGTTTCACGTGTCATGTCTAATGGATGTCAGTTGTCAGTTATCTCCTGTTAATTCCCCTCTCCAAGTTCTCCACTGCCTTAACCAGCTATTAAACTCACGCTCTTTGGGTCCTGTCACTAGATCTAACTAATGACTTTATCCACTATGCAAAGTGTCCTTGAACTTCATCTCACAAATATAGACAGATGCATTCAATTATCAGTTGAACATTCTAACAATATCAATAGTGATGATAATGTTTCATATATATTTATCTATAGGTGCAATGTCCTTCAGAAAAGAAAAAAAAATCCGTTCATTATCTAACTACTAACTTTTTACTTTGTGTGGGAAAGTGACTAGCACTATACTTTTTTAGAAACATATAATAAAATTAGTTTACCAGTTTGTTACGGGAGTCATTAGTTTGTAGCAGTGTTTTCCCGATTGTTGAACTAGAATATTTTCTGGCATTAGAGAAGGATATATATTTATAAGTTTTATCGATTAATTGATTCATTTTTACGGCTTATCAACCCTTTGCAGCTTATTTAAAACCAGACAATATTTTTGGATTATAAGATTTTATTGAGATAATAATTATTCAGTGATTCTAGTTTTACTAATTAACCCATATGTGGGGGCTGAGAAGTAGTGAATTTATATCTTTCCCAAAGGTATTTGCGTGTAAGTGAATATAACAAAGCCAATGGGAACTCGGCTCTCCGCTTAAGAATTCCGAGCCATTATTCTTTACACCACCAAGCACGACCAAGCTTATATGACCTGGTGTTCCCATACGGTTACTCATCAAGGTACTGACCAGGTGCGACGTTACTTAACTTCGGCGATCGTTCGGGAACCGGTGTTTCAACGTATACCTTTATAGGATAGGTTGTTGTACCGATATTATTGTGTTCGCAATTGAGATTTTTTTCGAACTGGCGATAGTGTAGTGTGTTGTATGCTATACGACAGGTGGTTTGCTTGGAGTATAAGGAGATTGCCTATAGAGCAGCAATCCATAACTTTACTGCCCGTCACAGAACGGATATCGATCATGTAAATAACAAGGCACAATAAACAATACAATAACGTAAAAAAAAAAGTTTTTATTCTTTTTGTGAAGCTTGGTAAGAAATGGTCCACGGCTTGAGTGCAACAAGATCAACAGCAGGTACCAAATGGTCCACGGTTAGTTACCAAATGGTACCGGGACGTTACACATTTGATATCGGCTGGTACCAGTCTGCGTCCCTGTGCTTAGGTACTGCCGCTGTAGAGGAAATTAGATACGTCTTGTCACTCCGGATTCCTGTGGTTGAAAAGCGAATGAAAAGATAGGCTTTTGTGCTCTTTCATTTTGTATTTCTTTCTGTAATACCACCAAGAGGGCGTTCGGAGCATTTCCCTGGCAGATAAGATATGAGGTTTGCAAGGTGTAAAAATTCAAGAAAACGGGTTCTGCGTTAATTATTTGCAGCCTTTCCAATTTGATCTTTTCAAGTATTTATTCAGTGAAACGCATTTGGCATTCTGAACGATGACACGCCTTCCGCTGAGTAAATTAGGTTTTTCTTCGCGGAAATCTTTCGTACTTTCCTCGTTCAGGGCACTTCGACGTGCTGTAAATGTTTAGCAGTCTTGTCTTCCTAGATCAAATATAATTGAGTAATGAGTTCGATTGCAGCCTACGGCCACATCTAAGCTATACTTAGGAATTCAAAAGGACTCGCTAAATCAATTACGACTGAGTAGTGAGTAGGATCCTGACTGGGTGTTCCATACTTTCGGCCAAATCTAAGCTAGACTTGTAAAATCATTACGGGGAACAACTACTCAAGGCTGCATTCACACCTTTGTACTATAGAGGCGGCATCGGTAGTTATATCAATGCCAGTGAAGTGTGGGTAATTTTCTCCTTGTCCCACGTGATTCCCCACGTTAAATCCAATCTTGTGGCACAGCCCGTCTTAGTGGGGTGATTAGGGTAAATAACTATACTTTACTCGTTCTAGACAAAATGAAATATCTCGTGGTTTTCTTCTCGTAGTCTGATATCTTGTAACGAAAAGAATCGACCATATCTTACTACTTACAAAGAATACACATATGAGGTGAGGTGGCCAGATCTAGATGGCGATATGGTCGCAGAAATTGTCTGACAGCCATGAATGTTTTCTTTTGCTTGTGTGGCATGGTGGCAGAGTTCTGTTCCCAGACATAGTGTCTTTCAGCAGTCACCATCTTGACCCAGGGCAGCACTAACTCCTCAAGTCACTTGATATATGCCTCCTTGTTGAATGAGGCCCTCACCAACCAATTCGAGAGTTCTTTTCTTATCAGAAAAGATCAGAGTGGGTTTTCTGAGCTGCCGTACCTTCGTAATCACCATTAGACTTATACAACTCTTTCCGAATCCTCTGCACTGTCTTCAGATTGACAGCGAAACACTCTGAAATGTTAGCATTGATCATTACGTTTCTGACATTTTTAACTTTGGCTACATTTCAACAAGTTTTTTTTTTTATTCTCTCTCTTTCGTTCACCCTCTCTTCCGATGCGACATTACTTTTCGAAAAAGTTAACACGATGAAGAAGAAATACGTCCTGCTTTTTCAACTTTCACTTATCTGACGCTAGTGAACATAGGCAAATGTCAGTGGTGTCTCTTTCGAGCTAATATCCTGCCATTTCTTTTCCAGATAGCATCAGTTACTCTCATGGATTACTTATTTATCTCTACTTGTTTCAGCATCCACCCGGGATTGGTTAAGCCGGCTCCATCAGACAGATTTGCGACATCCCGAACGAAAGCTGCCAAAGGGTAGCAGATGCTGTATTCGTTTGGACGTGCAAATTCATAGTAGGTCTTTCAGCGAGATTTTGGATACATGATTCACTGATTTGTTTGTTTAACGGCACATCAACTCTTGATGGGCCATTTAATGCTGAAATGTAATGTTATTTGTAGCTTTCAAGCCATAAAAATATGATATATTTCATTCTGCTTTCACAATTGAAGACATGATACTCCGTTTTTTGTACATATACATATATGTATCGACATATTTACAAGAGGCGGTGATATGTGTGCTTTATGTTGTTTTCTTGAAGTTATATCTTGGAATACAGTTTGATTTAAGATATTGTAGGATATTATAGATTAATGACGTGTTCTTTCATGTCGGGTGTTTCGTTTGTTGATTGAATTTGTCTAGCAACATATCAACCTCTATGGGTTATTTAATGGTGAAATCAAAATATCTTTTTATTTTGTACATAATTTTATACTTTAAAAGTAAAGGTATTATATATATATATATATATATATATATATATATATATATAATTTTTGTGTTTCAACATTTGAAAGTAAAGTCTGATGACCCGCAGTCCCTTTAAAAGGGCTGTGGTGAAATAATTTATTACATGGAACCTTAAAGTGGTCTGTTTTTATTTAAATTATTTGCTCTGGATTTACATTGAGCTCTCTGGATTTTAGCCTACTTGGGTTTACACATACGGATTACCTAGTTTTTCATAAACTATATATATATATATATATATATATATATATATATATTGTAGATTATAAAATGTATTGTTGATAATTTTACTATAAAAATGTATTTTTACATTTTTTTAGTGTTGCATTGATTGCCATTTTACTATAAAAAAAACTATTGTTGGTCATTTTAATAGAAAATGTACTGTTTAAAGATTCAGTATTTGTCCATAGCTGAGATCCTGACAAGTGCTACCACACAGGGTTAGAGTGGACCTGGGAGCAACACCAATTAAGAAGTGATTTCATGCTCCTCAAAATCTTCAATCTTCTGATCCCAGGAGCTGTTCGTGCTCATATCATGTTACGTCGGAATGATACTGTTCTGGATACAAATATCCAATCTTCCGATCACAGGTCTTGCTGCCGGACTTAGTTTATCGTCATACCCAGGACGTAGTCTGGATACACATGGCTTCCACCGGTGCACACTGTGAGTTAACTGTTGAAACTTTTCTTTAAAGGCTGGAGCATCTGTAATTGCAACACAGGGTTTCGTGCGCAGTTTATGTTATGTCCGAATGATGCTGTTTCGGAGAGAAAATCGATACTGTTATGGGTTGAAAATTACATGGACGCAGCTCCAGCGCTTAAAAGAAAGTCGCCAGAATACCTGGACGCGAGAAATTACCTTAGTCTTTTTGTTCACATTTTAAAACGTCGGAATTATTTCTGGCGCACCATGTAGATATATTTTTACTATTTTTTGTGTGTTTTTGACTTTTCCTATCTTACTGAAATCACAGTCAATCACAAAAAAAAAAGAAAGAAAGAACAGAATAGAAAGAAAACTAATTCGATTGGTTGGGGTTTTTGTATCGCATCCCACTTGCACAGTAGATAGAGAGCCATAAGATTTACAGTTAACCTAATCATTGAAATGGCAGCAAACCCCTTTTTAAAAGAGATAAGAAATACGTTTAGCATTATCACAAATCTTTTTGACCCGAAACCCAGATATTTTAACAAGTAATGAATTAATTTGTTTCACAGATAGATTATTACGTTTGTGGAAAAAAAAACAACGTTTATAGCTGTACATTTTTTCTCCATAAAAATGAGATTTTATTTTTTGAACAGCCATATATACATTTAAATTTTGATTTTTTTTTTGACAGAACCCCATCATGGTGAAAATTAAGTATAATGTGCTCGAGGAAGTTTCTTTATACTTAGGATAGATTGCAATGCCAAAAGAAACATATATGCAAAAGGCTTGCGTGAGACCTCCGTTGGGAAAACACATTAATTTTTTTTAGTATCACATAAAAAAGGACATTATTATAAATTGAAAAATGAGCCTGTAAGAAAAAATGAATACAACATATTACGAAGAAAATAATTATAAGGGTTTAAAAACGGATTTTTCTCTGACACTTGAAATCGACATAGAAGAAACGTCGAAATTATTCATACACCCATCAATTTTGAATATTTTTATCGATTTCTCAGAATCTAATGCCCGTTTGATGCCAAGTTTTTTATATGTAAATAAGCACAAAAAAGTCAAATAAACCTTAATTTCCAGTACAATAGTTAAAGACAACAAATTTGACAGGCGAATTATGCAAAATAGGAAAAGACAAACTTATTTTTACAGTAGAAAATATCGTTTTAAATTGATTCGTCTAAGTATAAGTGTTGAGAGGTTCTCCCCTTTTTACACAAATGGACTCATCCAGTATTTACATATACTACTGCTACGTGAAGACCCGGGACAGAGCGAGACGAGATCAACAGAGGGTGAAGGTAACAGACAGACAGAACGAACGTAGCGAGCAAGATTCACAGTGAGCGAGCACGTAGACTCAATAAAGAGTCATACAGCGTATTTCA
>OZ010578.1:49955712-49963212 GCA_963932145.1 Acanthosepion lycidas | reverse complement strand
TACAACAGGCCACATTGGTAGCAGTTATTAGATGATATCGTTATATATCACATGATTCTATTTACTAATGTTCATCTAATCCGAGGCTCGAGATCCAGTCAAGGTAGAGGCTTATTAAATGAGCTACGTGGTAGGCAAGTAAGAGAAAATAGAAAGTTACATTTACGAGGCTATGGCTGAGAACAGTGGTTCTGAACTGCCATGCTGCGGCACACTAACAACGCCTCGAGATATTGTCACGATGTACATGTATAGGTTTCACACTAAATAAGCTGCTCATAAATAGTTCGAACAGAAACGTTGAAATAAATTAAGTTCATATTTCTGCGTGTATTTTTTTAAATTTATTTATGGCTTCATTTTATAACATTTAAATGTATACCCTTTAAAAGATTTGCTAAGTGTGCCGTAATATTTTCATTTTCTCCTGGGTGTGTCGTTGCGTAAAAAGGTTGAGAAACATTGTTCGAAAAAAAAAAAAAAAAAAAAAAAAAGGTCCAATTTAAGTATAAATCTTTTAATTGACTTTTAATATATTACTATAATAATTACAAAAAATATATATTACTCATTCTCGCTACAACAATTACTACTGAGTAGTGAGTTCGATCCTCACGGTGTCCTCTACTTTCGGCCTTGTGCCACATCTAAGCTAATCTTGGGAAATCCCTATATTGGTAATGGATGTGCGGGTGGGGCAATGCATAGTGGTTTAGAATTACAGCAAGGTTCGTCAGATTCACTTACGAGAAACGAATCCGTCTTCGTGCATATTTTTTGAGGTATAGATATACAAATCGATAAATCTAACATTAAAGGTCACGTGTTTTAAGGGCTGTCCCCACTTACAACGAAAAATATCCCTCAAACATTATCGTCTTTTTCCCATACTTAACTATGAACATGTCAATCGGATGTAAATAAATTGATTAATATGTAAGAAAGGCAAGACCTCCAGTTTTGGTTTAAATCAGTGATTCTCAAACTCTGTGCCGTGGCAGACTAGTGTGCCACACGACCCTCTGAAGTGTGCGTGAAATATTATCAGGAAATAGCAAAAAAAAAAAAAAAACACCAGGCAAAGGTTACATACTAAATAAGCTGCACAAATAGTTGAATAGAAACATTGAAATAAATCAAGTTTACATTTGTGCAGGTATTTTTTTTATCTATGGTTTTATTACATAACATTTAAATGTATACCCTTTAAAATATTTGCTAAGTGTTCCGTGATATGTTCATTTGCTTCTAGGCGTGCCATGGCTTAAAAATAGCGCTAAAAATCAGAATAGCATGCTTCAAACGGAATGAAAACATAGTTTTATCGTCAAAATCGTTTTTATTATTAAAGTGAGGGTACAAAGAATTTTTAAAATATTGACTTAAATTTTTTACTCCTTTTTACTTTTTACGTTAGAAATTTAGATTTAAATTTTTTACTCCTTTTTACTTTTTACGTTAGAAATTTACTTTTAAATTTTTTACTCCTTTTTACTCTTTACGTTAGAAATTTAGATTTAAATTTTTTACTCCTTTTTACTTTTTACGTTAGAAATTTACTTTTAAATTTTTTACTCCTTTTTACTTTTTACGTTAGAAATTTACATTTAAATTTTTTACTCCTTTTTACTCTTTACGTTAGAAATTTAGATTTAATTTTTTTACTCCTTTTTACTTTTTACGTTAGAAATTTACATTTAAATTTTTTACTCCTTTTTACTCTTTACGTTAGAAATTTACATTTATATTTTTTACTCCTTTTTACTCTTTACGTTAGAAATTTACGTTTAAATTTTTTACTCCTTTTTACTTTTTACGTTAGAAATTTACATTTAAATTTTTTACTCCTTTTTACTCTTTACGTTAGAAATTTACGTTTAAATTTTTTACTCCTTTTTACTGTTTACATTAGAAATTGAGGTTTAAATTTTTTACTCCTTTTTACTCTTTACGTTAGAAATTTAGATTTAAATTTTTTACTCCTTTTTACTTTTTACGTTAGAAATTTACTTTTAAATTTTTTACACCTTTTTACACTTTACGTTAGAAATTTATGTTTAAATTTTTACTCCTTTTTACTCTAAACGTTAGAAATTTACGCTTAAATTTTTTACTCCTTTTTACGTTTAAATTTTTTACTCCTTTTTACTCTTTACGTTAGAAATTTACGTTTAAATTTTTACTCCTTTTTTCGTTTACATTTTTTTTATTAAAATCTTATTTTTCTTTCGTCAGCTGTTCTACCAACTTTTAATATAGCAAATTTTGGTCTCTTTTTACGGTGAAAGACACATTTGGAAATTCTTGCAAAAATCAATTAATTGTCAGTTTTTATTAAGATTCTTAGGACTTATTCATAAATGAACAAAATTAATTTTGAAATATATTTTATAAGAAATTCTTGGTAAAAATGTATATATTTTGTACATGTGTTTAAGGATCTTACTTATTTTTATGAAAACTTGAGAAATTCATCGAAAGAATTTTAAGTGACTTAATTAAAAGCAGAATTCTTTGAAGAATTTAAACCACCGAATATCTTTTTGCAAAATCGGACACGGTCTAATCGAAATTTTGTTTGAGTCGAAAAAAAAAACGCAATAAAACCGAGATATTATTTAATTAGAGAAGCTTTTAATTGCTTTTATGAATAATATATATTACAGACAATATTGTCTGAAGCAAAAAAAGTTTTGACGAAAAATGAATTTTTACAAGATTTGTATTTTTTTTTTTTTTTTACAATTTTAAATTGAATAATTTATAAAGTTTTTAAATCTTTCCAAATTCATTTTCAATGAAATAATTCTTAGGAAATATTGTTATGAAGCAAAATATATTTACTAATCATATATTGCAAAGCTGATTACAATCTCGACTATTTTAAAAAGAATTTTGATTTGATTTTGTATGTGTGATTACGTGCATATTTTCTGAAGTATGGATGTACAAATCGATAAATCTAGCATTAAAGGTCAGGTATTTTTATCCCTCAAATATTATCGTCTGCTCCCCATACTTAACCATGAACATGTTCGGCTGTCAATCGGATGTAAATAAATTGATTAACATGTAAGAAAGGCAAGATCTCGTTGTTAAGAAATTTGTATACAACATTTTATGCTATAAGCAAATAATATTTGTTTCAAATCAGATTAGTTTAACTTTAAATTTGCTAATTTTTCAAAACCATATCTATTTTTTTGCAAGATTTTTAAAACCGAGAATTAACTTTTGTTTACAAAGATGTCAAAAATGGCCGTTTTGATCGATTTCAAAGGAAATAAACGATACCGATCAATATAGTTTCTGTTTTAAATACACCACAGATTATTTTGTTTATTGGAAATAGTAAATTTTAAATCCTTTAGCTTTCAACTAAAGCTGAAATTTCAAGAAAGGTTTTTCATTTAAGAAAAAATAATTTTAAACCTTGTAGAGCGAATTAGTGGAGGTACCTACTTACAAAGGTTGAGAAACACTGGCCTAGACACTAGACATGATAATGCTAAGATTGTATCGTTTGGGCAACCAACCAACCACGCGGTTTTCTATTCCTTGTGAAGTAGCATTCGGAGTGAGTACCATCCTCTGGGGAAACTTATCGTAGGGAATAGCGGCGATTCACCTCAGTCGATATAGTGAAATGGATCGCGGTTGTAAAGGAGTAAACTGATGGCATTAAAGAATGGGGATAGTTGAAACATTTTTTATGGGAATAGCGATAGGCTGGGGTTGTTTCGCCTGTGGGGAAATGGGTTGCAAAGGTGGAAGACGTCATCCCCCAGTAATAGAAAACAACAGTAGAAAAACAAACAAAAATGTCAAATGCCATGCGTAATAAACACTATGACGATTACATCTCTCAATTCATGTCTGACTCGGCAGAAGACATTCCCGCAGAAGGCTGCCGTTTCTTTCTGAGTTAGACTTGTTGACAACTTGGGTAATTTTATCCAGTCTGTCTAGCTGTTTAAGGCACAAGTGAAGAGAGATAAAGTGAGAGATTCATACTTTTCCGAAGAGTATTTACGCGTAAGTAAATGTAACGAACCCGGCCAGAATTTTAACCCGGCTTTTAGATTTCTCATTCCGAGCAGCAATCCATGACACCACACCTCAATAAATATGCATAAGTCTCCCTATACGGCAGCGAATGTTGGACGGTATCGTCAATGATGAAGAAGAGACTCGAGGCGGCGGAGATGTGGTTCTACAGAAGGATGCTGAGGATATCATGGACCGAGCATATGAGCAACGATGAGGTCTTGGAGAGGATGCAAACAATGAGGAGGCATAAGGAAGAGACAGATAAAATTTCTGGAATACGTGATGAGAAAGGAGGGCCTGGAGAATCTGATACTCATGGGACGAATAAAGGGAAAGAGAGACATGGGGCTCGGGCAAGTGGATTGCGGAGCGTGATTTATGGGAGTTGGCAGAAACACAAAACCTGTTGACAGCCACAAGTGATAGGGGGAAGTGGAGGGCCATAATCGCCTACGTCCTTAAAGGACACGGCATATAAAAAGAAAGAAGAAATGATAAAATCTGGAAAGTGTGGATTGGGCAGATCCAACCGAAATATAGCTGCATTAGCTTTGAATTTTTGTCTGACATAAAAAGTAGAGATTAAAGATGGCAGATGGATTTAGATATTGTACAAAGAATCAAGCATTTTTTTCCCAAATCTCTTTAGCGATGAAGTTCCGCTTGAGGTTTGGGTGTCAATTTAGTTTTATTCAGTATCTGCGTGTGTGTGTGTGTGCGTGTATATATATGTATATATATATATATATATATATATATATATATATATATATATATATATATATATATATATATATATATATGTATATGTCATTCGCAGACAGTACTGTTTCGCTGTATCGGAGCTCCTCATGCCGATTTGGTCAGAGCTTCTACCACTGAACCATCTTCACTCGACAGAACAAGTCCGCCAAATCAAGCGTATTGTATATATATATATATATATATATATATATATATATATATATATATATACAGGGTGTTTCAAAAAGAAGACGCCAAAATCATTACGCTGTTTTTTCAGGTCTATAGCATTGTAGTGGACTGAATCAGTGGTTATTTGATAGAGTACTTATCAAAGTTTGATTGGGTGTCAGTTTCACCGCTTCCGGTGCAGCTGAATTGTGGGAAGATCAATCAAAATGGCGACTCCTCAGCAGAAGGCATTATGCGTGCTTGAGTTCGCGAAACCAAACGCCATTGTCACGGTGCAGCGTGCTTTCAGAACAGAATTCGGCATTGATCCACCCCATCGTAGGAGCATTCGACGGTGGGTTAAACAGTTTAAAGAGAGTGGGTGCCTGTGCAAAGGAAAGAGTCCTGGAAGACCACGTGTTACAGAGGAGCAAGTGGAGAGGATTCATGATGCATTTGAGAGCAGCCCACGTAAGTCCGTACGTCGAGCAAGTCTTCAGCTTGCCATCCCTCATACCTCTGTCTGGCATGTGTTAAAGAGACGATTACACATGAAACCATACAAACTACGCCTCGTCTAAGCACTTACTAATGATGACAAGGTGATGCGGAGGACATTCTGTGAGTCAATGCTGGAGATGGAGGAAGGTGATGAAACTCTCTTTTCACGTTTAGTTTTTAGTGACGAAGCGAATTTCCATTTGAGAGGCACAGTCAATCGTCACAATGTGTGCATTTGGGGAACAGAGCACCCAAAACTGGCTATTCACTTTACTGCAAGCAGATTCGAATGACTTCATTTTTCAGGAAGATGGAGCACCACCCCATTGGCATCTCGGGGTTAGTACTTATCTGAATGAAAACGTGCCTCAGCAATGGATTGGGAAGAGAGATGCTAAAGATCTTACTCTCTGTGCTTGGCCTGCCAGATCCCCGGACCTCACTGTGTTTGACTTTTTCTTGTGGGGGTATGTTAAAGACCAAGTTTATGTTCCAGCACTTTCAGCAAGTATCGATGACTTGAAAGATCGAATAACAGCTGTAATCAACATGGTGGACTGTGACATGCTGAGGCGCGTTTGGGAGGAATTCTCATATCGGCTTGATGTTGTCCGCGCTCCCGGTGGTGGCCACATTGAGCACTTATAAAACATGAAATGAAAGTTGAATGTATATACAACACATGTGTTCATGCTAGAGGTTTGTAATTTTTTTCGTTTTTTACACATCACGTGAGGATTTTAGCGTATTCTTTTTGAAACACCCTGTATATATATATATATATATATATATATATATATATATATATATATATATATATATATATATATATATATATATATATATAATATTATATATCCTGATATCAGGATATATAATATTGCTGATTCTTCTTTGGATTTTATCAAGGAGCACAAGGTAAATAGCAGGGGCACCGGACCATATGTGGCAGAATATTCTAAGCATGGTCGAATGGTAGACTTTTAGATAAACTCTGGAATTACAAACTGACGATAATTATAATTTTTCAAAGGAGTTCTAAACGGATTCCAGAAAATCTCAAAAATGAACGAAAACAAGAAAATATATTTTATAATTGTTAAAAAAAAAACAAGATAAAAATCGAGAACAGATCACAGGCTTTGCATACTATCGAAACTATTATGATATTTGGATAGTAATTATGAATTTTACTGGTATTATTGACTGATTGATTTGTTTTCCACTGCTTATCAACTATTTGCTGTTTTTTTTAAAGCTAGAAAGTATTTTACAGTGTAAGTTTTTTTTTAAATATACTAATGGTTTAGTGATGCAAGTATTACTAATTAACCCATAGCTGAAGGGAGAAAATGGTGGATTCATACATTTCCTAATAATATTGCAAATTCTTCTTTGGATTTTATCAAGGAGCTCAAGGTAAATAGCAGGGGTGTGGGACCATATGTGGCAGCAATATTCTAAACATAGACGAATGGTAGATTTATAGATGTGCAAGATAGATTCTGAAGAAAAATATATGTCCCGCACGACAGAATGAACCAACTTTCTTAGCAGCTGAACTATCAATCGATTCAATATAGTTTATAATGAAATCTGAATAATGAAAATCTGCAGACTGTATCAAAATTATGGATGAAAATCGACAACTATCAGCGTAGAATCTTCATCTAGTTTGGCGATTTACTTTCCAACAAGATAAGGATCCCATTCAACAATCGAAATATATGTCCCGCACGACAGAATGAACCAACTTTCTTAGCAGCTGAACTATCAATCGATTCAATATAGTTATTTCCTTTCAGGTCATCTAAGAACGTTAGCCAGAGAAGGCGCAACTAGTCACTTTCCTGGAAGTTAATATCAGGCATGCCGGTAGAAAGCAGAGAGAAGGGTCTCTCAGATGATTAACAGAGAGAAGTTTAGTTTTAGATAAAAAAAAAAAGAAAATAATTCAATTTAAAACAGGTTTTTCTCTTTTTTTCCCTCCTTTATTTTTATCAGGTCATCCCATAAGTTCTGTCCGAATTTTGA
>OZ010578.1:49940712-49950712 GCA_963932145.1 Acanthosepion lycidas | reverse complement strand
CAGGATACATGTATGGAACTATAGAAATACATAAATCTAACTTCTCTCTACGTCCTATCATATCCGAAATGCCCACTCATGTTTATCATTTAATCAAAATTATTAATCAATACATTACACCATACATATCGAGTAAATACAGCATTAAATTAACTCATGAACTAATCCAAATCTTAAAACCACAAAAACCCAATAATGAAACCATGTTAACGTTGAAAGATTATTTACCAATGTCTCAGTTAGAGAAAAGATTGATATAATTATAAAGAAGATTTACAACAATCCAGCTCGACACCCATTAAAAATTAAACCTAATACATTACGAAAACTACTTTTGGCTTGTACCACTGAGTTTCCCTTCTATGACCATCAAAATAATATATACGTACAACGTGATGATGTTTCCATGGTTTCATGTCTTGAACCAACATTCAGTAACTTCTACATGGTTTTAATCTTGAAGATACGATATTTAATAGCACAAAAGAACCTCCATCTGCCTAAGATATGTTGATGATATTATCATTTTAGCTAAAAACATGAAATCCATGAACTGCAAAGACCTCCCAAGAAAACTCCTTCCATAAGTACCCAAAGGAACTTAACAATAACAATAAAATTCCTTTTCTTGATGTGTTGATAGTCACTAATAATAATAATAATAATGATAATAATAATAACAACAATAATGACAATGATAATAATAATAACAATAATGTGGCACATGGAAGATCAACGATCCCTGTTGTAGTTAGAGCCTTAGGATTGTTTGGAAAAGATTACAGTAGACTAATTGAAGGGATTCCTGGAAGCCCATGCCTCAAAGAAATACAAAAGATTGTTCTCACAAGTACAGCTCACACTTTACGAAGGGCTTTGTCTATGAAAATATTTTTTTTGTCAGTTGAAAGTGTCTTGATGCCATTTCTAACCTTAGGTCTCTGGGCGGGACCCGGAGAGAAATATGTACACGCCAGAAATCAAAGAAAATAAAAACATTATTATTATTATTAATAATAATAATAAAAATAATAATAATAATGTATTTACTACCTCCCCATATAAAAAAAACAACAACAACTAGCATAAAAACGTGCATTCACGGCTATAAAATGAATGTCCTGATTCTTGCAAAATAGCTATTATACGAAATTTAATAAACTGTGCAATAGCTAATTTCTTCAACGAAAAAGATTTTCTCATTGAATGAAAAAAACATTAAACAAACTCTCATTAATAACGACTTTCCTAATTAGATTGTTGATGACCAAATTAGACGAGCTATTAGAAATATTAACTTAAATCAAAAAGAACATAATTCTTCCGCAAATATCCCTTAAACATACCAACCTACTCTACCGCAATCAAATACATTCTGACTACAAACAAGATTAAAATATCATGAAATCTTATAAGTACTAATGTCCCTATAAGAAATAAAACTAAATATATACTACACTAAATTTAATACAAGCAATAACTCTTTTCCATCAATTAGAGTTTTTCAAAATACTACTATCGTATATCAGTTTAAATGTTCTTTGGGAGTTTTTATCGCTAACAAAAATGTAATATATATATATATGTTGGTCTTATGAAGACGATGCTTACATTTTATATGAATGAATATAGTTAAATCTCTCAACATTTAAAACAACATTCCTGTCCAGATTCACGATTTATAGAAATGCTAATAGACAATACTGGAACACAACGAAAATAATAAACAAAAATTTCAAATTATGAAAGCCCTATATAGAAAAAATATTAAGGCCAAAAATAAATAAAATCAGTTATGAGTATAGCAAAATTGTTTTAAAATATTTGCAAAGGCAAAGTTTTAAAATATCTGAATTGTAATTCTTTAAAACTACAATAAAAATATTTTAAAACACGTAATTACAATTTTTAATAGAATTTTCATAAATTAAGTCACCACCCTTAATAAGCTATAGAATATTTTGAACGCAAGAGTGTCCATAACAACGCATTTTTATAAAGCTATGTTAATATTTTTGTCTTAGAAATTCACCCCTGAAGATGATCTCGGATGAGATTGAAAATAGTTGAGAAAATAAAAAATGAGAAAAAAAAAATACACCGTCTTTCTTCATCAATTTTATACCGAAACTAAGAAATGGATACGAGGATCAAAATAAAAATAGACATAATATATATCTAGACTGTTTTAATGGAGATATGCTGCCTAAATACACACACACACACACACACACACACACACACACACACACACACACACACACACACACACATATATATATATATATATATATATATATACATATATACATATATATATATATATATATATATATATATATATATATATATATATATATATTTATAGGCGTACGTTTTTTTTCCTATATCGGATAAAAATTTGAGGAAAAGAAATTAGAAATGCGATATCACAAAAGAAAATGAAGAAAGGAAGACAAATGTTACATGAATTGGAAAAGAAACAGAAGAGGAAAGACAGAAGGACAGAAGTGACAGGAATGAAAGAAAAAGAAATAGAAGGGAAGAGAAGAGAAGAGGAAAGACAAGAGGGTAAAAGCAATAACAATGAAAAGAAAAGAAAGAAAAAGAAGAGAAGAGGAAAGACAAGAGGGTAAAAGCAATAAGAATGAAAAGAAAAGAAAGAAAAAGAAGAGAAGAGGAAAGACAAAAGGGTAAAAGCAATAAGAATGAAAAGAAAAGAAAGAAAAAGAAGGGAAGAGAAGAGGAAAGACAAAAGAGTAAAAGCAATAAGAATGAAAAGAAAGAGAAAGAAGAGAAGAGAAGAGAAGAGGAAAGACAAGAGGGTAAAAGCAATAAGAATGAAAAGAAAGAAATAGAAGAGAAGAGAAGAGGAAAAACAAAAGGGTAAAAGCAATAAGAATGAAAAGAAAAGAAAGGAAAAGAAGAGAAGAGGAAAGACAAAAGGGTAAAAGCAATAAGAATGAAAAGAAAAGAAAGAAATAGAAGGGAAGAGAAGAGGAAAGACAAAAGGGTAAAAGCAATAAGGATGAAAAGAAAAGAAAGAAATAGAAGGGAAGAGAAGAGGAAAGACAAAAGGGTAAAAGCAATAAGGATGAAAAGAAAAGAAAGAAATAGAAGGGAAGAGAAGAGGAAAGACAAAAGGGTAAAAGCAATAAGGATGAAAAGAAAAGAAAGAAATAGAAGGGAAGAGAAGAGGAAAGACAAAAGGGTAAAAGCAATAAGGATGAAAAGAAAAGAAAGAAAAAGAAGAAATATATGTCGTCTTTATCCTCCTGCCTTTACACTTCACTTGTGTTTCTTTTCCTTTCATTCTTGTTACTTTTGTCTTCTTGACGTTCCTCTTCTCTTTAATTTCCTTCCTTTCCTTTCATTCTTGTTGAAAATAAATGAAAGAGAAGGTGAAGAGTCAACAGGAGGGTAAAAGTGTCGACAATAAAAACAAAAAGAAAAAGAAGAGGATAAAAAGAACATTAGGCAACGTCAATCTCCCAGCACCTTCCTTTTTTTGCATTGAATTCGATCATTACTCGATGCTATACTATTTCTCGTCTTATTTCATCTCAGCTAGCTTAATGAAAATACCTTAAAATATTTGCTTCGGAGGTTGAATGTAAACTTGATTTTGGAAACCAAATGTTTGTAACGTGTAACGTTTATGGTTAATCTAACTTACACACCACCTCCATCATTTTGTTTTGTATACGCGACAATCTTTGTATCATGTGAGCAAATCATTCAAGATGACGATGTCTAGCGGGTACACGATGCTAGACTTTCTCCAAATAAATCAGATATAATTGTAAACTTCATTTTGTAAGGCGCTGTCATTCGCGCCTTTTTGCGTCTCTTGTCCAGAAGATGCGATAATTTATCATCTACAATTCAAAGGGAAACCTTGTATGAATTATTTATAGCGATATATTAAATTATATGAGCGTTTGGTTTCGTTAAGTTGTATAACTTTTAATGACCTGTCAAATTCTAAATGCTTGAGTTATCCGAGAATAAAGGCTCTGAACTTAAACGAAGGAGAACCTGAGGCAAATTCTATCTCGATAGAAAATAGGCTTATTCTATTCCGATCAATATCCAGATATCCATAACACAAGATGGACAATTTGCTTGAATTCTGCGTGAGGTACACTCACTATCATGGACCGTTTTGGAAGTTTCTGTATAATAATTGCCTCAACTCCCCCATATATATATATATATATATATATATATATAGAGAGAGAGAGAGAGAGAGAGAGATAGATACAGAGAGTGAGAGACAGAGAGAGGCAGATAGATACATATATACATACATACATTCATACATACATACGTATACAAAGACAAGAGAAAACTAAAAGAAAGCGACTGCTCGTACTGACAATAGCACAATCGAAAGCTTGAAGAAGTAGTTTGAGCCATTTTAGACTGTGTTGTGTGTCGGATCTGATGGACTAGGCCGTTAAATTATTGTCGCCGGCGGCTTTAGTGATTGAAGAGAAAGCTGAGAGATGACTGATGGCAAGACTAAAGAGTGGAAGTTGATTGATCGGATAGAAAAAAGAGAAAAACTAAGGCGGTTTAAGGGAAAGGCACTAGGGTTTAGGGTGAATAGAAATAATGGCGTTTCAGAATGAGGTGAAAATAACGAAAACGAAAGAATAAAAGAAGAGAAAAGAAAAGAAAGAAAGAAAAGAAAAAAAATAAAAGAAAGTAGTCAAACCAAAAAAGAAAGAAAGAAAGGAAGCATGAAGAAAAGAAAGGATTGCATTTTTATTAACTATCAACCTTTTGATGATTGTTTAAAGCCAGAAAATATTTTAAGACTGTAAGAATTTATTGAAGATTTACTGATACAAGTCATTTTGATTTACTAATAACTGAGGGAAAGAGGCGGATTCTTGCCATTTTCAAGTGTATTTGAGCGTAAATGAATATACCGAAAGAGAGTGGAATTGGAATTTGGCACTCCAAGAAGAGAGAGCAGAGAGAGAGAGAGAGAGAGATATGAAAAGAAAGAAGAAAAGAAAAGGTTAAAAAAAAATAAAAAACAAAGGAGAACAGAAAAAACATTCCGGAAGGGAGATAATTTGAAAAAAAATGTAGAGAAAACAAAAGAAAAATGAATAAAAGAAAGGGAAGGAAGAAAAAGAAGAGAAGAGATGAGAAAGCAAAGAGAAAAAGTTCAAGGAAAAAGAAGTAAAAATTATAGGAGAACGAAAGAGTATGAAGGAAAAAGAAAAGGGAAAATAAAGTGCGAAATGAAAGAAAGAAATGCAAAAAGAAAAGGAAAATATATTTCAAAAAGAAAGGAAATGCAAAAAGAAAAGTAAAAAATAAAATAAGAAAAGAAAGAAAGGCAAAAAGAAAAGGGAAAATAAAATAAGAAAAGAAAAGAAAGAAGGAAATGCAAAAAGAAAATGGAAAAATAAAGTACGAAATGAAAGAAGAAAATGCCAAAAAAAAAATGAAAAATAAAACAGGAAAAGAAATTTAGGGAATGCAAAAAGAAAAGAGAAAAATAAAGTACGAAATGAAAGAAGGAAATTCAAAAAGAAAAGGGGAAAATAAAATGAGAAAAGTAAGAAGGAAATGTAAAAAGACAAAATAAAGTGGGAAATTAAAGAAAGAAATGCAAAAAGAAAAGGAAAATAAATTTCAAAAAGAAAGAAAGAAATGCAAAAAGAAAAGGGAAAATAAAGTAAGAAAAGAAAGAAAGAAATGCAAAAAGAAAATGGAAAATAAAGTATGAAATGAAAGAAGGAAATGCAAAAAGAAAATGGAAAATAAAATAGGAAAAGAAAGAATCAAATGCGAGAAGAAAAGGGAAAAATAAAGTATGAAAAGAAAGAAGGAAATGAAAAAAGAAAAGGGAAAATAAAATAAGAAAAGTAAGAAAGAAATGTAAAAAGACAAAATAAAGTGCGAAATGAAAGAAAGAAATGCAAAAAGAAAAGGAAAATAAATTACAAAAAGAAAGAAATGCAAAAAGAAAAGGGAAAAATAAAGTACGAAAAGAAAATGTAAAAATAAAAGGGAAAATATAATAAGAAAATGAGAAGGAAATGCAAAAAGGAAAGTGAGAAATAATGTACAAAAAGAAAGAAGGAAATGTAAAAAGAAAAGGGAAAATAAAATAAGAAAAGAAAGAAGAAAATGCAAAAAGAAAATGGAAAAATAATGTATGAAATGAAAGAAGAAAATGCAAAAATAAAAGGGAAGAATAAAGTACCAAAAGAAAGAAGGAATTTCAAAATAAAGGGGGAAAATAATGTACGAAAAGAAAAAAGAAATACAAAAAGAAAAGGGGAAAATAAAATAGGAAAAGAAAGAAGGAAAGGCAAAAAGAAAAGGGAAGAATAAAGTACGAAAAGAAAGAAGGAAATTCAAAAAGAAAAGGGAAAAATAAAGTACGAAAAGAAAGAAGGAAATTCAAAAATAAAAGGGAAAAATAAAGTACGAAAAGAAAGAAGGAAATGCGAAAAGAAAAGGGAAAAATAAAGTACGAAAAGAAAGAAGGAAATGCGAAAAGAATAGGTCATATAAAGTACGAAGAGAAAGAACCAAACGTGTAAAGAAAACGGAAATATGGAAGAAAAGCTGAATGAAGGAAATATAAAAGTGAGAAGAATAAAAGGAAACAAAGAAATAGAATTGTTGGCAATGTTGCAACGAAAGAGAAAGACCAAAAACGTCTAAAAATGAACGAAAGTAAAGAGGAAAGAAAGAAAGACAGCCCAAACCGAGACGATCTTAAGAAAAAGAAAAAAAAATGCTGAAATGGAGGAACAGACGAACAAGGAACCAAAGGAATATAAATTCGGCAATACACTTTAAAAATTTAAGGAAAAGGAGAATGCCAGGTCAATAAAGAGAAGAGAAAAATAAATTGGAATGAAAACATATAGAAAGAGAAAAAGAAGGAAAAGAATAAAATTGGTAAGAAAGAAAGGTAAAAGCGAAAAGAATTCGAGGTAAAGAAGGAAAATGTAGAAAAGAAAAAAAAAAGAAAAGATGAAAGAAGGGGAAAAAGAACTTGAATGTAAAGAAAATGAAGAAGGCATAGAATGAAAATCGAAAAAAAAAGTTTGAATGTAAAAGATGGAAAAAATAAAAGAAAGAAAAAGCAGAAGAAAGAAAGATAGAAATGACAAGAATTGAAGGAAAAGGAAAAAAAAGCGTAAAAGATTGGAAATAAGAAAGGAAGAAAAAAATGCAAATAAAGAAAGAAAAGATATGTGACAAAACATTAAAAATGAAGTATTCGGGTAACCTACAGAAACATAGATCAGATGAACGCCTTCGCTCAAGTACCGAAACGTTGTGATAAAAATATGAATGTTCTCAATGGAAATAAAGAAAATAATAGTAACTCCTCATCCCAGAAATTCAGACAGAAAGAATGAAAGAAAATGAAAGAAAAGTGATAAGAAAGAAAGAAAGAAAGAAAGAAAGAAAGAAAGAAAAAGAAACGAACTAAATGCAACGGACGGGAAAAAGTGTCCTTTGCCGTGCTGATGTTGCTACATGCCTTACTTCTTGACTATCTCACACTGCGAATTTTTTCTAAGCTCTATACTAAACATTAAATCTGTTACGAAAAAAGAACTAAACAAAATGAACACAAAAAGATCAGCTTTAAAAAAGGACTCGTAACTGGAAAAACTGAATGAAAAAAGAATGTTAACAACAAATACTTTTTCACACCCAACCCAGTTCTGTGGAATCAGAATCAACGTTGAGTTTAAGCAAGCGAATGAGCCAATTGGAGTAAAGTGCCATGCAGATTTAAATTTTTTCTACTTGTGACGAATGTAGCTATCGATTTTTTTTGCGTGCTAGCATGCTAGTTAACATTCATGTCAGTCAGCTGTTGGCTCTCACGCTGGCCAATAGAATCTTCCTGCCTATTTGTGTCAGCCAGCTATAGGCCCTCAATCTGGCCAGTAGAAAATGGCCGCAAACTACATGAAAACTTCCGTAGAAGCATGAAAAAATCGATTATTTCCAATATCGATGGGAGTTGGGAAATGCAAAGTCGGCCTTGGGCTTCCCGCTAACGTGAAACATGGGCATGTAAATGTTGGAGAAAATCCGTCGAAAATTGCGGCCGTACATTCATTACACACACACACACACACACACACACACACACACACACACACACACACACACACACGCACGCGCACGCGCACACGCACACGCACACGCACACATCTTGCATTTTATAGATAGAGATATTTAAATGTATATCCTTTAAAAAATTTTCATTTGTGCAGTAATATTTTCATTTGCTCCTATGTGTGTGCCGTTGCTTAAAAATGTTGAGAAAGACGGAATTAATCAATCAATAATCTGAAAACCTTAGGAACATGGCAGCTGGCGGATTAGCGGATTAAAAAAAAATTAAATACGAAAATATTTCTGCAAATGAAGCATTTGCAGAAATATTTTTTTTTTTTAATTTTTTCTGAAAGACAACAATAAAAAAGATGGCGTAAAACAGGTACTCAGTAACAGTTGAAAAGATCGAAAACAAGATATCTTGTCAGTCAAATTCGTTTGAGTTTACATTGTTTTCATATTGTGAAACTTCTTGTAAACATTAGAGTCTTGGATTGATTAATTGTTTATGTGAGTTCGCTTTGATGAAAATTTATACACTGTCAGCTTCTTCCCTTGTCATTGCCATTCAGCGAGACATTTCAAGTAGATAAGTTATATTCTGAGCGTACCCTGAAATTTTCGCCTATAGCGAACGATCGGGTTATCTTTAAGGAGAGCGACTGTTGGGAATTAAGTGGGAATCGTATATGCGACCCATAGCTAAAGATGCTGGAAAAATGGTCGGTTCCCTGTATCTCTCCAGTAAGTACCTGGCTCCTCCTGCTATCCTCTACTTAGTGTACGTGGAAGCAAAAGGTGTTATAACAATAAAAGGGATAAGAGAACACTCAATAACGTTAACAATGAACACGCTCACAATGTGCTCATCGTGTTCAGAAAATAAAACATTCCTATAACTTTAGACACACACACATAAAAAAACAAAACTCACACATTCTGTTAAAAATATATTATATTCAGAATTGAGTTTCTTGTCATTTTCAACTGTCTGATGACTGTGCAACCAGCCACAGACACCCACCCAAAAAAAACCTCACGAGCTCATGAAACTTTACATCGCTTGAGAACAGCGAAATATACGTAATTTTATATATTATTATATATTATTCTTTGTATATCGGCCTGTAGATATTCTTTTTTATTTTACATTTTTCACTGTGTTTTAGAAGCATCTACATTAATACTCGTGATATGAATTTATATATATATATATATATATATATATAGGAATCGAACCTGTGTCCTGTACGGAACCGTTATATAGCCTGACGTGCTTGACCGATTTAGTCACAGAAGAGCGTTTTTAAACTGCAATTCTCCATGATTTCTCTTGTACATTCATATCTGCTCGATGCGTATCCAAATGTAAACAAATGACGTCACACAATATGAAATGGACAAAGCCCGACAATTATTTTAAGACTTAAATATTTGTATCTATAAAAAAGAATGTATAAACATAAAAATGTCTTAAAATAATTGTCGGACTTTGTCAATTTCATAACACACACACACACACACACATATATATATGAAATGAAAACATGCCAAAAATAACATAGACAATGAGAAAGCAGATCCACCTTACAATAAAACCTAAAACAATATAAACTTTGCCAAGAGGAAGAAATAATAATAATAATAATAATAATAATAATAATAATAATAATAATCACCTTTCCCGAACGAGATAAAAACGTAAAAAATTAGAGTTTATTTCGAAATAAATTCCTACTACGTTACCTAAAAACACATCATGAATCAAAAACGACAGTCTATCTTACACATTAATAAGTTCACCATTCGTCCATACATCATATATTGCTGGCACATCTGATTTGATACTTCTATTTATTTAGAGGCTTCTCTATTCGAT
>OZ010578.1:49923212-49928212 GCA_963932145.1 Acanthosepion lycidas | reverse complement strand
TATTGAAACAGCTGATGAAGAAGGCTACGCACGTCGGACATGCTACAGAAGGCGCCTCTCGAAGTTATAACAGATTAAACAGCAGTCCGTTGCAGTTTCATGACTATGTTTTTCATGTCTCATTCTATATGTGCCGCAGACGTAGGCCATGAAATCAAGTGGGTGGCTTACTTTCTGTCAAGTTCAGGTCCACCTTAAACAAATTCCCGCCATCGACACTTTCTTTTACTCAGAGTTTATTTCACCTCCAACCAACTCTTTGCAAAGCCAAAAGGCGATAGGGAATAGATGACTGGAGCAGGTTTTGGTGAAACTGGAAGCTTCTAGTTCTGAACCTGCACCTTGGCGGATATACTTAGTCAACAACGTCATATAAATGAAGCAATCAGCAAAGTAGAAAGTCTAGGATAGAAGATAAAGCCTCCGATTCTCTATTATAGATATTATCCGTGTTAGAGTAACACCATAACACACGGACGGAACATAATAGCTGAAAAGACAAACATGCATGGCTCACAAAGAGATATTTATACCGATATACTTGTCATTCATTTATCCCACGCAGAGAAACTATAACACATGTATACAAATAGCAGTGTGAAAGAGGTTAAAAACGAGAATGTTTTACTAGTGATTCTTCCTTACGAAAAACGTACAGGTCAGTAATGTCTTTTATGCACGTGGTGAGACCATATGGTTTCCTGTGCCCTGTTAACGGTCCTATTCAATTAAGTCTTGCTTCGTCGTTGTTGTCTACATGAAAAAATGCTGGCGTGGGGCGACACGTCTTTTTTTCTGGGTGTGCTAAATATCAACTGGCGTGGATAGAAACGTCTTCTTTCTAGGCGTGCTAAATATCAACTGGAGTTGGCCGAAGGTCTTTCCTCTAGGCGTGGTAAATATAAAATGCGGTTCGTCACTCACTGCTCGATATAAGACCCTCGTGAATTCCTCTTCCCCAAGAGACATAATCACCCTTTGCATTCCCCTCCACACACACACACACACACACATATATATATATATATATATATTATGAAATCGACAATTAATTTTAAGACATTTTAAAAAAATGAAAAATAAAATATAAAAAGAACGTACAAAAATAAAATTTCTTTATATATATATATATATATATATATATATATATATACTACCAAAATACGTTTCTGGTGGAGGGAGCTTACGTTATAAAACAGGAGATATAACTTTCGGTGTGATCTTTGTATATAGAAAATTCTTATGTTCATTTCACCTTTGGGAAAGGCATGAATCTATTCATCTCTGAATTTTAATCATTTAATATTTTCAACATTTGTGCAAAGCGGTCTTTCATACCATCCTCACCATACTGCATTAGAAAAACCATACTCTCAATCTTGAAGCCGCCCAATCATTTGAGGTTACAGTGTAACGCCTGTTATCCGAACCTTGATTATTCGGATTTACGATTGGCCGAACTAAATGCCAAGGTCTCATGAATATTTAATTTCATGTCTTTGTCTTGAGTACAAATATTTACAAGTGATGGAGTTGAGTGTTTTACTGCTGTTCGTATGTCTGGCTGGTTTGATAAATGTCATCTACTTTAAACAATCTAAAAAGAAATTTAACACAGAAATAAAGCAAAACAACAAGAAATAAATAATACCAGACAAAAAAAAAACAAAACAAAACAAAAAACAAAAAACAAAACAAAGATCGATTACCATCTCAAAGAATTTTATTTGAATGAACTTAGCGTTTTCGACGTACTTCCTGCGTATTTTAAAAAATACCACGCTCCCTCCACTCCAAGACGTAGGCAATCATGGCTTTATACAGATGTTTTCTTTATTATCCGTGAAACGACTTCTTTGAAGAGATAGTGGTGTGATTTTCGTTGCATCCTACATCATTTGGTATTCAGTGAAATTCATCTCCAAGATTCCATTATCTTTGAATTGCTATGATTTCTTGGCAAAGATAATGGAGTGGTTTCCCGTTGACATCCCCACCGTTTGGTATTCAGTGAATTTTATCTCCAAGATTCCATTATCTGTGAAATTTCTTGATGATTTCTTGTGGAAGAGCGTGAAGTGGTTTCTCATTGTCCCCCCGGTTCTGAATTAAGAGTAATCTTGCTCCAAGATTCATTTTCTTTATCTGTGAATTGCCATTACTGTTTGGGAAATATAGTGGAGTTGTTTTCCGTTGAATTCTCCATGGTTTTGGATTCGGCGTAGTCCTTCTCAAAGATTCATTTTCTTTATTATCTATGAGTTGCCACGACTTCTTAAGAAAGATATTGGAGTAACTTCACATTGTTTTTTCCAAATTTTCTTTTTTTTAGATTCAGCGTACCTCTTCTAGAGTAGCTTCATCCCTAGTCGAGAGAGCAGTCTATCTGCTTTTTAAGAGTTTACGCATACGTAGATGCATTTTTATAATTGCATCATGATTCCTCGATTTTTACCTTTGAGTGGTTTCTTTTAAACAAAATATCACGATTTCTAAAGCGATATCCTGTGTTTGATTCATTTTATCGACTAAATTAAAACAAACCTTTTAAAGCTACTTTTAAAGTGTTCAGTATGGCTTCCTTTTTTTTTTTTTAAAAAAAAGATCGGCTCAGTTATCTGAACAAATAATTATCCAAACAAAAAAAATTACCTGACCGTCTAATTCAGAGAGCCAACGTTTCACAGTCGGTAACTCAATGCGAAGAGGCGGAGGAAGAAATTGGATACGCACTGCTAGGTCTTATCTAAAGTCGTATTTGAAAATGAAATGAGGAACCTTGTTAACGACTTCATAGCGTCGTCTCTGAACAGCCGTAGATTTTCTATGCGTAAATAGCTAGAGAAAGTTTTACAATGGCTGACTTGTAGCCAATGAGAGAGAATCGGGAAATAATGTATCGAAAAAAATGAAACGGTTAAGACAACGAGATAAATATGGGTCGACTGCAACACACAGACAAATAGATAGATAGATAGATAGATAGATATGGACAGAGAGATAGAGTGATAGATACACAGATAGAAATGAACAGACTGAGATAGATAGATAGATAGATAGATAGATAGATATGGACAGAGAGATAGATACACAGATAGAAATGAACAGACTGAGGTAGATAGATAGATAGATAGATAGATAGATAGATAGATATGGACAGATAGATAGTGCGATAGATACACAGATAGAAATGAACAGACTGGGATAGATAGATAGATAGATAGATAGATAGATATGGACAGATAGATAGTGCGATAGATACACAGATAGAAATGAACAGACTGGGATAGATAGATAGATAGATAGATAGATAGATAGATAGATAGATAGATAGATAGAAACATACATCGTATGACATAGATCGATACGAACAGATTTATATTGCTTTATCTGTGAATTGCCATGGCGCACAGGTACGTATACATGTTTGTGCTGGGGCATCTGTTGACCGCAGTTCTACTCCCCAAATAAGTTAACAGAAAGGTCACTCATTGAAATAATTTATGTGGCAGTCAAACCCGGTAATGACTTTTTTGTTTTATTTTGTTTCCTTTTTTTTTTCTTTGTTTTTTATAGGAGTAGATCGTCTCTCTTATCCCCCAGTCCTAACCCCCCCATTCCCTTGAGCAGGGGTAGCGGTTCATCCCTTGTTTCCTATTTAGGAAGGGGTTCCAGGTTCCTTTCTTTTTTCAGGCCTTAATAATGGTGTGATTATGAATTTTTGCGATATGCTTGGGTGGTATCAAACTGAGGCTACCGGGTTGGTAGTTTTCTGGTTGTGTTCCCGATTAGTAGTTGTATAATATCCGGGTTCTTGCAGTGTCATGTCGCGTATGAATATAAACAGTCAAAAATAAATAAGAAAGATTTAGTATCGCTATGGGATTAATATTTAATATGTAAAAATTTGGCTTAAACTATGCAATAAAGATACCAGCTTACCTCGTTATGGATTCCGGAAGTAGTAGATCAAAGCTAAACCAGATGAAGTAAAAAGACAACACTATATAGGAGAGGAGTGTGAAAAGCCCTGTTTTCATTGGCTGACGTTGACTGACATATGTCAGTAAGAACGGTGCTCGGCATGTGATTACTGTTTTTGCAATGTCGAGGTGCGTAGCACGACGCTTTCAAGGAGGCGACCTGACTCGTTTTCAATCAGGTCCGGGTTGCTGTTTGAGCCGATATGATGCAAAACCCGAAATCGGTGATGAGGACAGTGCATCACTGAAGACCACCCTTGATGCATCTAAAATGTATTATTTAACTATAAATCTAAAACATGCCCCCCAAAGAAAAACAAACCCTTAACCTTTCTTTCTCTAACACCCGTAGTATTCGTACCACTTCATCCAGTGTTGAATCTTTCCTCTTCGAAAACTCTCTGGACATTCTAGCTCTCTGCGAAATTAATCTTAACTATTCAAACCCCTCCTCTGATTTCTCTATTCCTGGTTACCTTCCTCTTCCCAGAAAGGAATCTAATGTCCACGTGCATGGCCTGAGATTTTGTCCGCGAACATCTTCCGCTGGCTAAGGAACACTCCATTGAATCTCTACACAATTCTTACATGTGTCCCCGTCTCTCTCTACTTAACCTAATCAGCTATCTCATCCTCCTTCCACTTCCTCTCAAAACTCTTGCTAGATAATATAGACAAGACCACCTCACGCCGTGGCAAATATATTTGTGTTCGGTGACTCTAATGCCTACCATACCAGGTGGCTTAAATACTCTGTCACTGGCCTCGCTGGCATCAAAACCTTAGCTTCTCAATCACTCAGGTGGCTGACTTCCGCATGCATTTCCCCAGTAACCCTGACGGACACACTTGTCTTCTCGATCTCTATTTTGCCTATATTTCTGACTCTTGTCATACTACGGAGATCTGCCCTCTTGACAACTCTGATCATGGTGTAGTGTCTATAAATATCAACTTCCTCTCTACCACCAGCCAAGGACCTCCTACCAACAGAATTTCGCTTTGTTATCAACGAGC
>OZ010578.1:49890712-49918212 GCA_963932145.1 Acanthosepion lycidas | reverse complement strand
GTGTGTGTGTGTATTTGTGTATAATTTATTCGAAAATTATAACATAAATATGTTATAGAATCACAACAAAAATAGCCATTTTTTTTCAAAACTTCTGCTGTCTAATCAAATGATGGTGTTGAATGTAGAATAAAAGGTTGTATATATTTCTTTTCTCTCTCTCTCTCTCTCTCTCTGTCTCTATATATATTGCTATGACGCTTGCGTTGTATCATAACGGTCCGTGTTCGATTCTCGATAGTGTTTGCGCACTGCTGAAGAGTCCCAAACATGACGAAACGGCCGTCTTGTGCTTTCTGCATTCTGTTGAGCATCCTTCTAGATGCAGTGAATTACTCTGAATGTTTATTCAAATCTCCTAAAATTTCTACCCCTTATATATATATATATATATATATATATATATATATATATATGAGGGGTAGAAATTTTAAAATTATGAAAATTAAAAATTATATATATATATATATATATATATATATATATATATATATATATATATATATATATATATATGTAAGCAAATATATGGATATAGATCCGACAGTATGAAGAAAAATATGGAAAAACAAAAATCCGAATATGCAAATGCTGTTTTAATGTTATTTCAATGATATTCGCCTCGGTAATTTAAACAATGCTTTATTTGTACACATAACTGAATCTGATCATAATTTCGATCTTGATTCTGTGAAGATTTTAAAATATAATAAAAATATAATATATCTTATTTTTATAATATAGATTTTAAAATATAAAAAATATAATATATATATATATAATATATAATAAAAATCTTAGACGGATTTATGAGGCAGGCATAATATCTATCTCATGTACGGTGAATACTAGACCCGGCTTCTTTAATATTTCCCCTTTTCTAGCAAGATTAATGCTGGACAAACCTACTTATAAATTTTAGATTAAACGAAAATTCTTTTTCATTTAAAATATAGTCTATTTTAGGAATACGTTTTCACAACATCGCCCACGTGACGCCAACGTGATCGTATTGCGAAACGGAACGCTGATCTTAAAAATTTCAGTTATTCTGTTTTGATTAGTCTTACTCTTATATTTTATCATTATTAGAATTGTATATATATATATCATCATTAGAATTTTCATGGTATGGGGCGCGATTTTGGTAGGTCGCCCTTGAGAGCACGTGGTATTATGGTCGTTGAAGGATTGTTTGGTGATGGACGAGTTCTTTTGGTGAATGTGTAAAATGTAATGTACGAATGGGTCGCGAATCTGATTAGCTAGGTATAAGATAGTTACTGTTGACCAGCCTCTACCCCTCCCCTTTATTGGCCTCGTGCCACAATTTGTACTTTTTGTACCAATAAATACCAGTCTTACTCTTATGTCTATCGTCTTTTCATGTTGACTTGAATATCGTCTAATTTTAATTATGTTTTAATAACTATGTGCTGAAGAAGTTCTACTAGACGGAAACGTCTGACGTCGACATTGAAACAACATTAAAACAGCATACTTGCATATTGGGATTTTTGTTTTACCATATTTTTCTTCATATATATATATATGTGAAAATATTGTAGAAAATAGGAAAGAAACTGGTTTGGTGAATAATCCAAAGTTCCTTAGTATTTTTGTAATTATTTTAAAAAAATAGTGCTCGATACGAAAGTAGAGCATAAATATAATTATTCCCCAAAAATTTTGCTTGAAGATGGAACAGAGCCTACTTTAACTCAAGTTAATTCAAATATTATTTTGAAGTTTTCGGCTCTTGTTTTGAAACATGAGACCTCTTATGTAGCGAGTTGGAATCATATTTTTAAATAAATAATTATATATATATATATATATATATATATATATATATATATATATATATATATATATATATATATATATATGTACCTGAAAAAATGATATCATATTAATTTTTAAATTTCTAGAAAATTGGGCCGCTCATTCTTTTGCTCTAGGCAGTATAAGACCCCTTCTTTACAAAAAGTCACATGTAAGCAAAATAAATAAATAAAGAAAATAAAGAAATAAAAGATTATTTCTACCATATCTAACTGGATTTATTCCGCCTTTTCATAAGAGCCCAGATAAAAAAAATGTAGCTATTCTCGAGACGGTCTACGAGGCCTTTTATATGATGAATTATTTTCTGTCTTAAAATCACCTTTCCCACAGATGAAACGTTGCGAGCCTCCCACTGTCCTATCCCTATTTCCATGTTTTGAGGAACCGTATTCATTAGTTGTCTCAACTCTAACTCTAACAGCTAAGACCCTGTACACAGCGTAAACTTAGACGAACCAACCTCATTGCGTTCGTATTCCATTCGTAAGAAGTAAGTTCGATGCAAACAGCTTCTTCTTACGAACAGTTAATTTGAGAAACCTATTCCCAAGCGGATGATTTACCGTCGAATATAATCTTAACTTTCCAAATATAGGATTAACAATTATCTTTCCCACACATCCTCAGAAAACTGCGCCTCTTACTCTAACCTCTCACACAACAACCAGTAACCCTCTACCTTGATTTGCTCTTGGGTCTTGTATATATGCGAACATTAGAAAAAAAGAAAAAATGCTTATTGACACGATGTAGTTCCTCTTCCACGGCAACGTTGCAAGCCTGAAGTCATTTTATCGCTATTTCCATGGAGAATGTTCAGATGAGCTCCATTCTTAAGTTCCGCCAGTTCAGACATTTACAACTATTAACTGACCCATGAAATAAGTTGGCATCTCTCATTCTCGGAACATTGGGGTCTATGAGAGTGGCTAGCTAAACCCTATAATAGAAACTTACACAGTGGTTTATAGTGAAACTAGGCTGGTCGGACCTTAGTCAGAGAGAGAGAGAGAGAGAGAGAGATTGAGAGAGAGAGAGAGAGAGCACATTGGAGTGATCAGTAGTCGAAACCCTCGTTGACAATGCTGTCCTGGGTAAGACGTTAAACGACATCCACGTCATGGATAGGACGATAAACTACGTCCAGCAGCAAGGCCTCTGATCAGGAGGTTTTGAGGAGCGTGGATCCACCTCTTAATTGCTGGTGTTCCCTGGTCCACTCTGACCCTGGGTAGTAGCATCAGTTAGGGTCACAGCTACCGGCAAATTGTTAACTATTACCAGCAATACTTTTTTTGAAAAAAGTTATTACCAGCAATACAATTTTGAAGGAAAAATATTACCATGTTGGCATTAAATAGCCCATTGAGGTTGATATGCCGTAAAACAAAATAAACCAAACCAATCTAAGCCAAAGAATACATATTCCATTCATACGAATCTTACTTATTATAAAACGCAGATTGTGTGTGTGTGTCTGTTTCGTTTATATATTGGATCAGATTCCCTACATTTTTCAACCGATTTCAACAAAACTTCACAGGACTACGTAATGTGACACTATTTGGCTTGCTAAAAGGGAAAAAGAAAGGCGAGAATTAAATTTAGGTGATAAGAAGCCATCACGAAAAGAACACTAAGCGGTGTTTTTTTTCTGACAAAGAAAAGTGGTAAAATTTTATATTCCCATTGTCGAGAAGGTAAAAAGGAAGATACTGGAATTAATTTGATTTAGGTTACGGGGCGGGTAGAAATTCCAGGTTGGCCAAATAACCTCAGGGACAGAATTCTAAATAGATAAAAATTAACTGTGTCGCAGAATTACAAAAACAAAAGTGACCGCTGACCACCATGAAGGAAAGGTTAAGCCTTTGTCTATATGTAGAAATCATTGAGAGGAGCATCTGTTTATCGTCAGGCTGGCTATGATAGCGAAATTATTTTATCGGGACGAAAAATTGGCTGTGTTTCGCCAGATGGCCACCCACTTGATAATTGGCGAAAATCTCGTTGACGAATACCATATGAAATCCGGCTATAATAGCGAAACTTTTTTATCGGATCAGTGGTTGGCGCCAGGAGTGCAGGTGCGTCTGGGTGACCACCCGCTTGGTGATGGCGAAAAGCTAATTGACGAATTCCAGGTAATACGGTTAAAAGATAAAGAGTCTAGGGTGTGAGGTCTACTCGAAGAGAAGAAGGAAAAGAAAAAGTGAAAAAAAAAAAAAAAAAGAGGATAAATTTTTTTTTTCTTTGAGCAAGATTTTTTAAACCAAGGCTAGTCTGGCCACACCGACACGCTGAGCGCCCATTGGCTGAATGATAGCAGGAGTATTGGGCGGAGATAATCATGTGAAGAAGGAGGGGAGGCCTGTTGCGCCCCCCTGAAGGGATAGGTGTGAGATGCCACTGTGAGAGAAAGGGGAAACCCGTTGACACCCTCTGAGGGCATGGTGAGATACCAATATGAGAACAGAAGAAGGTGGGAAGACGAAAGACTTCCAAAAATGGAAAATAATAAAATTTTCCTGACCGAAAGCAAATAAGTGGATTGTGGGTTGATAATTATCAAGGAACCCCAAACCCAGATAAGCCCACCCCGGTTTTGGTCGGCGTCCATATAAGCAAAGTCGCAGCGAGCGAAAATCAGTTGAGTTCGAGTTCAAGTTCGCAGTTGGGGTTGGAGACAGACAGGCAAGCAGATGAACCCACCTCGAAGAAGCTGACTAAGATTCGCGCAAATTCCGAACTCAATTTCTAACTAAGAACAATTTATTTTTGAAGAACCACTTAGACTCACACCACCAAAACAAGTTTACGAATATCACCTGAAGATACGCCAAGAACCAGTTTCTTAAAGAACAAACAACTTAAGATGATAAGACTCGTCTAAGAAACACAAAGTGTCACTAATCCATATAGCGGGTTGGGAAGTAGACGCATTCCTGTATTCAGCAACCATATATAAAATATTGTTATCCTTTTTTAACATATTTGAACTTTTCGAGTTATTATTTTATTTTCTCTTACATATACTTGTGCGATATCACCCTTATTCGAACTCGGCTTGCATTACGGCCCAGCGACTGATTGATTTCGTCTGCCTAAGATCAATTCACAACGTGGGTAGGTTAGACTTGAAATCAAAGCATTTACTTCGGTAAACAGACGTTTGAAGCGAGCTGGGAACGACAAGGCTGATACCGAATCTAACCAGATTCCCATCCGAATCACCAAAAGGTTAGAACGTCACATTTGGTGCCGCGACCATTACCAAGTCAGTTGGTCGTCACAGGACAGGATAGCACGACGGACGCAGCCAGGCAGACGTCACATTTGGCGCAGCGACACCGGGGGGACGTCACAGTAAAATTACCTTGCGGTGGTTCTGACAGCGCCCAAAATTGGAAAAACACAATTGTTTTTGCACGAAATCAATTTGAAAACACGATTAAAAGGCATCACGAGAATGAAAGGGGGACAACTCATATCGAGTTATACTTATTATAAAACCCATGTTGTTTGTGTGTGTGTGTGTGTGTTCGTTTATATATGGGATCGGATTTCCTACATTTTTCAACCGATTTCAACAAAACTTTACTTTTTTTTGGCAGGTAGTGTTTCCTATTGTCTTGCACACTTTTTTCTTTATTTTTACATTCAGAATGCTTTAAAAATTCCATTTACAAGACAATTGTTTATAATAAAATTCTATTCAACCGGTAGACTCATAACGATTGAAAACAATGTTTTTGTTTGAGTTTGGGTTTGACCAATTCGTAAAAAAAAACAAACAAAAAAAAAACTAATTAAGACATGCGTGTCCGTCAACCTTAAAAAATAGTCTTTGTCAATTTTATTTTTCAGTCTTTATGATAGTCGATACTTGATCTATCTCTTACTGTTACATCCCCGGGCAAGGCCGGTCTCTACTGCTAGTCTATTCTAAAAATATTGTCGGCATTAAATAACTCATTGAGGTTGATATGCCGTAAAACAAAATAAACCAAAGTAATCTAAACCAAAGAATACATATTCCATTCATACGAATCTATTCTAAAAATGTCGGCATTGAATAACCTAGTGAAAACAAAATAAACCAAACCAAACTTCGTTCACAATGTCTTTTGACCTTGTGCTAGCGCAACCAACTTCTGAATAGTTTTTTTTAATAAATTTCAATCGTCAGGCTTTGGTTATTTCGTCGTATAGTTTTCCGGCATTTCTCAACCATGTTATTCCTTATGATCGTCTCTTCAGGTAGATAGTATGAAGACGTCACCAGTATGCTATTGACCTTTTCATCGATATAATAAATGGATGCGTCGTTGAACATTACAATTTTCATCTTAGAGTTCTATCGTCATCTATCCTTCACATTATGTTGATATTCTCTTCCTCCGTCTACCATTTCATTCATAGGTCAACAGTTGTTAATAGTGATTTTCCAAGCGTAGCTTAGATGTGGCACAAGGCCGAAATTAAGGGGTACCCAGTGAGGATCGAACTCACTACTCAGTCGTAATTGTTCTAGAGAGCTAAGCTTGCTAACCATTACACCGCATCGATGTGCCCACTGTTGTTAATTGTCATTACTGAAAGAGTCCACCAAGGTTTAAATAAGAAAGACGAAGCTCGGGCTGTGACTTTATATGCCTCGAACGCATTTGACAGGGTTTGGCATGCTCGGCTTTTTCACACACTGAAGTGCTATGGTGTCGTTGGTCTAATTTTTGACTTGATCCAATTATTATCAATAAATTTTGTATTGAAATTGTTCTTAAATGCCCACTCTTCAAGATCCTTCACATTACTCTTCAAGATCCTTCACATTACTCTTCAAGATTCTTTACATTAAACCTGGCGCCCCGCCCCCACCCCAGGGCTTTATCCTTGGACCTACTTTGTTTACTATATTCCTTAATGATCTTCTTGATGATATCAGTTCCCAACTCGGTATTTAAGAGACGACTATTTGGTTAGAACGTTCGCTTTCTGATCACGAGACCCGGTTTCGAATCGCACCAGGGTCGATTAGTCAGGAAGGTGACTTCTTGATGTTATCGGTCTGGAGGAGCGGGGTCGAACCCATTATGCGCCATCCTTTGAAAAGTTGCTGAAAACAATAGCACGGGTTGACCCAAGCCTTGTGAGTGAAATTGGTTAGACGGATTTTTTGTGAGCTGTCGGTGGTTGTGCTAGCACGAAGTCAAAAATCAAAAGTCATCGTGAACGAGGATTTGAGCGTGCTAGACTTGTTCAGACTGCTGATCACGATAGATAACGCGTTCTCTCCCAGAAACTGTAACTAAGGTCTGCTCATCGTAGTTACAGTATAAACCATATGTGGGCTCTGCAGGTGTTGAACAAACACAAATGTGCCTGTGCAGGCGTCTGCAATATGGATTAGCTAGCTTCCTTAGTAGACTGTCATCATCGGATTCGAGACTGCGCCATTTATTATTATTATTATTGCTTTACTTCCTTTGATTTCTGGTATATACTCTTTTCTTTCCGGGTCCCTACCAGAAACCTAAGGTTAGAAATGGCGTCATGAAATTTCCCACTGAGCATTTTTGAAAAAAAATCACTCATATTTTACATAGATAAAGCCCTTTGTAAGGTGTGGGCTGTACTTCTTATTGTACTTATTTTTATTATTGTTGTTTTTCTTCTTCGTCTTTTTTTTTTCGTTTTCCTTTTTCTTGTTGATTCATTATTATTATTATTATTATTATTATTATTATTATTATTATTATTATTATTATTTCCTTTGATTTCTGGTGTATACTCATTTCTTTCCGGGTTCCGACCAGAGACCTAAGGTCAGAAATGGCATCATGACATTTTCCACTGAGCATTTTTGAAAAAAGAGACGCACATAATTTACATAGATAAAAGCCCTTCGTCAGGTGTGGCCTGTACATGTGAGTACAAGTTTTAGTATTTCATTAAGTCAAACTATGGTGATTTTGAATATAGTGAAAGTTCATATTTTTGTTTACTTAATGCCATATCTTCACAGTATGTACTAGATAATGCTCTCCACATGTTCATCTTCCTTTAGTTTATCATCTTCGAAGTGTCACAACTTCTTGGGAAAGTTAGTATAGTAATTACTTTCTCAGCTGTTTTAAATTCAGCGTTCTACTCTAGACCGAAAGTGAGGGATTCCTGTCTTTTTTTTTCTTATTAAAACCATACTTCTCCACAGACTTGTTTTCTTTATTAATGCATGAATTGCATGCAATGTCTTCTTGGAAAAGGTATGGAGTGGTTTGTCGTTATCTTCTCCACGCTTTGGAATTCAGGGAAATCTTTCTCTAAGAATTCTTCTCTTTTTTTTTTTTATCCGTGAATTGCCATTACTTCGTAGGAAAGACAACGGAGTAGTATCTTGTTACCTTTCTCTCCAGTTTTGAATTCAGAGTAATCTTTGAGATTACTTTGCTTTATTGGGAAATGCCAGGACTTCTTGGGAAGGTAGCAGAGTGGTTACCCATTGCCATTCTCTATAGTTTAGACTGGATGTTAAATCAACACTTCTATTTAAACCAATTCTGGTTTAAGTCCGACTGTTCCCCGCTCAGATGATCATACAACCTGGCGTTTGCAAAACAAATTCTCATACGCAAAACGGTGAATTTTTTCATCGGAAACACAACACTATAGATACTAATAATGGCCAATAAATGTCTGCTAGTTGGCGTGATCGGTAGATAATCCCGGTTACAAACTTATTTATATTTGTTCAGAAGCCAAATGTCAAACCAGTGGTTTTTACTGCAACTATTCTGGACAGATTTCGGTTTCTTATTGAGGAATCGTAGAGCCGAGTTCAAATTCCATTCAAATCTATTACATTCACTTACGTGCTAATACCCTTGGGAAAGTTATGAATACTCTTCTTGTCCCCCAGCTATGGGTAAATTGCAGGACAGACCGAGTTCTATAGCGTTGGATGGCAACCGGTCTACCGCAGAAAGAAATGGTAAACTACTGCGGGAAAAAAACTGCCTCGTCAGTCATGTATCCAAAGATACATGATCACCTAAGCGTGCATGGTACATAACTGATTGATACCTTGTGTATATGCGGAGTTGAATTCCAATCAAGTCCATTACATTCACTTACGTGCTAATACCCTTGGGAAAGTTATGAATCCTCAACTTCTCTCCCTCCAAGCCTTTGATGGCAATTGGTCTACCACAGAATGATATGGCAACCTACTGCGGGAAAAATCTGCCTCGTCCATTATGTATCGAAAGATACATGATTACCTAAGCGTGCATCACGCATGGCACATAACTTTTATTTGATGTGCATTGCCATGACATTTTGCGAGTGTTTGTTCTGTTGCCTTATCCAAGGTTTTAAATTTAGAATGTTTCTCCCCATAAACTGGCGACCACTCAATGCTAGAGATCACAGTATTTACGACATAGTCGGGTGGTGCCGATGAGATGGATTTGAACCTTTCTCACGGGCAAGGTACGAAATTGAATGCAACAGAAGAGTTCGCAATTTGAAATCGTCTCACAGTTTCCAGTTGTTGCGCCTATAAACGTTTCACCTTCCTCACATCCTTGCGAAATATCTGAGCGTAAATCATATGACACGAACTTACGAATTGTAATGAAGACTCGAAAAAGCGAGTTCATGGTGAAAAAGAATTAAAATCAATTACTTTTGACTCATTTCGCTTCTCTTTGCTGAAAGTGATTTTATTCAAATGCCGTCTAAAAAAAATTAAAAGTAAAAAATTTGAGATGGAACTTGATGAGTAAGCGAACGTCGGTTTGATTAAAATTTATTAAACTGAAATTGGACTCTAAAAAATAGATGATCGATGATTAGAGATCGTGAATATTTTTTCAGAACAAAACTTATAGAAAAATGCATTGTTTTCCTTCCAATATATATTCGTGTGTGTGTGTGTGTACTTCGATTGCTGCTTGTTTTGCTTGCATTTGCAATGTTTTCTTCATAGGAGGAAAATCGGTGAGTAAGTTTTGCAGATAAATTCAATTAAGATAATTTAATAGAATCGAGTATAAATTCGAGCAAACATCTAACCTATTTTTGTGAATGATTTACGAACATTATTGTTTCTTCCATGATCAAGGTTTATTGCTATATTTATAAATAATACGGTTTTTATATAAATTATCTAAGGCACACACAGGGACACACACATCTCTCTCTCTCTCTCTATATATATATATATATATATATATATATATATATATATATATATATATACACACACACATATGTGAAAATATATAGAAAATAGGAAAGAACTGGTTAGGTAAATAATCCAAAGTTCTTTAGTATTTTTGTTATTATTTTTTAAAAATAGTGCTCGATACAAAAGTAGAGCATAAATATAATTATTTAAAAATATGATTCCAACAGGCTACATAAGAGTTCTCATGTTTCAAAACAAGAGCCGAAAACTTCAATATAATTATTTGAATTAAATTGAATTAAAGTAAGCTCTGTTCCATCTTCAAACGAAATTTTTTTTGGAATAACTTATTTCTGAAGTTTACGTGTTTTAATAGCATATTTTTTTATATACACAAAACCGATTATATATATACATATATATATATATATATATATATATATATATATATATATATATAATGTAAGTCAAAAATTATCAGTACTTTCTCCATAACATATCTTTAGATTTATCACACTGCCTTCTGCTTTTGCGTATTATTGTGGTTATTTAATCTAGGTTGGAGCTTGATCGAGCCAGTTTTATTGGTTCTGTTACAGTCTGTACGTGACCATTCTGCTAGCAATGTGCAGCAAGGAGGAATAAAAAAGAGCAGTGAACCGATTTCTCTGGTCGGAAGATCTGTTAGAGGCTGAAATTCTTTGGTGGCTTTTAATTCAATACGGCGACTACTGCACTACTGCCTAGAAGTGGACATGGCAAGTCTGACGCCCAAAGAATGAGCAGGACGCTCTTCAACCCCCACCACTGACGAGAAGATTCCGCCAGACCGAGAGATGGTAAAGACGAAACGTAGAGTTATCATCGACGAGGTAGCATGTTCCCTGCAGGTACGTATCACTGTTTTTTGTACCTATATATCGCACACTACTGGCGGAGCAACGACTTTCACACTGTAACGACAGAAAGAAAACTGGCGCGGTCAAGCGTAAACTTCGATCACGTGACCACAACAGTACCAACTATGAGCTCGCATATATATATATATATATATATATATATATATATATATATATATAGTTAAATAGTTTTCTCTTCGTCACCGAGGACGGCTGAGCCAATGGCGTAGTGCTGCGTAGTAACCTAACGGTAAGGTCTTATTTTCGGTACTGGATACGCACAGCCGATGAATCCACAAAATAGAACGAAACGGTATTCTGTTGAGGTTTCTAGCTCCAGATATGGTGAGTTATTATGAAAAATTATAAAACCCCTCTTAAATTACTATTCAGTTATATAATCCTATTCTAGATCCAACTTTTAATGTTCTGGCTGGAGTGACTCCGTGAAGGAAGTTAGTGCTCTTGGGGCCTGTCGTGTAGCTGATGTATACTAGAATAGGTACCAGCGCCGGAAATAGGATTGGCTGCACTATATTGTGTCTAGTTGCTTTGTTTCCTCTTTGTCACCGTGTCCCACTGCGTTGTATGGTAACGGTCTGGGTTCGAATCTCAATAATGGCTGATACGTGGTGCTGATGAGTCCTCAAAATAGGATGATCCAGCCGTCCAGTACTTTTCTGCATTCTGTTGAGGTTTTTGTTATATATATATATATATATATATATATATATATATAGTTATAAGGTGTGCTATATTTATGGTATAAAGTGCTCAATATCAGAGATAGAGCATATTTAAATATAAATATAAATTGTGGATATTGAATTCAACACTCAGAGGTGACAGGCTGTTTCATGCTTGACGCAATTCTCAGGCCGCCTGAAGATTGCGTCCGGCATGAAACAGCTTGTCGCCTCTGAGTGTTGACTTCAATGTTCACTTATATATATATATATATATATATATATATATATATATATATATACCATTCTTCCTTGCATGGAAAACTGTTGCCATATTTCGTTTGGTGCCGTCGCTGTTCCTCTCGAGGTTTTCGACAAAATACAAAGACTGATATGCAATGTAATCCTGTACTGACACTTGACTTCTTTCACTATTTGACTTTTCTCTATTCGTAGAACGTTTAGTATGAGACTTATCAGTCAGTCAATTATGTGCCACGCGTGATACATTGCTAATCATCTCGAGGTTTTCGACAAAATCCAAAGACTGATATGCAATGTGATCGGTCCTGACATGGAATCTCGACTCCAGTCGCTTTCTCACCGACGTATTGTAGCTTCGCTCTGTATTTTCTATAAATATTTCTATGTCATCTTCTCTGACCCGTTATTTTTACTTGTGCCCCGACTGCATGAATTTAAGCGTGTTACTAGGTTGGTATCTCGGTCCCACCTTTTTACTGCTGAAACACTGTAATGTAACCGCCTCAATTGATTCTTCTCTCGCACTTCCCGACAGTGGAACTCCCTTCCTCCTATCTACTTGCCTGATAACTATAATATTCAAAAACTTAAATGTAATGTCAGTCGGCATCTTTTGCTTTGATCCCCGTTCTACTTTTTATCCTCCTCCTTTTTATTCTTACCTCACTCCCCTATACCGAGTCTTTTCTCCTTAATTACACTCTCTGTATATACATGAATCAGTTATGTACCGTGGTTGATCACGCTAAATAACACGCTTCTTGTCATCGTGGCTGAGGGCTTGAGCGTGCTGGCCTTGTTCAAATTTTTGATCACACTAGATAACACGCTCTCTTCCAGAAACTGTAACTAAGGTCTGCTCAACATAGTTGCAGTATAAAGCACAGGTGGGATCTGTGGGTATTGTACAAACGCAAAAATGCGCCTGAGCAAGCGTCTGCAATATGGATTAATTAGCCACCC
Source organism: Acanthosepion lycidas (assembly GCA_963932145.1). NCBI lineage: Eukaryota > Metazoa > Mollusca > Cephalopoda > Sepiida > Sepiidae > Acanthosepion > Acanthosepion lycidas. The sequence goes on along the minus strand of OZ010578.1, from coordinate 49,905,361 downwards.
TAATAGATAGGTATCCTCGAATACGAGTGGCCAACCATAAGACTATTATTATTATTATTATTATTATTATTATTATTATTATTATTATTATTATTATTTCTGTGTGTGTATAAACGTATTTTATATATTGTATATAATATGGGAATGAACATCAGAAGCCATGAAAGCGATGTATGGTATAGCATCAATGCATTTATCATTATTATTTTATTTCCTTTTAACTTTGGTGTATATTCATTTTTCCGGGTCCCAAACAGAGATCGAAGGTCAGAAATGGGATCCTGACATTTTCCTAATATCCCTTCCTAATGTGTGAGCTCCGTTTTTTGTACTACTTTCACGCATGGGCTACCAATAATCCCTTCAGTGAGTCTATTGGAATCTTTTTCAACCTATCCGATAACCATAACTGGAGTTGTTGATGTCCTCATGTGTCACATGTTTGAGATTTCGATTTCAACGTCCTTGTATTTTAATAGTTTTTTTTTTTTGAAGATCTTCAGAAATTATAGTCAGAAGAGAGGGCCTTGTTAATAAGAAGGCTCATTTTATTTTTATTTTTGTTCTCCCTGATCACAATGACTCCCTAATTAGCTTTCATTGTTCTGTCTGCGTGCATTGTAAAGTCCTATAAAATTGTAACAGGATCTGTTTCCGCAACCAGGTCTGGCTGGCAATCTGATACAAGATGGTCAATTGTTTCAGGATATTTATCACAGAATCTGCATTTTGGGCTGACACAATTTTTCAGTATGTGAATTTGGTAATTTCTAGTTAGCAAGCATTGGTCCTGTGCAGCAAGAATAAAACCTTCGGTATCAGGTTTTAACCCTGCCCCATGTAGATACTGATGTGTACGGTTTTTTTTTTTTTTTTTTTTTTTTTTTACATCAGCTTGTTTAGTACATCAGACTCCAGTCACTTTCTCACCGACGTAATGTGGTTTCCCTCTGTCTTTTCTATAAAGAAAGAAAAAAAGGTTTATCAAGGTTTTGAATCTTCGGTAGGAGTATTATGTTTTACTTGCAATTCTTCATTCATTTGAAACACTATTTTGAACTTGTTGGCTGCCTTATTACTGAATAAAGTTTCTTGCTTGTTTTATGTTTTGACACAGATCATCATCCATTTTTCTGTAGTATCCAGATATGTTTGAAGGCAGAATGTTGTAGATTTGTAAGACAGTTCTAGTTGAACTAATCCTCTGCCTCATGCGGATCTTGGCACATACAGGCGATCAACATCAGCGTTCGGATGTTGCTTGCGGTGGCAAGTGAGAACTTTCTAGCTTTGGCGCCAATTCGTTTAATGTCAGTTATGTTCCAGTTAAGGATATTGAAACTGTATTGCATTACGGGGACAGCCAAGGTGGTTATGGCTGAAATTCGTCTTTTTTTAAATTGATTTTAGCATACAATACCAGACGAACACGTTTCTAGTATTCTTTTATTGTTTTTTCCTTCATTTGCGCATGCTGTGTTTCATCTCCTTCGCTAATTCCTAAATACATATAGGCTTCTTCTTGTTCCAGTTCGCTAATCCTTGTGATAAAGTATGGATCTGTTAAGTGTGTTTCTGTAATTTCCCCTTTCTTGAATATTACTTTTGCACATTTATCTAATCAGACACCCATACCTATTTTTACAGTATTGAGGAGACCCTTCATCCCCTTTTCGTATTTAGCTAAGATTTTGAGATCATCTATGTAGATTAGGTGATTAAAGAACTTCTTGATTACTTTTTAACCGTAGATATTACTGTTTAGTTCAAGCGTAAGGAAGATTAAAGACATAGAAATCAGAAGAGGTGATAGGGTGTCTCCTTGAAATATTCCTCGTCGAAAATTCAAGCGATTGAAAGTGGCAGTGACTTTTGGTGTGATTTAGGTATAAGATTGCTTTCCACGTTCCAGGAGTGTGGTACACTATCAAAGGCTTTCCGGTAGCCTATCCATGCTGTATTTAGATCTCTCCTTCTTTTCCTGCAGTTTTCCAGGATCACTGGTTTATCAATAATTGATACTTCCAACCAATGAACCTCTCCCTCATACATTCTGTTCCTGTGGAAGAATGTTGTTTCTGTCGAGAAAAGAGGTAAGTACAGTTCATTAGGACAGACGTGATCAATTTATACGTGATGGGCACGTATGTTATTGCCCTATAATTTTGGGATCATCCGTTTCACCCGTTATGGCAGGAGGTATATACTTCACTCAGTGATTCTGGGATTGATTAGTCATCTCCGGACCGAACCAGCTCCCGAGTGATTTGAAGTCATCTTCGCATGCGGATGGCGAACATCTATCTATCTATCTATCTATCTATCTATCTATCTATCTATCTATCTATCTATCTATCTATCTATCTATCTTAATCTGGCCAGATCTATCTGTCTATCTATCTATCTATCTATCTATCTATCTATCTATCTATCTATCTATCTATCTCATTCTGTTCCTTCCTATATATATATTTATCTCTTTCTATCTAATTATGTTTCTTCCTTCCTATCTATCTATCTATCTATCTATCTATCTATCTATCTATCTTAATCTGGTCAGATCTATCTATCTATCTATCTATCTATCTATCTATCTATCAATCTATCTCATTCTGTTCCTTCCTATCTATATATTTATCTCTTTCTATCTAATTATGTTCCTTCCTATCTATCTATCTATCTATCTATCTATCTATCTATCTAATTCTGTTCCTTCCTATCTATATATTTATCTCTTTCTATCTAATTATGTTCCTTCCTATCTATCTATCTATCTATCTATCTATCTATCTATCTATCTATCTATCTAATTCTGGTCCTTCCTGTCTATAAATTTATCTCTTTCTATCTAATTATGTTCCTTCCTTCCTATCTATCTATCTATCTATCTATCTATCTATCTATCTATCTCATTCTGTTCCTTCCTATCTATATATTTATCTCTTTCTATCTAATTATGTTCCTTCCTATCTATCTATCTATCTATCTATCTAATTCTGTTCCTTCCTATCTTTATATTTATCTCTTTCTATCTAATTATGTTCATTCCTATCTATCTATCTATCTATCTATCTCATTCTGTTCCTTCCTATCTATATATTTATCTCTTTCTATCTAATTATGTTTCTTCCTATCTATCTATCTATCTATCTATCTATCTATCTATCTATCTCATTCTGTTCCTTCCTATCTATATATTTATCTCTTTCTATCTAATTATGTTCCTTCCTTCCTATCTATCTATCTATCTATCTATCTATCTATCTCATTCTGTTCCTTTCTATCTATATATTTATCTCTTTCTATCTAATTATGTTCCTTCCTATCTATCTATCTATCTATCTATCTATCTATCTATCTATCTTAATCGGTTCGTATCTATCTGTCTATCGAATAACAAAAATTGTTTGTAAAAGATATATGTAGAAAAAAATTAAATAAAGTCATCCAGTGTATAAAAGTTGATTATATAAATATTATCGAATATACAGGGTATCTCCTCCGCTCAAATTGATATTATATAAAATGTGAATATCTGAGTAACTAGATGTCACATGCAAGCAAAATTAAATAAGCTTTATGTTATTTATTTCTCAAAATTCGAACAAGATATGCAAAGGGTTGTAGATTTTAAAACGAATTTCATAAAACTTTACAAATGTTGAATATGCGGACCATGATAGTCCAGCTCTTGCCAAACACGCTGTAGCATGACTTGCGCAACATTCCCCAGCACCTCATTGATTCTTTGCTGAAGTTACTCCAGGCTTGTAGGAAGAGGTGCCGATATATACCTGTCCTTTCACCACAGCTCCACAGAAATAAATCACAAGATGCCAAGTAAGGTGAATGTGATGGCCATTTTAACAGAGGTCATTATCCTAGGCATGTCTGATCCATCTTCCTGGAAGAATCTCATTGAGATAAGCCCACACAGTCAACTTAGTTTTTACACATTTTGTTAAAATTAAAGATCATTTGAAAGAGAATTGACTTTGTTATTAGATTTCAAACTGATGTCAATTTCTCATTGTCTCAGTTTTGCAGCGGCACTGTATGTTCCACAGTAAAAAAAAAAAAAAATGATAACAGCTCGATACACTAATACCTTGAGATACGAGTTTAATTCGTTCCAAGAGCGAGTTCATAACTCAAAAGACTCGTATCTCATCATCCTCATTTTCCTAAAACTCACCCGTTTTTTATTTGTGGGTTGATTACAAACAAAAAAACCTGCAAATAAGCAAGAAATGTAATTTGCAAACAATAAAATAAAAGAGAAAAAAAAACAAACAAATTGTAAAATAAATAAATTGTAAATCATGAAGACCAGACGAGTCATCTGTTGGAATTTTTGGGTATTACTAGTGAGACAGCCAATATGAGCTGACTCATTTTATAGTTCAACACTAGAAGGGTTAACCAATCAGAAGGCTTAAAATATTCAATGTGACGTGTATAAAGGCAGCCATGTTTTTCCCCGAATACTCACGGCCAGTCTTTGATATCGAAGGCTGAAGAATTACGGAACAGCTGCTGCTGCTGCTATTGGCGATATCGTCAGATTCAGTAGAATGTCTTTAACGTTTCACGTTGTTCCATTGCGCTGTATTCTATATTCATAGACTATGGTGAACATGATTAATATCATCAGCCAACTGGCGAAGTAGAGATAAAGAGAGAGAGAGAGAGAGAGAGAGAGAAAGAGAGAGGGGAGAGAGAGGGGAGAGAGAGAGGAGAGAGGAACGACTACAGCTAGCCTAGCAACATTTAATCTATCCTAGCAACAACTATCCGAGTTTAAGATACCGAAGATTAACTTTATCACTTAATTTATTTTAAAAAAAAACATTTACATTTTATCCATTACATTACTGTAACTAATTTTTTATTTAATTTTCTAAATTTTCTAATTTTGTTATTTATCGTCGAAGTAGAACGCTCACACTGTCTCGCCAAATCCATTACTCGTGCGTCGTCAATATGTATTTCTCTTATAATTTAACGCTTTGCCTCAAGTGAAAACGTACGTCTCAGCTTTTTCAACACTGCTCTTTACACTTACTTTTGCAAAATAACGGCAAAAAACAACGCAACAGATATCTTTCGTGTAATTGCATTGAAATACTCTCGAAACGTGACGCTTATTGTGCTAACTAGCAGATGCTGAAATGAATATCGCTCGTATCTCAACGTTTGTAGCAGAAAAACACAATTTAAAGATAGTTAAAGATAATAAATTATAGCCAAATTTTTAGAATTATTAGAAAACATAAACACCAATTTCATTCTTATAATTTGTAGAGAAAAATGATGCATTTCAATATAGCTCAATTATCTTGCCGGTATGATCTCCATCTTCTGGCTTTCCCCTTCTATATTTTGGATAGCAGCCATTCCCTTGTTCAAGTTTAATTTAAATGAAAGGGAAAAAAACATCATCGGAGTTTTGTGCATCCCACCCAACACAGGGTATCATAATGAAATGTGACACTATTTACGTCGCTAGAAAGAAAGAAGAAAAAAAAAAGGCGAGAATTAAATTTAGGTGATAAGAAGCCATCACGAAAAGGGCACTAAGCGGTGTTATTTTTCTGACAGGGAAAGTGGTCAGATTTTTATTTCCATTGTCGAGAAGGTGAAACACAGAATTTAATCTGATTTATGTTACGGGGCGGTGAGTAAGATATATCCAATCTGCCCATGGCAATGAAAAAGAAAAGATTTTTTTCAAGTTGGACAAGAGACCTCCCGCAGGGTGCTGGGAGATAAAAATTAATTAGGTCAAGCTTGACCGAAACCAAAATGTCCGTGGAACCACCTCCATGTCATTTGGGAAAAACACCTGTTTATCGTCAGGGCTGGCTATGATAGCGAAATTATTTTATCAGAACAGAATGAAAATACGTCCAATTGACCACCCACTTGTTTGGCGAAGGCCTCGGGTGATAAAGTCCAAGTGACATTTGACTATGATAAGAGTCTAAGGTTTTTTGTCGGGCAGAAGGAAAAAAAAAGAAAAAGGAAGATAATTTTTTTTCTCTGAGCAAGATTTTTTAAACCGAGGTTAGTCTGACACACCCACGCCGCTGAGCGTCCATTGGCTGGATGGTGGCATGAGCGTTAGGCAGAGGTAATCATGTGAAGGTGGAGGGGAGGCCTGTTGCGCCCCCCTGAAGGGATAGGTGTGAGATGCTACTTTGAGAAAGAGTGGAAACCCGTTGACACCCTCTGAGGGCATGGTGAGATACCAATATGAGAACAGAAGGAGGTGGGAAGACGAAAGACTTCCAAAAATGGAAAATAATAAAATTTTCCTGACCGAAAACAAAGAAGTGGATTGTCGGTTTAGAATCATCAAGGAACCTCAAACCCCGACAAGCCCACCCAGTTTTGGTCGGCGTCCATATAAGCAGAGTCGCAACGAGTGAAAATCTGTTCAGTTCGAGTTCCAGTTGAGAGGCAGTTGAGTGAAGTTCGCAGTTGGAGTTGCACCCCCCTCGCAGATAGCTGACTTGAAAGATTCCAGACATCACGACCTCAACTTCTAGCCAAGAACAATTTATTTTTGAAGAACCACTTAGACTCATACCACCAAAACAAGTTTTACGAATATCGCCTGAAGATACACCAAGAACCAGTTTCTTAAAGAACAAACAACTTAAGATGTTAAGACTCGCCTAAAAAACATTTGAACTTTTCGAGTTATTATTTTCTTTTCTTTTACATATACTTGTGCGGTGTTACCCTTGATCGAACTCGGCTTGCATTACGGCCCGGCGACTGATTGATTTCGTCTGCGTAATATTAATTCACAACGTGGGTAGGTTAGACTGGAAATCAAAACAGTTACTTCGGAATCCGAATCACCAAAAGGTCACATTTGGTGCCGCGACCAATACAAGCCAGTTGGTCGTCACAGGACAGGATAGCACGACGGACGCGGCTAGGCAGACGTCACATTTGGCGCAGCGACACCGGGAGGACGTCACAGAAATATACTTATCCAAGTACCCTGGGTAATGTAGTTTCAGAATATATATGGTTATGGAGGTCTATATCCCAAACCTTTGGAGGAGATCTCTAACACTATAACAAACAGAAGCTACAAATTTAGGAAGCCCGACGTGAGATTTGATTATAGTGGTGAAGGTTTTGTGCAGAACCATCCACACTTTTTGAAGGGCCGAATACAGAGACTTGGTGCAGTATGTCCAACAGGATCCGCAAACGACCCTCCGTAGGTTTTGAATTCAGAGTTGTCCTTCTCGCTAGACCAGGCTATAGAACCCAGTTTGTCATGCTATTTACCCATAGGGAGAATTCACACCTTTCCCAAGGGTATTAGCACGTAAGTGAATGTAATGGATTCGACTGGAATTCGAACTCTTTTCTCCGATTCCACTACTCCACCTCCGTGCCTCATATATATATATATATATATATATATATATATATATATATATATATATATATATATATATATATCTGTGTGTGTGTATTTGGCAGTCAAATTAAACAATAATTTGTAATCACTATGAAACGAATTGAAATATTTCGGCATGTATTCACATCAAAGGTTGGAAAACTAGCATTAATAAACTTTGTTTTAATCTAGGCGCGCACGTGTTAAAAGGTCTTTGAACTGTAAGGTCATTTAAAACAGTCGCTCTTTAACCGACACTGGGGCTACACTTGCTAACAGTTGACTTTCTATCTTTTGTCCTTGAAAACTACCAACGAGGTGTCGAAGTAACTCGAAATATTACACAACGTTTTTGCATGTTTATTTATAGAATTCCACCTGACTTACAGCTACTGTCGGGAAACCTCAACAAAAGGCTTTACAGATATTTTTATCCGTTCTATTTAACAAAAAATGATTAAACAAATGATTGCTACCGACACATTTTTTTTTACAACGAGGTCCACCATTTACCAGGATGTGAAGGGTTATGTTTGGAGGCCAGTTGTGTGTTGTGTGTATTGGAATGGAAGATAATAGTTAGCCCTAGCTTTGAACAGGTTACGAATTTAGTGATCGGGCAAACATCCTGTTGGGTGTCTGTTCCACAGGGCAGTGGTTCTCGGGAAGAAGGTGCTCAAGTGGAAATTACTCTCATCAATGGAATACGGACGGAATGTGGTTGATTTGCTACTATGTAAATGGCATGGCGTGTAGTTTTTTCTCAGTGGGACCAAGGAATGAAGTTTGTCCGAGCAAATTCCGTGGAACTATGGTTGGATCAGCGAAATACTTGCTATATCCCGCCCGTTAGTGAGAGTTTGAAGCGTGTAGAATAGATAATCGCCCACAAGGGCTTGGAGGTGCTTTTGTATTCAGTCAAATCCGGAGAGTGAGGTCTTGCCAGTTTCCGCTCAAATATGACAACAGTGATTTGTGACCTCATCTGGTTCTTGTAAAGGTAGAAGATAGCAAGAGAAATCAGGTACTTACTAGAGCGTTACAGAGAACCCACCATTTTACCTGCATCCTTAGCAATGTTAGTATCTACTAGTTTTACTTGACGTCGGGTATACAACAAGTAATATGTATTTATGTATGAATATTTGTATGTATGAGCGCCTAGCCGTGTGGTTAGAACGTTCACTTTCTGGCCATGTGATATAAGACCGAGTCCGAATCTCATCACGGTAGACTTCCTAATGTTATCGATCTGGAGGGGTTGATCCCAGTGTGCGGCACCTTTGGAAAGTGCCTGAAAACCATACCAGGGGTTGACCCAAATCTTGTGAGTAAATTTGGGTAAACGGAACTTCTGTGACCGAGGGTTTGAGTGTGCTAGACTTGTTCGAATTGCTGATCACGCTACATAACACGATCTCTCCCAGTGACTAAGTATGCTGTATAAACCACATGTTGGCGTGCACCTAGGCGTGCTGTAATGGTTAGCAAGCTTATCTCGCAAGATTAGTTTCGACTAAAAAGTGAGTTCGATCCTCACTAGGTGCCACATACTTTCGGCCTTGTGCCACATTTAAAGTACGCTTAAAATATAGCTAAAGCACAGGTTGGCTCTGTAGGTGTTGAAAAAACACAAATGTGCCTGATCGTGCCCCTGCAATAGGGATTGGTTAGCCGCCGCAATAGACAGATATTCTTTAATACGAGTGGCCAGATATTATTATTATGTATGAGCGTATGGACGTACACTTTCCGGTCATGGGACTCGGGGTCATGGAGATTTAGGTTGGTGCAAACATAATGACGTAATAATGTCGTTTTTTGACGTATTTTTTAACGTTAAAAAACGACATTGTTACGTCATTATTTTTGCACCAACCTAATAATATGAATATTAATTAATAGTTGGTTCTCTGTGTCGTTCGAGATATTTTTTCTCTCTAGAATCAATCTTACATATCTGTAAGTCTACCATTCGTCCATACTTAGACTATTGCTGCCAAATATGATTCTGTACCCCTTGAGTGGCTTAATAAAATCTAAAATAGAAACAGCAATATCACCATTGGTCCTGATTCAGCAGCTCGGCCTCAGTCACTTTCCCAATTGCTTTCTATATCTTTTCTACAAATACTTTTATGGTAATTGTTCGGATGAGCTGTTCGCTATGGTATCTAGTGTTTTTGGATTTAAGCGCAGTACTAGACTGGCGTCGAAATCTCATCAATTTATAGTTGAGCTGGCTAGATGTAGCCGTAAGTTCTATGTTAAGAGTTTCTTTTATCACACTTCCCGCTTGGGGAGCTCCCTTTCAGCGCCATAGTTTAATCTGCAAAAATTTAAATGCAATTTCAATTGCTATCTACTGTCATCCGGATTATTCTTTATTCTCGCTCATGAGGAGTGTGAAATGATTAAAAATGCCGAGCCTTTACACCACCCGCACATGCAAGCTTACAGTACCTGATATTCTGAAGCGGGCACCCATCTAGGTACTGACCAAGCTCAACGTAGCTTAAATTCGGTGTTCGTACGGAAACCAATGTTTCACCGTGATGTCGCTCTAAGTCGGATGAGCATTTATTAAATCTATCATACCGGATTTATTAAAAAATATACTTCCGCTTAATAGCTGGTTTTATAGTTGTCCTTAATGGATTAAACTGTGGAATAACGATATACCTTAGCATATTACCCCGACGAACAAATCAGTCATAGTTTAATATTAGTTGAATTTAATTTAAAAACTGCCAAAGTCGGTATCAATCAATTGGTTTATTATAAATGGACATCCTTTGTATATTTATTAAATACCGATAACAAAGACTGCATTTCGCAAGAAAAATTGTATTCATTTCTATGCTTGGTCGGCTCAGGAGATTTTTGTGGCCTAGCATATGTGCTGATTCCTTAAGTTTACGAATTTTCCAATGATGTTTTTCGTCTATAATCCTCCTGAGCCGACCAAGCATAGAAATAAATACAGTATGGGAACCAGTAATAATGAGTGCCAGAGAAAAGCGATAACAACAACAAAGATTGCAATATGAGATCTGGTAAAAACTGCAATGATAACAGGAAAAATTGCAATATGAGTACTGGTAAAAAATGATTGATGAAGACATTAGGTTTATAAAACTCAGATATTCATACACAGTTGTCATTAATGGACACATGGAACAGTGGACAAGACGTTAGTTAGATCCAGTGAGAGGACCCTAAGAGTGCGATTTTATTACCTGCTTAAATCGGTGTAGAACTTTGAGAGGGGAATTAACAGGCGATAACTGATATCCATTAAACATGGCGCGAGGAACTAGAACAGTCTACCCCAGTGAACGAAATAAAGGGTTCAGTTCGACATTTTAAAAACTTGAAGAATGCCGGAGCGTAAAAATGCCTAGACGTTGTGATAAAGATGGCGACAAAGATGGCGACAAAGATGATGACAATAGTCCGAATAATGTAAAAATATATCAACCAGTATATTTCAACGTGATATCATTTTTAAGGCAAGGGTTCTTTGTAAGTAGAGTGCTCAGTAGCAAGCAGTAGCGAATTGATATGACATAATGTATTCAGAATCTATCTTTCACATTTATAAACCTACCATTTCGTCTCTTCATTGAATATTGCTGCTATAACTGGTCTGGTGGTCTGCCTATATATCTCGAAATTCTTGACAAAATTCAAAGTACTCAATGTAATCAATATCAAACTGGCATCACGACTTCAGTTATTTTCTAACCGACGTAACGTGACTTCCTTCTGTATTTTCTACAAATGTTTTCATGGCTATTGTTCTTGGTCGTACCGACTGCATGAATTTAAGCGTGCTACTAGATTGGCACTTAGGTCTCACCGTTTTACTGTTGAACTGGCTAAATGCAACCGTAAGTTCTATTCCAGTAGCTTCTATTCTTGCACTTCCCACCTGTGGAACTCCCTTCCGATTTCTTGCAGCCCTGCCAACTACAATCTGCCAAAACATTAACACCAGTCATCTGGTGTGTTACTGAAACCTGTTCTTTTATTGTCCTTTCTCCTCAATTCTTCTCACTGAAGTCTTTTTATTCATTTTTACAGCTAGTAACTTAGCTTGAGGTGTAATGAAAAAACAATGAATTTGTTGCCATAGAAACACATGCGCCGATATAGACAGAACTACAAATCGTGTTTTCGGTACGCTTTCTCGAGAATTTAATATACAATGTAGATATATACAAGGATAGCTAAACCATTCTCAGTCAGTTCTATTTTTTAAAATGATGTTCTCCCTGCACAAGGCACAAGAGCCAGTCGAGGTAGAGAGTTAAAGAGTAAAAGGCATAGTTTATATTTTAATATGTGAATAAGATTACGGTTAACTGTAGACTTGAACATGTTCAGACTGAAGTGACTGGAGAAGCATCCTCTTGGAAGTAAATCAACCATTCGCCCTTGTATGGAGTATTGCTGCCATATATAGTCTAGAGCCCCTTCTGTTCGTCTCAAGGTTCTTGATAAAATCCAGAGACGGATATGCAATGTAATTGGCCCTGATCTGGCATCTAGTCTGCAGTCGCTCTCTCACAGACGTGCCGTCACCTCCCTCTGTTTTTTTTACAAATACTTTCATGGTAACTGATCCGATGAGCTGATTTCGGTGGTTCTCAGACTTCATGAATTTAAGCGTTCAACTAGGCTGGCATCTCGCTTTCGCCCTTTGACTGTCGAAACTGTTAAACGTAGCCATCTCTTCTACTCTAATAGCTTCATGTCTCGCACTTCTCGCCTGTGGAACTCCCTCCCCTTTTCTTGTTTCCCTGATAGCTATAATCCGCAACTATTCAAATTTAATGTCGATCGACGTCTCCAGATGCCTTGATCTATCCCCTATCCTTCTCTCCATCCTTTCCTCTATCACTCCTATTTGCTCTCGCTCCAACTCTCTGTAACCCCTTGCGTGCTAGTGGCTTCCCGTCTTGCTTGGGGTGAAACGCTTAAAGAAAAGAAAAAAAAGGTTCCACAAAGTAGACTCGTGAGAAGAAGCTGCTCCAGTGGAATTTACATCTCAGCACTTGAATAGGAAAGAAATGAGGGTGGTTCACAATAATGTGAAAGCATTGTGGGTCTTAGCCGCAAATGTTAGAACGGTTGGAACTAAGGAATATAGTTCGCTTGAACATTTTCAATGGAAATAGCGACGAAGCAGTTAGTGCCTTGCACCGTTTCGTCTGTAGGAAAGAGGTTTTAGGGCGAAAAATAGTTCATCACTCACAAGGCAGCGGAGAGGCTTTGGCGACTCTATCGGGAATGTAAAGTGAAAGCTTCTCAAAATTTGACCAAAAGTTCAATCATTAGAATATTTTTGAGGGTCGGGTAGAGAATTTTTCAGCGCCTCCTCGTACAGACCTCGATAAGGGGATTTTATTTTATTTTTTCTAATGAAATATTTATCTTCTGGCGATGTTTAATATTCACGAATTATAAGAAACCGACAAATATCAAAATGAGGAATATTAAAGAAATATGCCTCCGATGAAATTGAAAATTTAGCATCCATATAAATTACTGTATTAATGAGAAAAACAGTTTTTGGTTTATCCAGGCTTCCATAGTTCTTCCCCACCATAAAATAAATAAATAAAAAAAATCAGATACAAACAAAAAGATTATTAATCAGTCTTACATGATATACTGACCAACGTTTGAATGTATTTGTCTGTATATGTGTGCGCTTATCCGAGTGTGGGCTGAAAAGTTCAGAGGCTAATTACGAAGGAGTGATGCCAGAGCTGTGACATCTATTAGGTTGGTGCAAAAATAATGACGTAATAATGTCGTTTTTTGACGTTAAAAAATACGTCAAAAAACGACATTATTACGTCATTATTTTTGCACCAACCTAATAATAAGTATGAATTACAACTCTTCTTATTAATAACTCCATTGTTTCTTCCCATTTAAGGGAGTGGACTTAAAAGTTCATAGGCTGACTATGAAGTAGTGATATATATATATATATATATATACACACACATTAAGAAATGGACAAAGTTAATAACCAGTAAATTCGACCTTGCCAACCGAACGGTCCTTTGTGGCCGAGCGGTTAGGCAGGTCAAGCTAAATGACGGTTCTGTATAGGATGCAGGTTCGAATCCTGTCAAAGGACGAACATTTTCTATGAAAATTTCTCGGACATTCAGGCCGGTAAATGTTATTTAATACTGTTTATTATAAACAGAGCATTTACTTAAATGCTTGTATCTATAAAAAGAATGTTAAACATAAAAATGTCTTTAATATATATATATATACACACACATATATATATATATATTGCACCAACCTAATAATATATATATATATATATATATATATATATAAGCAAATATATGGATATAGATCCGACAGTATGAAGAAAAATATACGGAAAAAACAAACAAAAATCCCAATATGCTGTTTTAATGTTAATATAATGTCAACGTCGGACGTTTCGGTCTAATAGACCATCTTCAGGACATATTCATAAAAAATAATTAACATTAGACCATATTCAATTCAGCATGAAAAAGACGATGGACATAAGAGCAAGACCAATCTAAACAGATAACTGAAATCTTTATCAATATGTCCTGAAGATGGTCTATTAGACCGAAACGTCCGAAGTTGACATTATATTAACATTAAATCAGCATAATTGCGTATAAGGATTTTTGTTTGTTTTTTCCGTATATTTTTTTTTCTTCATATATATATATATATATATATACAATTCAATGAAAACAGACAATTTTAAGGGAGCATTGACTATAATTTATTTCCCTAGGGAATTTCAAGTCCTGAGTATGATCAGGGGGTTTTGAGGAGCCTGGAAGCATCTCTTAATTGCTAGTGTTCCCAGCTATGGGCAAATAGTTAACCCTGAAACTGGAGTAAAAACACTATGAAAGTGTAAATATAGGTTTTAATACCAGAAATGCTTTGTAAAAATTATTAGCGGTTTTGGAAGAAAAAAAAAACTATTACCAACAATACATTTTTGAAGAAAAAAATATTACCAGAAATAGATTCTTGCAGGAAAAATATTACCAGAAATAGATATTTCGAGAAAAAATATTACCAGGAATAGATTTTTCAAGGAAAAAATGTTACCAGAAATAGATTTTTCAAGGAAGAAATATTACCAGAAATAGATATTTGGAGAAAAAATATTACCAGAAATAGATTTTTCAAGG
>OZ010578.1:49865712-49885712 GCA_963932145.1 Acanthosepion lycidas | reverse complement strand
ATTTCGAGATAGGTTTGTCCTGTAACGGTGTTTCCTTCAAAGAAAAAGGGACCATAGACCTTGTCTTGAGACACAGCACAGAAGACGTTCACTTTAGGGGAATCTCTTTCATGCTCAACAGTTTCATGTGAGTGCTCTGTTCCCCAAATGCGCACATTTTGACGATTGACTGTGCCTCTCAAATGGAAATTAGCTTCGTCACTAAAAACTAAACGTGAAAAGAGAGTTTCATCACCTTCCTCCATCTCCAGCATTGACTCACAGAATGTCCTCCGCATCACCTTGTCATCATTAGTAAGTGCTTGGACGAGGCGTAGTTTGTATGGTTTCATGTGTAATCGTCTCTTTAACACACACCAGACAGTGGTATGAGGGATGGCAAGCTGAAGACTTGCTCGACGTACGGACTTACGTGAGCTGCTCTCAAATGCATCATGAATCCTCTCCACTTGCTCCTCTGTAACACGTGGTCTTCCGGGACTCTTTCCTTTGCACAGGCACCCACTCTCTTTAAACTGTCTAACCCCCCCGTCGAATGCTCTCACGATGGGGCGGATCAATGCCGAATTTTGTTCTGAAAGTACGCTGCACCGTGACAATGCCGTTTGTTTTCGTGAACTCAAGCAAGCAAAACGCCTTCTGCTGAGGAGTCGCCATTTTGATTGATCTTCCCATAATTCAGCTGTACCGGAAGTTATACTAACGACAGCGGTGAAACTGACACCCAATCAAACTTTGATAACTACTCTATCAAATAACCACTGATTCATTCCACTACAATGCTATAGGCCTGAAAAAACAGAGTAATGATTTTGACGTATTCTTTTTGAAACACCCTGTATATATATATATATATATATATATATATATATATATATATATATATATATATATATATATATATATATATATATATATATATATAATTCATCGAGTCTGATAGAAACCTCAACAGAATGCATAAAGCACTGGACGGCCTGGGGTCTCTGTAACTCTGGAGCCACGACTAGAGTTCCACCACGGAATATGTGAGCGAGCGGCGCTTTATTGAGTTTGATTTGCAACCTCTTCGTCGCTGAGGCCCATTAGAACAGTTGGTATGATGTTTGCTTGGCAACCTAGCTGTCAGGGTTTCAATTCTCGGTAATGGATGCGCACTGCTGATGAGTCCCAAATATAGGACGAAACGGCCGTCCAGTGCTTTCTGCATTCTGTTCAGGTTTCTATCAGACTCGATGAATTGCTTAAATATAATTATCAAAACCTCCTAATAATTTCTGTCATATATATATGTGTGTATGTGTGTATTTAAGACTCCTGAAGAAAATTGAAAATGTTTAATTGAAAATAGATTTGATTACACGTTTCGACTTTCTAAGCTTCGTCATATACGAAAATGTGTGTTTGCGTTTTCCTATTTGGGTATATGTATAAATAATGTGATTAAAGAATAAGGACAATGAGTGACTTTTAAAAAGTCGTTAATATTTATTCTGCATCTTTTCTTTATAATTCTTCGCTCATGACGAAATTAGCTAACATATTTTTCCCAGTTTTTTTTTTTTTTCTTTTTATCGAATTAAAGGCGAATGCTCAACTCATTTTCAGAATGGCCGGAAAGCAAAAAAATCATATAGCTTTTTCTGAAATGAATCCAAGGCAAATATACAATCATTTAGAATGCGTTGAAAAGATATATATGTTTCTTGGTCTATCCATGTGTTTTTAAGTCGAGCATATATGTTTTAAAATAGGATACATAATCCCAATAGAGGATTTAAGAAATTTGACAAATGGAAAAAGTTTCATTGAAAATAGATTTTATTATGCACTTTGCCGTTCAAGCCTTCATCAGGACCAAAATCAAAAGAAAGAAATGTGTGTATTTCGTCATGAACTAAAAATTTTAAGGAAAAGATACAGAATACATAGTCATGGCTTTTTTTAAAAGTCACTCATTTTTTTCTTCTTTCATCACAAGAAACGCCAGCTTAGGGAAAAAGTACAATGATTCATTATTTAAGCATACACACAAATACACACAGACACCCCCCACATACAGACACACACACACTCACACACACATTTTTTCTTTCGTTTTTGGATCTTATGAAGTCTTGAATGTCGAAACGCGTAATCGAATCTATTTTCAAGAAAACGTTTTCATTTGTCAAATTTCCTATATATATATATATATATATATATATATATATATATATATATATATATGTACAGGTAGTAATCCGTTGGTATATCCAGCTGAGTTCTACTAACATAACTTAGATTTTGAAATGTGTTAAAAGTGACTGACAAAAGGCGCTCAGTGTTTATTTTCATTAAACAGAGGAAATTTTCTTTACAATTTTAAGTATCTTAATGCCAATTGTAATGAACACACACACACACACATATATATATATATATATATATATATATATATATATATATATATATATATAGCTGCGTATGTGTGTCTGTGTCTGTGTCTGTGTGTATAGTCTTACTTTTACTTCATCCAACCATGACATTTACATTTTTTTATTTGTGTTAAATATTGAAAACAAATAGAATTCTCCGGCCTCTTTATTCACGTCTGACATGCTATAAAGAAGTAAAATATATGTTGGACTAATCCAAAATTTACTCTGTTTAACGCTATTTCGAATCAAAGAAGAAAGACTGTCATAGTTAACCTTACGAACACTGAATCGTAATGATTGTTCGAAGATATAAAAGCAGCTTATATAATATATACTATGACATATTCCTTCGAAGTTATTGCTCAAAATCTCGTCAAGGAAGTTTTAATATATAATGTTCACTCAATTCAAAGCACAATAGCCGCTCAAAGTACAATGTGACTGAATGAGACGCGTGATATTAACGTAAGAGCATGAAGTAGCAAGTGAAGATTATGAGGATATGGTAAATAGATAACGATTGATCTTTGACTTTAAGACGTTAAGATTATAGTGATCTGGAAATAGGGATCAGTTCCTCAAAATAACAATTCTTGGGAAGTAACTATCTCAATGGAATTTTATTTTTTTTTACAAATAGAATGCGCTGGGATTTTGGACGTAACATGGTGGTTCTTGGCTATAGATGTCTGAACTGATGGAACTATGGAGCTCGTCTGAATAATTGTCATGGTCAATCTAGGGCCCAATCTGGGTCCATAAGCCAAATAGTATGGCCACTGCCACAGGCTGCCTATAGCAAAAGATGTTCCCACGTTGCTCACAAAGTCAACCCTACATTGGCCACTACTGTCGTCGGTTAACTGGTGGTTGGTCGCTGCCCTTTTTGATTCACACCAATCCGCCCACACTGTATTCTTTAATCTTAGAGCAGTCAAGATTGAATGCCGTCGGTAATTCGGTGCGCTGGTTCAAGCCACGGTAGAGCTGTATTATGAAAGAAATAAAAAGGTTCTCGCAGACGAAATAAAAACGGAAGTTTCGTCGCGTTAGTTTTAAATGGGTATGTACAAAAATCAACCCTTCCCTCTTAAATTTCGATAGTGACATTTTGATCTTCTAGATCTTGAAACGCGATTCAAAGTTGGGAATTCTCCCAGTAACAAATCACGCTGGGTTTTGGTAGGAGCACGTCCACTCTTCGCTTCTCACCCCGTCTCTCTCTAACTTTACCTGAGTCGCCAACGCGAACTGCTTATACATAGTTCAGCCAAAGACTGGTGTGGTTTGACTGGTTTGGGATTTCGGTAATTCCCCAACTATAGGATTTAGTTGCCGGTATCTTCCTGCCTTTATAACTCATACTTTCTCTTATATATTCCTCGCACCATTACTTCCAAATGAGCGGAAGTAAATTTTCACCTTTTCTCCACGTTTCGGTATTCCATCTGAGACCGTCCCTATGTTGAGGTTTTGACTGTCTTTTTGATAGTTCTTTTTAAACCGAGTGGGCGAAGATGAGGTCTTATTTTATTCATTGCTTTCCATAACAAATATTATTTTTCAGTCTTTAGTCTGGTTTGTTCTAGTGCACCCCAAACCAGCCAACAAGTCTCTGAACCCTCGGGTTATTATGTAGACAACCCTTGCAGGTTGTTTCTCATTTCATTCTCCTTTTCGAGTAACGGTTGTTTGTATTTCCACAATGATATTTCAGATGCCCATTTGGCCTGGCCTGCCAATCGTAACTTTCATTTTTGTTGACTGACATGACTCAACTTTTCTCGTTTCTGTTTTAATTCCAACAATTAGAAAATAACCTGGTATATACCGTAACAATTTCCTCTTGAAAACCGGTCTATAGATATTCTCTCTTCTTTCCCTATCATATTCCTTGCTCACATCTTAACCGCTTCCTTTCCACCAGTGTCACATAGTGTCACATCCCTACCTTCCCCATTTCTGTTATTTACTTGTAGATGACATCGAACTCACCTTCCATATGGGGAATAATAATAAAAGGATTAACAAAACAAAAAAAAAGCATAAACAAAAAGAGATTTTATTTTCATGCAACATTCTTTCTTTCTAAGCATGCATTGAAATTAAAAAAGTCTTTCTTCTTTTCAGGTTCATGAGCATGCTCGCTCATATTGGGGTTCGCATCACCCCTTACAATTTAATTATTGACTTGTTTTATGGTTTGTTCCTCTTAGTCGATTCTTCGCTCTCCACAATAGTTTTTATTTCTTTTCCCTTGATAGATGTCGATTCTGATTCTAGTTCTTCTACTGAGTTCAATTCGTTCCCTTCCTCCTCCAAAATCGATCTGCTTTGTCAAACAACACTAATTGGTGCCCCCTCTCTCACTTTTATGCACATTCGCCAATACCGGGGGATTAGTTGATTTTCTACAATGCTTCTCCAGCTTCCCTATTATTGCCATTATGGCAGCAATAAATACTAAGGTATCCGACATGCCAGACCAGTTCATTTGGGTTTCTGAATTATCTCTCCAAACTGTACCCTCTTCACCCATGGTACTTAATTTGACTTTTAACTGGTCCAGGCTAATTATCTCTACCAGTTTTAATAATTTTGGCCTCGCTTTAAGGTAATGCCCGAAAGTTTCTCGACCATTGATTTCCATAACTTTGTTCAATTATTCAAACCCATGTCGTTTAACTATCAATGAGTCTTTTCCGTCATATTTCTTCCCGGGCTGATATGGGGGAAGCGGGACAGATACCCCAAACGCCGAACATCCCAGGGGTAACTTTATTAAAGTCAATTGGGGATTTATTCTTATTGCACACATGGGTCTCCCCCACATACTCTCGATATATCAATCTGAATGTGAGTGGCCACTACCCACACTCCATCATATATACTGATAGCTTGAAGTAATACTGCATTTATAAATATCTTCACTTGACAATTTTTCTCAAAATTCTCTTTATCTCCCCTAAACACTTCAAGTAGACACAAGCCGTGGTTCATAAATGCCACTTAATGAGTTACACTCCCTAAAGAACCGACTTTGCATTTCCCCGCTTCTCTTGTCATCACACACATGAATCTAGTTCTCGCTGAATCTAAGGCTATATAGTCTGCCTCAGTTTGATATTTTGAAACTTCTCCTGGTCTCTCTTCTACTCGGAGCGGGGGTGGGATGGGTAAGTTTATCACCTGATATACGTAAAAAAAAATACTTTCCCTGTCTAACAACTGAAGAGACGATAAAACAACTGTTTGTTATCTTCTAGCAAAGTAACACAACCTAATACCTTTTAGTATTTCCATAATTCTTGGATGGGGTCTACCAGCAACCACAAATTGTGAGACAACTTGGTTTGTATTTTTAGCAGCAACTCCTTCAAATGACCATGTGTCACTATACTTGGAGGCAAGTGTCCCAATGATAACATATCTAGCTGAGCTCTGACATGCTCTAACAAAATCATCAGGGATTGGTTGGTCTGGCGTACCTTATTTTAATTGTTATTAATTGAAAATACTGTTGGACGAAGCTACCCAACTCCTGTAATTCAGTTGTCATGGTTCCGGAAATATTAGCCACTTCTTGTCTTAATTGTTGCATATTATTTATTGACTAATTTATGCTTGCCGTCTTTTTTTTCGCGAATTCTAATCTTGTCACATTCAGTATCGATATATTCTCCTGTGTCTTCTTTGCTGAAATTTTTTGATCCTTCTACACTTCTTCTATTTTATGAAATTAACATCTGCTATTCCAAACAGGGCGCTTAACACCTTCCAAACTATGGGGACTAGTGCTCTTTACAGTCTTATCCGTAACAGTTAAATTCCCTTCAAATAATTTTTCATATCCTTTCACTGTCTCCATTATGGAATTTTCTAGCTCCCGGAAGTACAGTAATCTGAAATACTGTCCTTCTCTGTTATACTTTTGTACTAGCTTCACCATGACAACACCCAGTTTAATCAGTTCACCACCTAAGTTATCTGACAGCATTTCGTATCGGTTAGAAAACTGACTAAAAATTTTGATTTCGTTATCGTCACTTCGTTTTTAGGAAAATCGTATTTTGGCTGCGGTTTCATCATTACCAGTAGTATCAGCTTCACTGTGGCCGCCATTTCTTCAAGTGTAATAAGATTTCTTTGCTTTATTCTACCGATAATTTAGTGCTTGTATACATAATTATTTATTTACAGGCCGCGACAGCTATTAAGATGTGATTAAATATACTTTAATGTTAAAAAAAATATTCAGTATTATTATTGTTTAGGTAATAAGCATTATGACATAGCACAAATAGATATCTGTCTATATTTCTGAGATGAGGTATTATGTACACTATTTACATTATTCAGGCTATTACTACCCGGATCTGCTTTTCTACTCTATCATCTATCTGTCTATATTTCTGAGATCAGGTGTTATGTACACTATTTACATTATTCAGGCTATTGTACTCATCTTTGTCGCCATGTTTATCACAACGTTTCGGCCATTGTACACTCCAGCCTTCTTCAGGTGGTTGGAATTATATAGATACCAATGATTTGAAGATTCATTGTTAATGTTATATAGGAATAAAGTGTCGCTGCCGACACTTGAGTTTGAACATAGATCCCCAGTGAGCAAACTCAGGCGATCCTATTATTGAATTAAGTAGACCACGTGACAATAGAGGAAACGCATATAGGTAAGAAGTAACTGATGAATAATAATCATATTTCTAGTCTATCCTCTATTACCACTCGGATCTGCATTTATACTGTATCCTCTATCTACCTATATTTCTGAGTTGAGGTGCTATGTACTCTATTTACATTATTCAGACTATTGTCCTCATCTTTGTCGCCATATTTATTACAACGTTTCGGCCGTTGAACGCTCTGGCCTTCTTCATGTGGTTGGAATGTCGAATTGAACCCTTTATTTCTCTCACTGGGGTAGACTGTTCTAGTGCCTTGTATAATGGATGTCAATTATCTCCTGTTAAATCCCCTCTCCAAGTTCTCCACCGCCTTAACCAGGTATTGAACTCACACACTTTGGGTCCTGTCACTGGATCTAACTATCGCCTTTATCCACTGTGCCATGTGTCCTTGAAGACATCTCTGTATAAATTTTTGTGTATTATAAACCTAATGTCTTCAGCGTCATTTTTTTTTACCAGTGCTCATATTGCAATTTTTGCTGGTATCATTGCATGTTTTAAACGTTGTGATAAACATGGCGACAAAGATGAGGACAATAGTCTGAATAATGTAAATAGGGTACAAATAGATATATTGTAGAAAAAGGAATTTTCGACAATATACGCATTTGTTACGTATTTTTGGTTATTTTTAATTTTTATCAAAAACGATATTATGTAGTTATGGATTATATTATACATTAATTACTATTTTTTTTTAATTAATAACTATTTGTTGTTGACAGTAATAGCTATCTGCTGCTGTGTTCAAATTCTGGAGTAATCCAAATAAAAATTTAAGTTTCATCTCTCTGATAGATGCCTCGATTTGTTAGTACATTGCCACTATTTTTTATCTTCTAATTTGCTTTTGATTTCAATATATTCGTGTTGCTCATCAGCTTCCAGCATGTTGATTGGTTTCACTCAGGTAGGCGGCACCTTCGCCCAAAGGTCATGTTTCATCGATACCATCGCCTGACGTAGACAGGCCTTTGTGCAGGCCAACGATCGCACCGATAAGTAATTCTGTCCGCCCTCCATGGCGTGCCGTACATACTTCTGTCTTCACCAATCAAAGTTCCATTGCCTTTTTTTCTGGATAAGTTCTTTTTTAATGACCCGATGCTGATACGTGTATTTTATCGTAATGACATGGCGACACTGAATCCGCCCATCACATTTTTCACACCTGTATTTCCCCTTATTGGTATTCAGGGCGTTTCGCCACCCCCACTTCAAACTTTGCTTGATGGGTAAATCTAGTCCAACCTCTGACCTACTCTTCTTCTTTAACCTTTTTTTTGGAGTTGGGACAGGGGTATTAAGTCCCCCTCCTCTCAATGGCTTGATTCTTTGTCAAAAATCTATTGATCTGGGTTACGGATATCTCTTTCCATGTTCCGTCTCTTTGGATCCTTGCCCGAGGTCCTTCCTGCTTCCGATCTCTCAGCACCTTTCAATCAGGCCTACGGATTTCATTTTCCAGGTTCAGTCTCTCTGGCTCCATGCCTGAGGACATCTATGTCCTTTCCGATTTCTCAACATCTAAGTGGATACTCATTATCCATCTTCCATCATTTTCAGGTTCACACTCTGATTCCATTTCCTTTGGCTCTACGAGGATTACTTTCTCATTTTTTTTTTTATTTTATTTTTCGGTTCGGGACCTTCCCAACCATCTAACTTCTCTAGTTTTAAGTCATTAGCATAAGCTTTTTTAACTCGTCCCTCCAACTGATCCCAGATTATGAATGGCACTGACCCCGTTTGTTCCACTAATCTGTAATACGGTTCCAACCTCTAGTCTAATTTTCCTTCTCTCAGGTGGATTTTGTATAATACAGGATCTCCAACTCTATCTCTTTTCTTCCATTATTCACCCACACATGTGCATCCGTTTAATCCTCTTCCCGGCCTGTGTGAATACCTTATATGGCTCTTCTATTATCAGCTCATGGTGATCCTGTCCCAGGTATTTTCTGTGTGTTACGTTATCTAATGGCATGACCACATCTCATCCAAACAGTATATAATAAGGCGAGAACCTAGAGGTTTCATTTATAGAGAACCTCACTGCTGCCAAGGCCTGCGTCAAATACATATCCTAATTCTCGGTATTATCTTTCGCTAATTTGACCAATATGTCCCCTAGTGTTCGATGAAACCACATCCCGTTTGCATTACCCTGTGGGTTGTATGGGGATATACATTGTATTCGTGCTTGCTAGAGTCTCGGTGATTATCTTATTCACATTATCTGGTCTATTGTCTGTGACCAGCTGTAGTGGGTCCCTCATAGTAAGGAAATATCTTTGCCAGTATAAAATCGGGTAGTGTTTGGGCACATTTATCAGGTACTGTCTATACCTTAGGACAATTTGTTAGCCAATCTACCACTATAGAATTTCTCTTGGAGTCTCTCCATACGGTTCTGATATATCCATGCTTACCATCAATTGGAGATGGATATGTTTCCTGCTCGGAGCTTGGCATATCACACAGGTCTGCACATAACTGGTAACCTCTACAGCGTTGGCCAATAATAATTCCTATCTATTAGGCTATAGGTCTTGTCAATTCCTATGCGACCGATCCTCTCATGGCATTTTCCAGCACTTAGACTGTTTGTGACCACTGAGATGAGATCCTGAGTATTATTTCTTCATGTATTACATACTTAGAGATGTCGCCTGTCTCTATATTTTGCTCTGATGGTGGCTTTTCCATTGTCCTCTTGATTTTCTCATACTATATCTCTCTAGGATCAGTCACAACGCATGAGGTCCCCTCTATATTAGTTTCTAGCGTAGGACGGTATTTTAATCCATCTGAATTAATCAGTTGTATCTGGTAAGCTCTGTCATCCACCCCCAGCTCTACTCTCCTGGATTCTGTTTACAACCGCTTTGTAAATCTATTGTTACAGTTTTTTGGATATATGTACTAGTGAGCCAGTCAAAATGAGCTGACTCATTTTATAGTTCACCAATAGAAGGGTTAGCCAATCAGAAAGCTCAAAATATTCAATGCGACGTGTATAAAGGCAGCCATTTTGGTTTTCTCCAAAAATATCTTCACTGCCAACCTGATATCGAAGACTTAAAGAATTAACAGCCGCTACTTTCTCCGAATCTACACTGCCAACCTCTGATATTGAAGAGATTACGGACTTCACTGGATTCCATATTCAGATACTACGGCAAACATGGCCAACATGTATTGCATTTTCCTACCAAATATTCAATCTTACAATTGCGCCCGCTTAAATCAATGCCCATTTCTAAATCTTTTTGTTAGTTCACTCAGCTTCTAGAAAGTATTGGAGGGGATTGTATTCAGTCTTAATGGTAAAGATAGACCCATTCAGATAATAGTCTAATTTCTTCAGGGCATACACGATATGCCTTCCTCTCAATTACCGGCTATCTCTGTTGCGCCGCAGAGAGTCTATGTGACAAAAAGGATATATTGATAGTTCCTCCGGAAATACCAGACATAGGCTCTTTTCTGTCCGGGCATGGTTGAAAAGGGGCTGCACCGATACATTGATCACAAGCGTCCATATATAGGATCATGTTTTCTGCGATCAGGATACGTCATCAAAATTATTGCTGTCAGATAAGGCTTGAGGCTGTAAAATTATCTCGGACAGCCCTCTGTCCATTTGAGGTCGCCTGTCTTAAAAATGGGTTGAATGACACCTCTTACTTGTTTCACTGTCTTAGGCTCCGGCATTGCTCTTATAACCTCCACTTTGTCAATACCGGGCTTAAGCCCATCCACATTTATGACGAAGTACTCTTTCGCCTCCCTTAGGAACTGACATTTCGGCAGTTTCAAATTTAACCCGTGTTTCCTTAATCAATCTAGCACCTGTTGTAGGTGGTCAAAACTCTTCTCAGGTGTTTCGGTGAACACCAAGCTGTCTTCCAAATAGGCCATGACAAAACTCTTCATTTCGGTCATTACTATTGACACTAGCTGTTGAAATACACTTGAGGCGTTGGACAGGTCAAAGGGCATTGCCTTGAACTGAAATAACCCCATATGGCAAGCGAACCCGGCTTTTCTTTTGTCTCCATAGTCGAGGGTCACCTGCCAATAACCTGATATCAAATCTACCGTTGAAAAATTCTTAGACTTTTGCAGAAGGGCCAAGATATACATCTATTTATGGAAGGAGTACTGAGTGGTTTTGAGATGACGACTCTCTAAAGTGGGCGCAACTTTTCTAAAATCTACACAAAATCTGTGTAGCTATTTCTTCTTATTTAATATTCCGATGGGAAAATGCTAAGGAGACTTGGAACTTTCGACTTTCCCCGATTCTAACATGTTTCTTCTTGCTCCACTAGCGCCCTCTTATGGATGGGTGTTCAGTATCGTCTTAATTTGATCGGCGATTTCGATTTTCATCCTTACAGTGCGTGTCTGCCCTAACTTCTTACCTGTGTTAGCCACCACACCTCTGTTGGCTATTAACAATGGCTCTAATTTGGTCTTATATTTGGCTATTATCTATACTTCTCTTACTTCGCTGAATCGATTGGCTTCTCTTTCTCTGACTTCTCTTTTAATGCTCATCAAATTTTACTTGCTTAATGGACCTTTATTAGTAGTGGCAAAATGGAAGTAGCGCTAGGCTTGCAGCGGGGCAAAGGCTAATGAGTGGAAAATAAAACATTATACAGTACAAAGCCTAGCAAAAGATTTCCGAACCGTGTCGAAGCTGAGACGTTAAGATTGGGCAGCTCGATATGACAGCAATACTCCCTTTTTCGTCTGGTCTGGTTTTTGTAAAAAAATAAAAATAAAATAAAAGGACTCCAGGAGGAGTCAGTTACTTTCTGGAGCCTTACAAGGAACCAACTATTTCTGCAGCATCTTTGGCGATTGATTGTATATGTGAGTACCTTATGAGACAGTTGGTGATCTTGAGCCCCAGTTGACGTGTAAAAACAAGGAGATCACTTGAGAGAGCAACAGTTCATGAAAACTGGAGAAAATTCAAGTTCTGCTCGGTGATAATGAAACGACACTAGCTGACTTTTTGAGGTGTTTAAAGTTCCGAGCCAGTTATCTCCCACAAATGAAAGACCTTGATTAGAGGAAATATACCAGCCATGCAACATGGTACCATCTTTATAATTGTGGTCTTCAATGTTCAACAGAATGTACCCTAAAATTCTTTAATCATTTCCTTATTTACTGATTCTAGTAACATTACATATTCTATAGACGATGGCATATTTTCAAATTTAAAGGGAAAGCGTTTCGAATCGTAACGTTATTTTGTTTTGTTTAATTTTTGTTTATCATAATTTACATTATTCAGACTATTGTCGCCATATTTATTACAACGTTTCGGCCGTTGTACGCTCCGGCCTTCTTCAGGTGGTTGGAATGTCGAACTGAACACTTTATTTCGCTCACTGGGGTAGACTATTCTAGTTCCACATGCCATGTTTAATGGATGTCAGTTATCAGTTATCTCCTATTAATTTCCTTCTGAAAGTTCTAGAACCAGTGAGAGGACCCAAAAAGTGTGAGTTCAATACCCGGTTAAGGCAGTGGAGAACTTTCAGAGGGAAATTAGCAGGAGATAACTGAAAACTGAAATCCATTAAACATGGCTCTTGGAACTAGAACAGTCTACCCCAATGAGCCCAATAAAGGGTTCAGTTCGACATTCCAACCACCTGAAGAAGGCCGGAGCATACAATGGCCAAAACGTTGTAATAAATATGGCGACAAAGATGAGGACAATAGTCCGAATAATGTAAACAGTGTACATAACACCTCATTTCAGAAATATAGACAGATAGAGGAGAGAGTAGAATTGCAGATCCGAGAAGTAATAGAGAAATGTGATTATTATTCATCAGTTACTTCTTACCTATATGGGTTTCCTCTATTGTCACGTGGTCTACTTAATTCAATAATAGGATCGTCTGAGTTTGCTCACTGGGGATCTATGTTCAAACTCAAGTGTCGGCAGCGACACTTTATTTCTATATGACATTAACAATGTATCTTCAAATCATTGGTATCCATATTATTAATATTTAATTGGTATATGTATATTTATTGCCATCGACATAATTGGTATCTTTATAATTAGGATTTAATATAAAATTAATTCAAATTTGTAATTTAATTAAAATGATAATTCAACTTATTCCCGTACTGTAATATTTTTCTCTTTAATTTCATACTATAATAATATAATTATAACTTAATTAATTTTATATAGTAAACTCTGTATGACCGAACTTTAATTTCAGGTCGTAAATCTTTCTTATAAAACTTACAGTTTTCTATCATTCTGCATGTTTTTTTTACAAAGCCAATTTACAAACACCCGGAACATTTTCTACTGTCTGGCTTTTTATTCAATTAGAAGAATAATGACATTCCAATTTTAATAAACATTTTTCGTTAGAACCAACAATTTCATTTTCAATTAACCTTTATAATAATGGCTATAATAATAAATAAAATAATATTCTATATTAACAGGTGTGTTCAAAAGTTTTCTCTGGAAGACTAGCTTTAAACTTTGAATCAAGTCTCAAAGTTTAGCAGATATGTCTATTTCGAGAATCGAAGAAAAATCTGTATTTAAAAGAACTAGTCACACTTGGCCACAGAGGCACTTCGTGGCTGAGAGATCCAAGCGCTTTATGATTGTTTCTGATTGAATCCTGCGGGAGAGGGTATATTTTTTTTCTAATAATATTACTTAGGCCGGGAGACAAAAATTAAATGAATATACTGTTTAATAAATAATCGCTGGGTCTACTCAAATACGAGTATCCGCTAAAAATAACGTTTAAGTCTAGATAAATAGATGCGAATGTCAGTGTATCACACTGTTTCAACTTTACTCTTAGAGGCTGTAGCCCAACATATCATACCATTTTAGAACCAGGCTGACTCAGCTAGTGTTATGGGGTCCTCCCCTTTTGCATATAAGTGGACTCGACTAGAGTGTTATTTGGTCTGCTGCCGTTAAATACCCAGAGTCAGTCAGAATATAGGGAGAGTGTGAGCAGAGATTGTGATGGAGTTGGAGGTAGAGTAATAGTGTGAGGTAACCGCTTGTAGAAGTCACAGTTACAAGCACGTAGACTCTAAGGAAGTCCTACTTCGAGAATATATATATATATATATATATATATATATTACGACTAACCGCGTTCCTGGATTTACTAACAGTATTACCCATTGTATTATTGTGTAAATACATTTAATTACTTATATTAAATTCTTGCGTTTGTCATTCATAGGAGACCGGACTTAATCTCGGAATCCACAACAGCTAGCTATTTAAAAACATTGCTTGCCGTATCCGCACTCACACTCCTGAAATTTGTTGATCCCTAAATTTTCATTACTTCGGTTGTTTTCGGCGATTTTTTACCTGATTTTTATGACGATATTTTTGTCCGACAACAATTTTTATAACTTGGAAATCAATTTAGCAATAATTAAAATTAATTGCTATATCCAGCGAAAGTCACCCATGAAATAAAAATAATTGTTTGTACGGAGAGTGCGTACATGAAGTTGTCTTTAAATTAAGTGGTGGCCGAAGAATTATCTTTGATCTTTTAAAATGTAAGCTTAAATATTAATGCAACGATCAATTTTAGGTTCTTCTGTAGTTCAGTATACTTCGCAAAAAAAAAAAAAAAAAAAAAAAAAAATTCTCCACCAACACAGCACCAGATTGCAAAAACAGTGCTAAAGTTTCAGCGAGGAAAAGAAAGTCCCGTGCAAATGAAAACCCAGATCAAACGGCTGCCAGGAGAGCTTCAAATGCTGAGAATATCTAAAGACTTAGGCACTCTTAAACTCCTGAACAAGCCGAAGGTCCAATCAAGAGCACTCCGCAGAAGATAGCTTAAATGTCGCCCAATAAGGCGACTTTTAAGCTATTAATAAAAAATATGTGTGTGTATACATGTTGATATACTTATATATAACGTTATGTCCGAGTGTTTGAAAAGTTCGCATTTCAACTATGTATCCCGAGTTCGAATCTCATTGTGGTCGATTTAACGGGAAAATGAGTTCTTGATGCTATCAGCCTGGGTAGACGGAACTGATTGAAAGCCGTCAATGGTTGTGCTGGCACGAAATCACAAGTCATCGTGACCGAGGGTTTGTGCGTGCTGGCGTTGTCCAATCTGCTGATCATGCCATGTTATATGCTTTCTACCAGAACCTCTAACTAAAGTTAACTCAGCATGACTTAAATAAAAACCACGGGTGGATGTTGTACAAACCCGAATGAGCCTGAGCAGGGGTCTACAAAAAGGACTGGCTAGCAGTTCCAGTAAATAGGCGTGCTGGAAATCAAGTAGCCAGCCATATATATATATATATATATATATATATATATATATATATATATATATATATATATATATATATATATATATCGAGGAGACACGGTGGAGTAATGGATAGCGGCTTGGATTGAGGAATCCAGTCGAATCCATTACATTCACTTACGTGTTAATACCCTTGGGAAAGGTGTGAATCCTCTTCTTCTCCCTCCAGCTATGGGTAAAATAGCAGGACAGACTGGGTTCTATAGCCTTCGATGGCAACTGGTCTAGGAGAAGGACAACTCTGAATTCAAAACCTGCGGAGGGTCGTTTGGGGACCCTTGTGGCACATAGCG
Organism: Acanthosepion lycidas; assembly: GCA_963932145.1. NCBI lineage: Eukaryota > Metazoa > Mollusca > Cephalopoda > Sepiida > Sepiidae > Acanthosepion > Acanthosepion lycidas. The sequence continues at coordinate 49,869,906 of OZ010578.1, read as the reverse complement.
CACCAGGTCTCTCTATTCGTCCCTTCAAAAAGTGTGGATGGTCCTGCACGAAACCTTCACCACTATAATCAAATATCATGTGCTATTTCCTGGGAACTGATCTGCTTGAACCTCATACATAGAATTCAACTTATATATATATATATATATATATATATATATATATATATATATATATATATATATATATATATATATATATAACCAGGTGTATCACAAATACTTTTAAAAACTTTGCGGTAGGGTTGCTCAAACCAAAACAAGAACAAGAGTCCATAGAAGTTCTCAAATCCTCCATTTTTGAGTCATTAAGTTTAAGGAAGATTACGTTAGATGGCGCTCTGTTGCCCTTAGGACTAGGTTACATTTGTCATTCGTGTACATTTGTGGTTAGTCTTGTCTTTAATGTTTAATGTTTGTAGTATTGAGTTAACCAAAAAAGTGTTCTGTTTAACAATGTCAGTATGTTCATATCGTCAGTAAGCATATATACGATCGCGCGAAATGGTAATGGGCGACCGTATCAGATTGCATTTCCAGACAGAAAGCAGTCGAGCGATCCAATTTTTGTTCCTGTTTACCGTCGCGTTCCTAGGACAGAATACGTGGCACCATAAACAATAGATCCAGGAAGACCGAGCTCAGTTTGTACGCCTAACCACGAAAAACTCATTCTACAGGCTGCCGCTGACAATCCAGGTATCAGTGTTTTCGAATACAGTACACTTTAAACTTAACTCAAAAACGAAGAATTTGCGGACATATGTTTATGTGGAGATTTGTCGTTGTTTTTGTGTAAGAAACCACACAAAATTTGCCGACCGCTCCTGCTGACCGTGACAGGTCTCTTCTCTGGCCGCCTGTTGACTGCTGTTGTACTTCCCCGTGTGACCCCTTTTATGGCGTTTTTTATGGCTTAACAGGCTCGAAAAAAGACGCGAGTATAATTAAGAGGGAAGCATTTTTATTGTCGATAAATAGAAACACTTTAACATATTATTTTATTTTTCGACCGAAACTCGTGCGTCGGGCTTATGCGTAGACGACGATAATGGTCATTTTGTGACGGGGCCTTGTCCCGTTCACATCCGGCTCTCGCTCTTAAGTATGTTAGTTTATTTGCCTGCAAATCAGCCGAGATATGTCTTATTTTATTTTATAACAGCGTTTTTAAAGGACACCGGATCATCAGATATCAATTCCAAAAATGAAATGAAATGAAAAATGAAATTAAAATATATATATATATATATATATATATATATATATATATATATATATATAAGCTATTGCCTTATCTCTTGAATTTTTGTGTCATTTTTGTTCATTTATGTTTTCGAATGCGTCAGTATCGCTCAGTAGTGAGTCAACATAAAACGTGGCTTTGTTTTTATTTTTCGGCTGATACATTCGTCGGCCTTCCAAGAATTATCTGGAATTATGACAGGACTCCTTATCATTCCACAAATTGTTTTGATTGTCTTATTTTTCTTTGTTGACTTTAGTTTTATTTTTCTGATGATACATTCTTCGGCCTTCGAAAAATTATTTGGATACTTGGAAATATTCATTATAGTCACCTCACAAAGAGTTTTGACTAACCTTCTTGTCCTTCTTGGCTTTGTTTTTCGGCTGATATATTCTTCGGCTTCTTAAGAATTATCTGGAATTATGACAGGACTCATTATCATCATTTCACATATGGTTTTGACTAACCTTATTGTCCTTGTTGGCATTGTTTTTATTTTTCGGCTGATACACTCTTCAGACATAATCTTGCTTTGATAAAAAGTATTCCTTCTATCATAACGTCTAGATCCGTCTATTTCGAAAATTGATGCAAAGAGCCTCAATATTTTTATTGCGTAGTTTTGTCTGAAACAGCACGACTCCATATAGTAAAGAAATCAATCTGGGTAGTGACGAAACTTATACAGAACCTGTCAGTGGGGATTTGCTTTTTGCTGTTTGCATTCACGATAGTAAATAATGCAGGAATTTTGTTTAAAAAAAAGAAAAGAAATTTTTATTTGTATTCCGCCAAAATCAGCATTCGCTATATCTTTGATAAGCCCTCATTCTCTCTCTCTCTCTCTCTCTCTGAGTTTGTCTTTCTCAAAACGAAGACTTTTTACTAATATATATATATATATATATATATATATATATATATATATATATATATATATATATATACAGAAATAGGAGGAAGATTTAAGATAAACAATATTAATTCAGTTTTTGGCTTTGTTTCATTAAGGTGAAGAGACATTAATATCATTAATGGATGTCGTCTGCACAGTTAGAATCACTTACACATATACAAACACACACGCACACAGACATCCACCAACCCACCCGCACACATACATATTTATTTATTTTCGTCTATCGTCTCTCATAAACACAGACACACTTATATAGATGTGCGTGTGTGAGTGTCTATTAGTCGGATATATAATACAAACAAAAGTGGTGAAACAAAAGAGAAACGTCTTTCACTTTGTTTCATATATATATATATATATATATATATATATATATATATATATATGTGTGTATAAAAATTTCTCAGACTTAAACTGTAGAAAAGACAATATTTATAAATATAAATGAGAATAGGAAAACTGTAGTTATTGCTGACGCGTTTTGTCCAATGTGGACTTTCTCAAAGCAAAAAAACAAAATCAATTTAATTAAAGAAAGTAACTAATAATAACAAAAAACAGAATGTTCTTAGCAACTGGAGGAATGTAGAGAACGCTATTTTCATATTGTTAACTGAAAATAACGTCAGTTATTGTCACGTGTGGAGAATATTGTCATTATAACTGTGTTGGCGGGTTGAACAATTTTCTTTTGATTTTACGATATTGTTGTGTACGTTTGTTTGGGAGAGCAGTAATTTTGTTAAGAAAGGTGACATAGGGAAAAAGCTTGGGCGTAGATTAATATTTGGGTAATATTCTATGGCGGCACTCTCTAGAATTTTCCTTCTGAGTGAGTTCTGAGTGAGTTCTGAGTGAGTTATTTTAGTTTTTTATGAGCATTTTTAAAATCAAAATTATGGTCGAATTTATTTCTATGTATGACTAGTGCATTAGCTAAGTTGTTTTTTGTGAGGTCTCTTTTGTGCTCACTAATACATATATATATATAGTCAAAGATGATATTATACACATACCCACCAATTTTGAATATTTTCTCCATTTCTCAGAATTTAATGCCTGTATGATGCCAGGTTTTTTGTATGTTAATAAGCACAAAAAGGCAATATAAAATTCACTCTTCAGAATAATAGGTTAAATACAAAATATTTGACAATCGAAAACAATGTTATTCGTACAGTATGAAAAATAAACAAAACTGAATAATTTTCACAATATTAATAGTCAATAGCACATCTCATCTTTATAATTTGCTGGAATCGTTTTCTGAAGTTTCTGATGAGATTTGAACAAATCTTTACTGGGACTTTCTTCCATTCTTCAGTAGATATCCATCATATCCAAACTTTTGTCGATGTCTTTTAAAACAACTTTTGGGTTTTCTTCCACCCACGGGCGAATTTTCTGTAGTGCCAAACTGCTTAAACTTCTTTATACCGGACTGTACAGTAGATCTAGGGATAGCTAACCGGTTTGAAATAACGTTGTAACTATTTCCCGACTCGTGGGAGTTAATAATTCTCTATTCAACGTCAACGCTAAGCTCCTTTGTTTCCTCATCGTGTCGTTAACGTAAGTGGTGACACTCTCTGCACTACGTGATGTTCTTTGCAAGTATTATCACAAATATTCTACTGAAATCGCCCAGACGAGTTTCAAGATATTCCGAAATCGTCTGGAGTTCGGGGTTGAAGAAAGTGGCGATTTTATTGAATAAATGTACTCTTTAGTGTTTCAAGATATTTTTGTTTAATTTAGTATATATATCTGTCAAAATGAGATGTCAGTGTTATTTTCATTTTTGCGTAATTTAGACATTGCACACACACACACACACACAATATATATATATATATATATATATATATATATATATATATATATATAACGGGTGTATGATAAATAATTCGTCCTGACAGCAAAACAAAGTAAAATATCCATATAAACATATGGTTAAATGACCCTCGTTGTACCTCAACACAAACTCATAAATATTCAATATGTCCTCCGCTTGTTTCTACACTCT
>OZ010578.1:49838212-49860712 GCA_963932145.1 Acanthosepion lycidas | reverse complement strand
GTACGAGCCGAAAATGCCGAATTCTGTTATCGCACACCATACAGTCATTGCAATGCAAGGAGCGTTCATGTAACTCAGAATTGTACTCGGCCCAGGATCGGAAATCTTGCCTAATCACGCTGCAACACAGAGAAAAAAATGGACCTCGTCACTGAACAACACAACAGCTGCACATGTTGGCAAATTTCCAAGCACACTGCTCTGCGAGTTTCAAAGTTTCTTTCGCTCAGTTCTTGTGCCAACATCACTTTTTATTGATTTATTTTCAGTTCCTTGTAAAGAATTCTTCGCAAACTTCTACCGGAAAGCCTCAGCGCAGCGACGTGTTTCCTTGCAGAACGTAGAGGAGACTGTTTATCTGAAGCTCCTACCACTGCCACATTTGTTGGAAGTTCTGGTGGTCAGAGATCAATCAGCCGGTTGATTTCAGGTACGTGATCATATCAACCAGGCCTGAAGAGCACAGGGAACGCTTTTCGTGTTGCAGTTATCAATTCGATGTTCTTGATCGCAATCACAATACTCACACATCCAATTCCTATGGGCAACTGAAAAGGAAAGGAAACAAAATGATATTATATAAACACTTCGAAAATAAAAAGACAGTTTTCGTTCACTATTTACATTATTCGGACTATTGTCCTCATCTTTGTCGCCATATTTATTACAACGTTTCGGCCGTTGTACGCTCCGGCCTTCTTCAGGTGGTTGGAATGTCGAACTGAACCCTTTATTTCGCTCACTGTGGTAGACTGTTCTACTTCCACGTGCCATGTTTTTAATGGATGTCAGTTATCAGTTATCTCCTGTTAATTTCCCTCTCCAAGTTCTCCACTGCCTTATCTGCGTATTGAACTCACACTCTTTGGGTCCTGTCACTGGATCTAAGCAAGGCCTTTATCCACTGTGCCATGTGTCCTTGAGGATTTAACAGGAGATAACTGATAATTGACATCCATTAGATATGAAATGTGGAACTAAAACAGTCTACCCCAGTGAGCGAAATAAAGGGTTCAGTGCGACATTCCAACCACCTGAAGAAGGCCGGAGCTTACAACGGCCCGAAACGTTGTCATAAATATGGCGACAAAGATGGGGACAATAGTCCGAATAACGTAAATATTGTACATAATAACTCATCTCAGAAATATAGACAGATTCAGTTTTTGCTCTGTACTCTATTTCGCTTTTATTAAACCTACAAATGTGTCAGATCATTTTGCCGTACTCTGTATATATATATATATATATATATATATATATATATATATATATATATATATATATATATATATTATACGAAACATTATATTCAGTGCAGCGTATTCAGACTATAATTCCGATATAAAGAATGTTGTTTTGATTAAATGTCATTTACTAAAAGATGCACGAGTAATTTAATGGATAACTATGCAGAAAATTGAATCGGAAAACTGATTTCAAATTTCGAACTGTTGTGTTTAAATTCGTCTCAGGCTTTTGGTAAAGGCATGGATCAGCGACTTTTATTCTCATCTGTGAGTTACATAGAAATATAGACTTATTTCTTTAATCTGAGTGAATAAAACTCTGAATTCCGTACCGTAGACATCTTTCTGACTTCCTTCAGAATAGCCGATGCTAACCTCCAGAAGAATGGTTTCTTGCCAGATATAAGGGTTGATGTGGTCTCAGAAATTGTCTGACAGTTACGATTTTGTTTCGTGGTGCGAAGTCCTTTTTCCAGACATAAAGTCCTCCAGCAGACAGCCTCTTAACCGAGGAGAGTACTACCTTCTCAAGGCACTTGATGTAGGCCCTCATCTACAAATTTGGGAGATCTTTTCTTAACGGAACGATCAGAGCGAATTTTCCGAGATGCCGTAGCATCGTAATCACCATTAGACTCATCCAGCTCTTTCCGAATTCTCTGGTCTATCTTCAGTTTGACACCAAAACAGTGAAATGTTCGTATTTGAGCTTTCGGTGCGAATGTCAAGCAGTACAGCATGTTGTTTCTAAATTTCTGGCGGTGCGAATTACGCCATTGTTTTTTTTTTCACAGGCGCTGCCCAATTGACCCTATTATACCATGCAATCGACAAATTAAGATACAAACAACGCGCATGCGTAAAATTAATACATATCACTGTTGCTTCCGATTATCAAACTTGGGATGTGGATAATTGGAAGAAAGTGTTGTTTTCAGAGGAAAAAAATTCAATCTTGATACCATAAACGCTTTTCAGCGTTACTGGCATGCAAAAGATGTCCTACAAGAAATTTTCTCAACACGACACAGTGGAGGTGGATCAATTATGGTCTGGGGTTCATTTTCGTACAATGGAACTCTTGAGTTACAGGAGGTAAAATGTCGTCAAAGAGCTGCTAGTTACATTGACATGTTAAGAAAGGTATCGCTAATTACTGAAGACCTTCATATATGTGGAAAAACCTGGATTTTCCAGCAGGACAATGCAGCAATCCACAATGCTCTCCAGATCGAAACCCAACCGAGGATGTTTGGGGATGGATGGCAAAGGATGTTTATAAGCATAGATCGCAATTTGAAACTGTGGATGCTCTTCGTGCTGCAGTTTATGCATCCTGCGCGGGCATCCCAAGCACCCTCTTGCAGAAGTTAATGAGTATGCCAAAGCGAATTTTCGAAGTAATTCGCAAAAATGGAGGATATATTGAGAATTGACGTGACTTATTTGTTCAGTATTTGCTATTTTTATTTACATGTTCTTATCTTTATGACCAGCAAAAAAAAAAAAAAAATCCTTTTTTTAATGTTTGTTTAAATTAATCAATTAAAAGGCAAAGATATTCACTTTGTTGATAAACTACATTTTCTAATTAAATGTAAATATTTATTTATTAAAGTTACAGTATTTTATATATTTTTTAACCCTTTTGTATCTCATCTTAAGATTTCGACCAGGGGTGTATTTATATTTACGAACTGTGTCTGCTAGACCGTTATCGTCGCATAGCAAAAGATCTATGTAAACAAAAACAGGGTGTAATCTTTTTCGGTGAACATATCTGTCTTACTGTCCAAATAACTACTCTGATACTCATACGAGCCGAAAGCTTACATCGATGAAGAACACAATAAAGAATTGGCCAAACTTTGGACAGTTTTTGTCTTTACTTTCTCCTAAAATTAAAGCCAATATACGAATCTTGGAACGGCTCCCGATAAAAAAATAATAGCCATTCGTTTTCTCTTATATTTAACAATACAAGTATGAATATATATATATATATATATATATATATATATATATATATATATCAAGAAATATAATTTTAAGGTGTGGTATATATATATGGAGTAAAGTGCACAATATCAGAGATAGATCGTATGTAAATATAAATATAAAAGTGAAAAATAGCCCTAATATGTTTCAATAAAGTACTGCGATTAAACTTTTAATTTATTTTTGTTTATTCATTTAAACCCTAACATATATATATATATATATATATATATATATATATATATATATATATATATATATACATATATATATATATATATATATATATATATATATATATATATATATATATATATATATATATATATATATATGAAGTGAACATTGAAGCGAACACTCAGAGGTGACAGGCTGTTTCATGTTAAACGCAATCGTCCGGCCTGGCGATGAAACAGCCTGTGACCTCTGAGTGTTGACTTCAATGTTCACTATATATATATATATATATATATATATATATATATATATATATATATATATATATATATATATGTCAGGGGTTACACAACAAAAAAATAAACAAAAACAAAAAAAAAAGCTTAATCGCAGTAACTTGTTGAAATATATTAGGACTAATTTTTGTAACTTTATTTTCTTGAGTTATAATTCGATGAACTTTTGTTCAAAAGTAATGAAGAAGGTATTAGTTTTAATTCTTAAAAAAAAATCAAGCCAAACATCATATACGCAATAAGGGTAAAGAATCAAAATATTTCAGTTTTACTTTTCATTTTGCTAATGATGCAATTAGATAGAGCTTATGTAATTTTACAGATTTAACAGTTTATATCTATAGTATAACATACAAACTTACAAATAAACAAAAGTGCGTTCTAGAATGTCCTAAAAAGCCGCAGAAAGGCATATCACTACTATACTTATATACGATTTAAAAAAATTGTTTTAGGGGTAATGTTTTTTTAAAAAAAGAAAGTGAATTGAACACTTCTTCAGTATTATTGATAATTTTTATTATACAGGGAACCAATTATTTTACAAAATGTCAAAAAGTCATAACCTTAATATATATATATATATATATATATATATATATATATATTAGGGTAATGAATTTTTACATTTTGTAAAATAATTGATTTCCTGTATAATAAAAATTATCAATAATGCTGAAGAAGTGTTTAATTCACTTTAGTTTTTTTAAAACATCACTCTCAAAACAATATATATATATATATATATATATATATATATATATATATATATTCATGAATCATGAAGATATTGCAATTTTCGAGGATCAAACATTGCTGGAAATTAAGAAGCCGAAGTGTTCCACAAGCGAGAGAAGAAACTGTTAACATAGAACTTCCGGTTACATCTAGCCATTTCAACTGTAAAATGATGAGACCTTGCCGCCAATCTAGCACTGCATTCAAATTCATGAAGTCTAGCTAACATAAAGGAAAGTTCATTAGAACAATTTATGCGATCATTTTCGAACAGGGTCTTTCTGATAAAAATAATCGGCTGATAACATAAATTGAAGGATATCAAAATTAAAACAATTATTATTAGTAGTACTAATAGAAGAAGTCGTAGTAGTAGCAGTACTAATAGCAGTGGAAGTAGCAGTACTGAGGAAGCCGCTTTTTGTGATCACTTTCGGACAGGATCTTTTCGATGACATTAAGCAAAGGATATAAAAATTGGAAGAATTTATATTCAGTGTTGCTTGATTAAATTCATTGGGTTAATTTTCAGTGTAACACCCGCGCTCAGATCTCATTAAGAATTTCGAGAATATTTATATTTATGTGTAATTGTATAGGTTCCATTCGATTCTGGCTTGATAAATTTGATAAAATATACCGTTTTCGAGTTATCAACAGTTAAATTTCGGATTCATTTGCATCGCAGGCAGCCATTACTTGCGTTATTTGCATACATTCGCTGCAGAATAGCTAACAGTGTAGATATCATTGCGCAAACTAAGTGTGTCTACGTAAATAGTTCTCGTGCGCAGCAATTGAGATAAATTTAGCGTTATGCAGCGAATATATGCAAACAACGCCAGTAATGGCTGCCGACAATAACGCAAATGAATCCGAAATTTCACTGTCGATAACTCCAAAACAGTAGATTTAATTATATTTATCAAGCATGATTCGAATGGAGTATGTACAGTTACATATAAATGTAAGTATTCTGGAAATTTTTAATGCAAATTGAGCGCGGGTGTTACACTGCAAATTAACCATTCAGTGTTATAATCTACATTATTAAAAGTAATATGAAATTTATTGACTTGATTCGCTTACTTTAAATTCAGTTTTAATTCATTTTAAATAAAATGTTTAGAACCCGTAACTGATTTGGAGAATAACCGTTTGATGATATTATTCAAGAATAAATGATTTTCTATGTATGATATGCAAAATATTAAGATGTGTAAGAAAAAATTAATCGAAAACTAAATGACAACATTAGAGTCTGTTGATATATGAAGTCAATTTTAGTAGAATCTTTAGGAATGTTTTACTAGTATGAAAATCTGCTAAAAATTTCTTGGTTTGACTAAGGACTGTAAAATTAAAATGAACATTCCGGTTACTTCTTGACTATTTAGCGAAAATATTTTGGAAAGTGTTATTTTCTAGAAATTATAAGAAAAGCAATATATACATTTTTTTTTTTTACAGTAAGATTCCATCCTGTACAGGGCCCTGGGTGTAAGTGTAAGTAGAGGGTTATCTCAAGGGGTAGTTTATATGGGTAGGAGTGGAAGATAATGTTTAACTATATACTTGAACTTGTAAGGATTATCGTGATCGGATAAAAATCCTCTTGGGAGCCTGTTCCATGGGGCAGCGGTTCGCAAAAAGAAGCTGTTTGAGAGGAACTAACTTTTCGGCGATGGCATAGGGACGGAATGTGGGCGGTTTTCAACAATGCAGGTAGAATTGCGAGTTCTAGCAGTAAAGTTTAGATCTGGTGGAACCAAGGAATGTATTTCATCCGAGAACTTCACATGGTACTAGCGATGCAGCAGTGAAAGACTCGCCACACCCCGCCTGTAAGAGAGAGGTTAGAGGGTGGGTTATAAGTCTTCTCAAACAAGGACTTGGAGACACTCTTGAATACTATCAACATTGGAGAGTGATGACTGGGCAGTGATGACTGGACAAATATGGCAACAGTACTCCATTTTCGGTCTGATCAGGCTTTTAAAAAAGGTTGAGGTATACATATATATATATATATATGTGTGTGTGTGTGTGTGTGTGTAATTTATTCAAAAACTATAACACAAATATGATACAAAATCATTACAAAAATAGCTATTTTGTTTCAACACTTCTGGTGTCTTATCAAGTGATGGTCTTGAATGTAGAATCTCCTTTCAACACCATCACTTCATAAGAGACCGGAAGTGGTGAAATAAAATGGCTATTCTTGTAGTGATTTTATAACATATTTGTGTTATAGTTTTCGAATAAATTTTATCTGCTCTATTCTGTATTGAGCCCTCTTTTAAGAATAGTATTTTTGTGTTATTGGAATTTATTCCGTTTACACCAAGCCGATACAAGCCGATATATATATATATATATATTAATCACAGAAAGGGTTAGTGAATGTGCAAGGATTAGGAACAGAAACATTAATAATGAGTGCGAAGCATAAAGAGTTTGCAGGAAGAAGAAAAGTTGTTAGTGATTAACATTCCATTGAAATTCTTGCAAATTAAAGTTTACTGGGAAGCATGGAGCTTTAAGGGAGTTCCAGAGGCGAGGAAAGAAACTTTTGGCAATTGAATTTATGGCTTTCATCTAGACAGCTCAACTGTAAATTCATGAGATCTCGACGCAAGTCTAGAACTGCAATTAAATGTCGAGGTACCATTGCGAAGAGCTCAAAGAACGCAAGGACGTAGTTTTTTTTTCCAACACAGCAATTTGCCACGAAGCCAAAACATCAACCCAGAAACTCGGGTCATGTTCTTAAATAGTCTCGTCAAATCGAGACTTTCATATCAATATCATTCATGATTCCAAACCCGTTCAGAAATATCTAAACTGTCAGCTGTATACAACCGATTCCTGAGACCAATAATAATAAAAAAAGAAGGAATATAGACTGCTGGTCTTTGAATATTGTGCTTCAGAGTCATAAAGAACGGGAACCACAACACTTGAAGATTACCAACAGCAGCAACAACTAAAATGGATAGCATATGTAATTCGAAGAGCAAGTAATGACAAAATGAATTTGTTGAAATTCCACACGTTTGGAAGGAAACACCCATCAATAGTGGATTTGTGAAACCTGTTTTTCTGAAAAAATTGTTTGAAGAGAACGATTTTATAAATGTCAACCGAAAATAATACTGACTTCTCGGTCAATGAATAACAAATTTATTTTTAAATTTTGTAGACGAAGGGTTAGTGGGTAGGATTAGAGGGTTGTTGATGTTAGAAGTGCTATAAACGCTGATATATATATATATATATATATATATATATATATATATATATATATATATATATATATATATATTGATTTGTAGATTCCCGTTTTCTTGTCTCCAGGATGAAATGATGTAAGTAGTGAAAAGTTCTAAATGTTTTTCAATTTATTAGCTCAGACTATCTAAGTGCACAAGAGAAATACTTCACCTCTCCCCAATATTAGTGTCTTAACTCCCAACTCCAAGACTATGGGAAATATAATTTGGAAGCAAAATAGATCCAATACCACTTGAGATGCCGGGATTTAAGATAAAGTTCTTGAAATGTAAGTACACTTACACTGGAGAGACGTGATCAAAAGAGAGATCTACGTTTCAACAACCATTTAAACTCACTTGTAATACATTTGTCTTAAAAATGCCGCCATAATAATAAAAAAAATCCTTATTCCTTACATCTAAAACGTTTCGAAAGAATACGGATTAAAATTTTACCATCTATGGTTGCACAAGTCAGTTATGAATTTATGTTTATACCTCATTTCTATTCCGTTATTAATTTTAAATTAATATTTCATTCTTCATATAACCGCAATTCGATATCATAAGGTTAATATTCGGGTTTAATTTTATAAAATTTCTTCTCCTTATGTCAAATACCTTCCATCCTCCAGTAGCTCCTAACTAGTACCTTTCGTCTGACTGAAACATTGAAACAGCTAAATTCTGTATTAGTTTTTCGACTTTTGTTTTAGCTTTGACAGTTAAATTTCTATTTCTGACAGGAACTCAGTCCATACTGGAGTTGATAAGACAGACCACCGATATCTTCGCCTGCCGAAATAGACTATTACCCATATAATTTATATGTTTTTTGATTTTATATATATATATATTGCGGAATCTGAGAGCTGATTTCGAATCCATTACATTCACTTACGTGCTGATACCCTTGTGAAAGCTATGAATCCTCTTTTGGCTCCAGCTATGGGTAAATAGCAGGACAGACTGGGTTCTATAGTCTTGGCTGGTAACTGGTCTAGGAGAAGGATAACTCTGAATTCAAAACATGTGGAGGGTCGTTTGTGGACCTTGTGACACATAGTATTCGGCCCTTCAAAACGTTTGGATGGGTCTGTAAACCTTCACCACTATGATCAAAACTCTTGTACCAGTGTAGGACTTTCGATTTCTAAGAACTGAGCTCCTTGACCCTCATACGTCGAATATATATATATATATATATATATATATATATATATATATGTTTAGACAGCATATTTTCATTCCAGCAGGTTCGGTTAAATAATTTAGACGTATTATGTATATTTATTTTAGTCTTAATCTTTTCAAGTCCACGAATTATATATTTCTTGCTGCCTTCTTGGTGGCTGATCAAGAAAAATACCAAAATTTCCTTTGAAAATTTTTTTATTTTCCCAAGTACTTTCATTCTCCTCTGGGACCATCTTTAGGGGGTTAAAATATATTTAGATGTGTATACAGAGGGTCTGTAAATTCAAAATATTTTTCGCTGTTCATTTAAAGCGATTCAATTTCCAAAATGTTCATTTATATACACATATATATCATACACTAGATGTAAATTATTTCTACAGCAACATCCCAGTCGACAAATGCATAAATCTCCTAAAAAAACATCTAACACAATTAAAGATAAAGCTATCTCTACTAACAGCTAAAATAATAAAAATCTGCCGTCTCATCACCAATCAATGCTACTTCACAATCATATATATATATATATATATATATATATATATATATATATATATATATATATATATATATATATATATATATATCAGGGAGAGATTATGGTTCCAACGAGAAAAAAGTGTATATTTTAAAAAGAGTAGCGCCTTCTCATGAAAATGAGTAAAAGTTTTGCCACCAACCCCAGGAGATTAATGCTGATGTGGTTGCTATATTAGGTTGCTAAAATATTATCAACAGTGTAAAATGGGAAGCACAATTTATTTTATATATATATATATATATATATATATATATATATATATATATATATATATCAAGAATACATTTTATTGCTATTTTGTGCTGTTGATGATATTTTTAATGATAATATTATATATATATATATATATATATATATATATATATATATATAATATAATATTTTTTTGTTTAAAAATATGATTCCTTCGCTACATAAGAGTCCTCATGTTTCAAAAATGAGAGCCGAAACCATTCAAATAATTATAAAAATTAAGTTGAACTGAGGTGTTTAAGGAACTCAGGATTATGCAACCAACGTGTTCTTTCTATTTTATGCATACCTGCGCACTTATATATATATATATATACATATATATATATATATATATATATATATATATATATATATATATATATATATATATATATATATATTACAATGAATCATTCAAAAAATAGATTAGGAAATTTAATGATATAAAATTGCAAAATCCTTTCGGTAATAAAATTTTAAAGATGCATTAACCTACAAATCAATCGATGAAAGTTATGATACTTGTTTTTAAAAATTATAAGCTGTATAAAGTCTTTCTTTAATACGCAAGTACTTTCGACTGTACATTCTATCATCTTCGGGCATGGAAAATATTTTGTTTTTAGTAAAATTCAGGTAGCATCCGAGACGAAAAAATATAATGCGAATCGAAATATGTTTTTTCTGAAATGTGTTATATATATATATGTATATATATATATATATATATATATATATATATATATATCAAGAATAAATTGTGCTGATAGTTTTGACTGTTGATAAACCTAGAGCGTCATTCTCTAATGTAGAAACCATGACAGCATTAATGTCCTTGAGGAGCTAAACTTTTAATCATTTTCATGAGAAGGCGCTGCTAATTACATTTGAAGTCTTCTATAAACAATGAAATGTCATTTTGCGCGGAAAGAAACACAGTAGTTATTGATAAGAAACGTTGAAATTAATGCATGCAAGATTTCACAGCTATAGCCTCACTGCTTCATAGACAGACTATGAACTTTTCAACACACCCACGTAAATGATATATTAGGTTGGTGCAAAAATAATGTCGTTTTCTCACATGTGAGAAAACGATATTATTTTTGCGCCAACCTAATATATTTTTTATATAAAGAATATATTCTTTCGTCAGTCAAAATAAAAAAAAATAAGGATAAATAAAGCTAATTTTGTACGAAGAAAATGCAAATTCAGTTTAAAAAAACCCAAAGAATCAAAGAAAAGACACGGTGGAGTAATATAGATAGCGGCTTGGATTGAGGAATCAGGAGAGCCGATTTCGAATTCAAGTCGAATCCATTATATTCACTTACGTGCTGATATCCTTGGTATTCAAATTTTTTTCACTATTCATTTATAGCGATTCAATTTCCAAAATGTTCCGTTATATAATACACTAGATATAAATTATTTCTACAACAACATCCCGGTCGAAAAATACCTAAATCTCCTAAAAAAGCATCTACTAGAATCAAAGATAAAGCTATCTCTACCAACACTAAAATAATAAAAATCTGCCATCTCATCACCAATCAGGGTTACTTCACATTCAATATATATATATATATATATATATATATATATATATATGAAATTTTCCCCGATTTAACCAGTAGAGAAGACAATATTTATGAATAAAAATGACAATAGGAAAACTAGTAATTGCTGGCGCGTTTCGTCCAAAGTGGACTTTATCAAAGTAAAATACGAAATTAGTTATCTTGTTAAATTATATTTATTTCGTATTTTGCTTTGATAAAGTCCACATTGGACGATATATATATATATATATATATATATATATATATATATATATATATATATATGAGGGAGAGACTATGGTTTCAATGAGAAAAAAGTGTATATTTTAAAAGGGGTAGCGTCTTCTCATGAACATGGTCAAAAATTTTGCCCCCAAACCCACAGGAGATTAATGCTGACGTGGTTGCTACATTAGGTTGCTAAAATATTATCAACAGTGCAAAATGGCCATCAGAAATTTATTCTTGATATATATATATATATATATATATATATATATATATATATATATATATATATATATATATATATATATACACGTCCCAGTCTTAAAAATACGTAAAACTCATAAAAAAGCGTCTAACAGAATCAAAGATGAAGCTATCTCTACTAACAGCAAAAATAATACAAATCTACCGTCACATCACCAATCAGTGCTACTTCACACACACGCACACACACACGCATACGCACACACACGCACACACACACACACACACATATATATATATATATATATATATATATATCAAGAATAAATTGTGTTTCCATTTTTGCACTGTTCATAAAACTGGAATGTAGCAACTATGTCAGCATTAATATATATATCTATATATATATATATATATATATATATATATATATAATAAATATCGGTGGTATTTATTTCTGGGGGTTGCGTCAGTGGCCTCTAGACATCTGGCTGCGTGTAACGTTCTACGCACTTTCTCAAATGTCCCGTTTGTCACGTGATCAGGCGTCGAAAGAGCGTCGCCACTGACCCACCTTTTGCTTTTTGCGTTGTTTTCGTTTTTATCAGCGTCAGACGACAGCGAACATCATGACAAAATTTCCCCTTGTTTGTTTTTTGTTTCTTTTTCGTTTTATGACGCAATAATTGCAGACCTGATTTAAAGTCGGACATCACAGAGGTTTTTCAGTGCCATGTTTTCAATTTTTTTTTCACTTTGTTCTTCAAGCTGACAACGCCGACGATACAATCTGTCTATTTTTCCGTATTATTTATATTGCAAGCACTTGCATGATTACATCAGATGTCAGGTGCTTATCGCTGGTCGTAGGGGTATAGTGCTAACACGTCTTCTAAAATCTGACTTATTCTTAATCTTTGTGCCATGTCCCTTCAGGACGTAGACGATCATGTGTCTCTACAACTTCCTAGGCTTTGTAGATTTAAACCAAGTTTGCTTTTTGACTATCATTCTCCCTCCTCATACTCTCATGCATACCTAACTTAGGTAGGTAACTTAATGTTTCTCTCTACATTTCTTGCCTTCAATGTTCTGTGAGTGTCAAACTCTCCAAGACCCCCTTTCTCATAAACCCATTTCTTCAGTCTCATTCTGGTTCTAAGTATGTATTATTGTCGCTAAAACCTCCTCGTTGATCACATACTTTATCCATGATAATTCTTAGTATCCTTCTGTAGAACTATGTCTTATTGCTTCAAGTCTCTTCTACATTTACGAGTAAATTTTCTAGAATTCACTGCCATATAGGAGGATTAATATTATATAACAGTTGAACAATCTTTGCTTTATTTTTAGCGAGATTTTCCTGCTTTTTTTTTAGCTTTTGGAAGGGGTCATTCACAATTACAGTACTCGCTCGGAATTCAATTTTATACTTTTCGTCATCTGTTACAACACTCCCCAAATATTTAAATTTCTGGACGTGTCTAGTTTGGGTGTCTCGCTTCTTGGGCTGTTCCTCTTCCTGACAACATCTATCTATCTATCTATCTATCTATCTATCTATCTATCTATCTATCTATCTATCTATCTATTGCACATATAATACATACTCATTTTTCCCTCACCGGTAGTACAACTCTGAATTTCAGGCACAACGAAGTCTTCAGGTGCTGATTGATAACTAACCATTACATAATTTAAAATTATACATACATACATACATACACACACACACACACACACACACACACACACACACACACATATATATATATATATATATATATATATATATACCGGAGTATAATGATATTAAAGAGTTGGGTTTAAAAATAATAAATGTAAAATAAATAAAATATAAAAATAAAATTAAGTGTAAATAAATAAAAATAAATTTGACAAATAAAAATAAATAAATAATTTATACACATATAAACACATATCCATAAAACTTATAAACCTCCAATTACAAAAATGTAATTATAATTCAAATAAATATATCTAAATAATTATAAATATAATACAAATGTACGCATAAATATTATGGCATATCAACATATGCAATTATATATATATATATATATATATATATATATATATATATATATATATATATATATATATATATATATACGGATGCATATGGATATTACCACATTTAGAAACAATACGAAAGTGTACAAACAAAAACATATTTCTATCTATCTCCATATCAAGATCAAACTCGATATAATATTCCTAAAATTATATATATATATATATATATATATATATATATATATATATATATATATATATATATATATATATATATATCCTTGTGCAGGTATGCAGAAAATAGAAAAGAACACGTTGGGTGCATAATCCGGGGTTCCTTAGTATTTTTGTTTTTATTTTTAAAAAACAGTGCTCCATACAGAAGTAGAGCTTATATTATAATAATATTTTTTGTTTAAAAATATGATTCCTTCGCTACATAAGAGTTCTCATGTTTCAAAAACGTGAGCCGAAATCATCCAAATAATTAATAAAATTAAGTTGGATTGAGGTGTTTAGTCACGTTTCATCTTCAAGCGAAATTTTAGGAATAAGCTATCTCTTGGTTTACGTGTATTTTTACAGAATTTGTTATTGTGGGAGTGGCTATACTATTTTTCTTTCTTTCAATCCAACTTAATTTTATTAATTATTTGGATGATTTCGGCTCACGTTTTTGAAACATGAGAACTCTTATGTAGCGAAGGAATCATATATATATATATACATATATATATATATATATATATAGCTTTATGTGTGATTATATAGCTTCCTATACTCCCAAAGAATATATATCAAATTTAGTTACACCCAAGGAACATAATATCACGTACACACTTAAGATAATTATAAAGCCATACATATTTGTGCTAACTGTGTGGAAAAAATTGTATATTTTTTATTAATATATTTATATATGTATATTTATCATTAATATATAATATACCTCCCACCCATATATATATATTACAATTTAAATTAAGTTTAGGTTAGAATTCATTTTAATTAACTACAATTTTAATTACATCTTTAAAATATTTTCATACTTTGTTTTTATAGACTATATTTCATTTAATAGAAGTAAATGTATTAGAATTACTTACTGTAAGTAAAATTATTATTCCATATCAAGTATATGTCTATTACGATTTTCAAAATTTTATATTTAAGTATTATTTAAGTAAAAAAAAATTTAAATAAGTTTTAAATATAAATTTTTTTTTAAATCGTAATATAAATGTAAAATAATTTTACTTACTGTAAGTAATTCTAATTCTAATACATTTACTTCTATTAAATGAAATTATAGTCCATAAAAACAAAACTAATTATGAAAATATTTTAAAGTTGTAATTAAAATTGTAGTTCATTAAAATGAATTCTAACCCAAACTTCTTTTAAATTGTAATTAAATAAATAAATACAGTTTACTAAATCAGAGAAATGGAAATTTTACTTAAATAATATTGAAATATAAAATTTTTTAAAATCGTAATATACTTGATGTGATAATAATTCTACAAACTGTAAGGGATTCTAATTACATTTAATTGTTCTTGAAAGAAATATAGTATATTAAAAATTAAAAGTAAAAATATTTCAAATCGTAGTTAAATAAAAAGTATTCTGACGTAGACACCTCCCAAAAATCTTGAAATATACGAAGGAAAAAATGGCGTAAGAATTTTAGCCGTTAACAATAAAATTTATAAAAAAAAAAAAAATCCAGACGACACGCTATTAACGGATGTTAGATTTCATTGAAAAATACATCCCTACCCACTACCAAAACGTAACAATAACTGATACATTAAAATATGGACTTATTTGAACACCCAGACACCCCTAGTCTAGCAAAATAGATTTATCTGTAACCTTGGAAACATGAATTTTGTTTTAGCTGTGTATATAAAACCCAGTAATTTTTAAAGTTACTCCAAAATTCGCTTGAGGATGAAATGGAACTAATGTCTTTAATTTAATTACAAAATTAAATTCGGGGCTTTTAGCTTCCATTTTTGAAACATGGTTAGAACTGTGTAGCGAAACAAACATATTTTAACTCAATTAATTTATAATATTAATGCTCTGTAAATTTACATTGAGCACTATTTTGTAAAAATAAAAATATCTATAAGAACACCGGATTATATATCTTACTGTTCTTCCTTTTATATATATATATATATATATATATATATATATATATATATATATATATATATATGGATATCTTGCAATGGCCAAGTTAGTCTCCAGACTTGTGACCCAATCGAGAATCTATGGCAATATTTTAAAATTCAAATTGGGAAAATAGCACCAACATATATCAAGAATTTGAAGACAATATTTCAAGAAGAATGGGACAAAATACCACTCAATGTGTGCAAATCATTAGTTGAGACGTACAGGAATAGACTGGTAGCTGTTGAACTCAATAAAGGATATTCCACAAAGTATTAAATTAAGTTAATATGCTTTTTTTGTTTTGTACGAATACTTTTTTCACCAGTTAGAATTAAAAAAAGATGCATTAATTTTTGTTAGAATAAGAATTAAGTTTATTATTATTTTTTAATAGTATGTGTCTTTATACATAAAATGTGCCGAGATTTGTTATATTTAAGGCTTTTACATATATAAAAATACAATTTTTCAAGTGTACGAATATTTATTTCCCCCACTGTATATATATATATATATATATATATATATATATATATATATAGTGGTGGCATCACTGGGGGGCAAAGTGACAGCAAGTCTTTTTAATTCTTTAGCGCCTAATCATTTAACGTTATTTTGATTCACTTACCATACTTATAGTTACTGATGGCTCCCAATGGATGTTAATGAACAATTCTATGAAATTCTTCAGTATTCTTCTTAGTATTTTAACTATTTTTGTAATGCAGTTATCTGGATGTTCCTAAGTCGTACTTGGTTTTCCATTTTATCCACAGTTTAAGAAAAGCTGTTCGAGATTCTTCCAAGCTTTCCAATAATGATGGATAGCGTCGTCAGTTTCGAATTTTATATTTTATTCAGTTAATATGGTAATATACAGATAGACTGATGTACCAAATGTCACGGGATAGTAGTATGTGAATGTAATACGCTACCCTTACAAATACGCCATGTGAATGCCCAAACCTGCCTCGTTCTGGTGTATTCTGATATGGCAAGATGAACTATCGTAGTTCAAAAAGTTCATGATAGTAGACACCAGACTGATTGGATATTCCATTTTTTAAAAATTGTGAGTACATTTGACATTCGATCAATTACGACTCAGTAGTGAGTTCGATCCTCACTGGGTGCTCCCTAATCTAGGCCTTGTACCACAACAAAGTTATGCATAATAAATCACTAGGACAACTCGTCGTGTTGTAATGGTTAGCATGCTTGTCTCGCTAGATGACTTACGACTGTACGGTCCTCACTGGGTGCCACATACTACCGGCCTGTCCCTCATCTAAGCTACGCTTAGAAAATCACCATTGCCTAGTCAGCAAATCACATGTTTTTATTGTTTTTTTTTTGTTTTTTTTTATCTCTCTGGTGATCTCTGAGATGAAAATATTTGAATATGTAAATTTGGACTATTGTTCTCATTTTCTTCTTTTTATTGCAACGTTTCGATTGTTGTGCCCTCCGTCCTTCCTCATGTGTATGTCGATCCGGGCAAACTACTGGGAATTACGAACTGAACTCTTTATTTAATCTCCAGAGGCAGACTCTATTTTTTCACTGCCAAACTCAGCTCAAGTACACACTATCGAGCCAGGGATTGAATTCACACTTAATATTTCACCAAATTCACGGACCAACGCTTTAATCTACTAAGCTATAGTCTCTTGGGACACTTTTCTGTAGCGAACTTGATGATGATTATATAATGTGTGATCTTTTCAAGTAACATCGGCTGGCTCCGCTGACCTGCTTAAACAGGTCTTTTACTCCTAACTTCAACTTTACACTACTTCGTGACAATTTGCACCCCACCACACAGCGATTCATGGACTCGATGCATCACAACAAAATGCATAATTTTAGCAGGGATATTGCCCGTGTCATTGGCGCCACATTCCCGGAATTAACTTGGGGTGTATTCTGGATATTTGGATGAATGGTGTAGCCACCACATTCGTCCGACGTGCGCTATATGAAGTCAATGGAGAATTTATAAGGTATGGTTGTCGGTGTCTATTAGCATGCAAGATACCGCAGAAAGGGGTGGACATTTCCCGAGGCGGTCTTGCTCTGCGTCTGTTCGTGTTCGACAACGATTACCTTCGCTGTATTCTACGATGCCGCCGAATCGATCGTGTGCCCGCAGCCACTCTACGTCGTCGCCTGAGTCTCCGTCCTCTTCCACCCGTCCTACTCCAGCGTCGTCTCTGATAGTTCGGGCACGTAGATCGACGCCCGGTGTGCTTCTCTCTTCTTTTTCTGGCTGGCGAAAACGTGTCGGTGGGCAGCTAAGGACGTGGGCTAGCAAACTCAAGGAATACCTAGTAGTACTATCGGGTCCACAAGTAGTTGGTCTTCGACGATGGAATCGCGATTGGCTCGCCATTTCGTGTGACCTGGCTCAGGATCGCCGAGCGTCGGCAGCGATGGTCCGTGATGCTGTACTTGCTCGGGAGGAAGCCGGTTTAACCCGACCAGTCTGTGTCTGTTCTGAGGTGTTCCGAATATTGATTTACTCGATGCGACATCGATTTGCTGCATTACACCGGGTCAATTAGTACATAAATTGTGACACGTCACTGTATTTTAGCAGGTTTACATTCATTTTAAATTTACTCCGATTTTCTTGGAAACAAAACGACGCACACCATCTGAGATTTCTTTTATTTATTTATTTTTTGTTCCTCTTGTTCACGAGAAGTTGATTTGGCTTTCTAAAATGAACAGAGTGATTGGTTTGAATTTTAATGTCCCAGGGAACGTCTATATTTTTCATAAGCAACTTTGAATAATGCAACTGTCTGCCTAAATTATTTCTTATCTTCCCAACTGTTCAGGTTTCTTCTTTTTTTTAAAATTTTTTTGTTTGTTTTTGTTTATTGTTTCACAAAACTCTACGAGTTTTTCCAGTTGTGCTCATCATTACAGGAATACTGTCATCTTTATATTCCATTTGTTCTCTTCTTTTATTTAAAAAAAAATCACCGTATTGCCGAGTCATCTGCGACTATATTAGCCACTAAAACCTTTCTTTTACAACGGCGACTATAAGATACCGTCCCCAATGTATTACGAGGGATATATTTGTTTTGTGCCATTCCCATTGCATTCCGAGGGCTATTTTGCATGATATTGTATTCTTTTCGTGTCATTTCTGATGTATTCCGAGGGCTATTTTTTCGCGTCACCGTCTGTATTCTTTTGTGTCATTTCTGATGTATTCCGACAGTTCTATTATCATGGCATTGTTTGCACATTTTAAAATACGTTCTCAATGTATTCCAAGGGCTAGTCTGTCATGGCATCGTTTGTTTTCTTTTTGAATAGACTTCCAATGTATTCCGTGATCTATTTTGTCATGGCATTGTTTGTATTCTTAATACATTTCCAATGTATTTCAAGAGCTATTTTGTCAATGGTATTGTCTGTATTCTCTTCAATATATTTCTAATTCTAAGGGCTATTTTGTCATGGCATCGTTTGCATTCTTTTTAATACATACCCAGTGTATCCGAAGAGCTATTTTGTCAATCATCGTCTATTTTATTTTGTGCCATTTCCAATATATTCCGAAGGTTATTTTGTCATGAAACAGTCTCTGTATTTTTGTGCCATTTCCAATGTATTCCAAAGGTTATTTTGTCAAGGCACCGTCTCTCTTCTTTTTGTGCCGTGCCCAAAGTGTTCCGAGGACTTTTTACTCAGTGAACAATCTGTATTTTTTGAACCGTTCCCAATTTATTCCGAGGGATATTTTGTCATGGAATCGTCTGTATTCATTTTGTGCCGTTTCCAATATATTCCAAATAGTACCCTGTCATGGCATCGTCTGTATTGTTTTGTTTCGGGCTGTTCCCAAAGAATTCAGATAATTACTTTCTTATAGCATCGTCATTAATGTTTTCGTGTTGTTTCCAGATTATTCAGACAGGTACTTATAGTACCGTATATATTGTTCTGTGCTGTTCTCAAAGAATTCACAGAATTATTTTCTTATAACATCGTCTATATTGTTTTTTGTGTTGTTCCGAAATTATTCAGAGAATTACTTTATTATAGCATCGTCTGTATTTTTTGTGCTATTTCTAAACTATTCAGAGAATTAATTTCTTATAGCATCGTCTCTACTGTTTTTGTGCTTTTCCCATGGTATTTAGAGAATTACATTCTTATAGCATCGTCTGTATTAGTTTTCTGTCGTTCCCAGTGTATTCTGTGGGCTACTCTGTGATGAAATCATCTGTATTCTTTTGTGTAGTTTCTAACGTATTCCCTGGGCTACATTACGATGGTATCGTCTGCAAATTTTGATGTCAGCTATTATTATTATTATTATTATTATTATTATTATTATTATTATTATTATCTTCTGCTGTTGGACGTCAGTGTTTACATACACTGCTTCATTGACGTCTGTGTTTTTAAAAATAATTTTTGTCGTCTAAACCTATGTTGGTGTCTTTTGCTGACGCTTACTGCTTTTACAATAACTTTTATCAAATGATTGCAAAAGTTAATTTTCAATCATCTGTTTCCACTAATTCTTGTTGACTATTAAGTTATGATATGCAGTACATAGCGCCTGCTTAATTAGGTCAGATTATAATTGGGTTGTGCATTCATTTGAGACAAATCTTATGAAGTCAAAACAAATAAAGTATGTTTGTAATATTAGGTTGGTGCAAAAATAATGAGGTATTAATGTCGTTTTTTGACGTTAAAAATACGTCAAAAAACGACATTATTACGTCATTATTTTTGCACCAACCTAATAGATAGATAGGTAGACATATATAAACTGGATATATAGAGAGATAGTAGATAAAAACAGACTAGATATGAACAAAATACGATAGATATGAACAGAGTTATCTTTGGCAAAAAATTTAAACGCAATTTCAATTGTTATTTCCTATCTACTTTGAGCATCTCGACGTGGTGTAATGGTTAACAAGCTTGTCTTGCTAGATCAGTTACTACTGAAAAGTGAGTTCCTCACTGGATGCCCCATGCTTTCGACCTTGTGCCCCATCTAAGCTTCGCTTGGAAAAATCTTGGGCACCTCGAGGCGGTGTAATGGTTAGCAAGCTTGTCTTGCTAGAACAACTACGACTGAGTAGTGAGTTCGATCCTCACTGAGTGCCCCATACTTTCGGCCTTGTACTACATCTAAGCTAGGCTTGGAAAATAACTATCTACTTAATTCTTCTTCTTTTAGTGTTCTCCCTTCTTAAAAGTATTTTTTCATATTTTCTAAAACCCAGTAACTTATTGCCTCCTAGTGGCTTTATTGCCTTGCTTGTTGAGAAATGATTAAAAAAAGAAAAAATGTTAGTAAATATGAACAGAGATAGATAGACATGAACAGGCTCAGATAGATTGATAGACATGAATAGATAGATAGATATAGAAAAATAGATATATAGATATAAATGTTTGAAAAGACTGATACATCTATATCCATATATATATATATATATATATATATATATATATATATATGTATGTATGTGTGTGTGTGTGTGCATGTGTGTGTGCATATATATATATATATATGTATATACATATATATATATACATATATATATATACGCACACACACACACACACACATATATATATATATATATATATATATATAACATGGATAAGTAGACAGATATGAACAGAAAAATAGACAGATAGATAGATGGTATATAATTAGGTACCTTCACGAAATCGCTAAAAAATGAGCATAGCATGATAAAAAAGAAGCTAAACTTGATCAAAAGAAAATTTTATCGTCTAAATATTTATGTTATTATTAAGAGGAAAGATCAAAGTATTTTTTTGGTATTTTTTTTACATTTTTTTAATCGTTCCTATCATGTCCGAAATTTTCGTTAAAAATCTTTTTCTCTTTTTTGAGTCAGCAAAATTGAGAGATGATAATCATTTTTTTCCATTTTATAGAAAAAATGAAATTCTTTTAAATATCAATTATTTTTTCAAAACTTATTTTAAGAAAATCAAAAGTTATAATGTTTATTTAAAATAGTTTGAACCAAACTAAACTCAGCTTCTGCGCCGAAAAGATGTAATTTTAAAATAATACAAAGCAGGTCATAAACTTTTGCGTCACTTGACAGGTGATGAATGACATATTGATGGATTCCGTGGGGATAATTTGTTCTACGGAAGGAGAAAAGTGAAATTATTTACATTTAAGTGAAATTATTTACATTTAAGTGAACAAATTCTTTAATTCGTTATTTTAAGGGAAATTTTCAGTGCTCTAATTTTTTTTGTTTTTTGTACTTAGCTTTCACCTTTACGTTTACGATGCTTTATGGAAAATATATTATAAAGAAATTAAAATAAGGCTGTTAAGAGTGAGATTAAATTTCATATTTCATAAGAAAGGTATCTAATTAATTTATAGGTACCTTTCTTTTATTTTTATCAGAAGTGTACATAAAATACTATAATTTTATTTTACTGTGTTATTTGCATTTCCATTCATTTTATTATTAATTTTGATATTTCATTTATGGAAAAAATGCCATAACTGAGATT
>OZ010578.1:49795712-49833212 GCA_963932145.1 Acanthosepion lycidas | reverse complement strand
ATAGATAGATAGATAGATTGCAGACTCAGATATATAGACAGACAGACAGACAGACAGATAGATAGATAGTAGACTCAGATATATAGACAGCCAGACAGACAGACAGACAGATAGATAGATAGTTAGATAGCAGACTCAGATAGATAGATAGATAGACAGACAGACAGATAGAAAGATTGCAGACTCAGATATATAGACAGACAGACAGACAGACAGATAGATAGATAGTAGACTCAGATATATAGACAGCCAGACAGACAGACAGACAGATAGATAGATAGTTAGATAGCAGACTCAGATAGATAGATAGACAGACAGACAGCCAGACAGACAGATAGATAGAAAGATTGCAGACTCAGATATATAGACAGACAGACAGACAGATAGATAGATAGGTAGATAGATAGATAGCAGACTCAGATATATAGACAGACATACAGATAGATAGATAGCAGACTCAGATAGATAGATAGATAGATAGATAGATAGATAGATAGATAGATAGATTGCAGACTCAGATATATAGACAGACAGACAGACAGACAGATAGATAGATAGTAGACTCAGATATATAGACAGCCAGACAGACAGACAGACAGATAGATAGATAGTTAGATAGCAGACTCAGATAGATAGATAGATAGACAGACAGACAGATAGAAAGATTGCAGACTCAGATATATAGACAGACAGACAGACAGATAGATAGATAGATAGATAGATAGATAGATAGATAGATAGATACATACATACATACATACATACATACATATGAAGAGAGTCGGGCATATAGACAGACAGACATAAAGATAGATAGATATATAGATAGAAGGGTGTGAACAGACTTACATATGAACAGATTCAGATAGTCAAGCAGACAGAGAGTTAGGTAGACAAATATACAGATACATATGAACAGACTAAGATATATATATATATATATATATATATATATATATATATATATATATATATATATATATATATATATAGGGAGAGAAATAAATAGATGGATAGATATGAACAGACTTAGATAAATAGACAGACGGATACTTACATAGATAAATATATATGAAAAGACTCAGACAACAGACACTCAGACAGAAATATATATAGAGAGACTCAGAAAATAGCCACCAGACAGACAGACCGTCAGAAAGACAGGCGCCCAGTTATATGGACGCACATGGACAGGCATATATATATATATATATATATATATATATATATATAGATAGATCGATAGATATGGAAGTCAGATAAATAGACACACACACAAACACACACACACACACACACACATATATATATATATATATATATATATATATATATATATTGATAGACAGACATAAGCAGATTTAGATATAGACAGAGATAGGTAGCATATATGAAGAAAGATAGATATGAAAAAATAGATATGATAGATATGAACAGAGTTATCTTTCAAATTCAAAAAATTAAATGCCAATCGTTTTTTCTGACACATTAATTCTTGTTCTTTTATTGTCGTATATGCTTAAAAGTAGTTTTTCTCATATTCTCTAACACTCAGTAACTGATTGCCTCCTAGTGGCTTTATTGCCTTGCTTCGTGCGAAATGACTAAAAAATAAGATTAGTAGACAGACAGATATAAACCGAGATACATAGATGGATAGATATAAATGTATGAAAAAACTAATACATACATATATATATATATATATATATATATATATATATATATATATATATATATATATATATATATATATATATATATGGATACACACACACGGACACGGCTACTTTCCTCCCCTTAGAAAAGACTCTCAACCCCACATGGATCGTCTGGGAGTTTACGTCAGGGATCATCTCTTACTGTCTAAGGCTCTCTTTCTCGAATCTCCAGACCATTCATCCATGTGTCTCCGTCTATCTCTCCTCAATGCTGTAAGCTACCTTTTCTTTTTCTATCGCTCTCCATTCTTCCAAGACTGTGGTGTACTCGAAAGTATTTCCGGCAATGTAGACATGGCTATCTCTCTTCATCCGTTTGCACGTCTATTCGTGTTCGGTGACTTTAACGCCCACCATATCAAGTGGCTTAAAACAATCTGTTGTGGTAAACCCTCTTACAGTATAATGAACTCTTCCTTCTCTCATAAATACAAACTGCGAGATTCGGACGGGAGCGCAGAGTGTGAAGTGAAGAGGTGTAGTAGACGCAGTGCTAATCTACTTATTACTAACACTATTGTTTTGTATATATCTTCAATATACTTTTTCAACCTACCTTCGTTTTCCGTGGATAAAAGCATTGGTTGGATCCAGGTAACTAGACCTAAAGTGTTGTGAGATCAATACCTGGCTACCGCAGTAATGAAAAAAAAAACAAACTTGGAGAGTTGAGTTAAAGAGCGATAACTGAAATATCACGAAGAGGCATGGCACGTGGAACTAGAACAATCTACCTCAGCGGATGAAATAAAGGGTTCAATTTCAAATTCCAATCACCTGAAGAAGGCCCGAGCCTATAACGGCCGAAACGCCGTGAATATGGAAATAAAGATGACGACAACAGTTCGAACAATATAAATAATGTAAATAAAGTTGATTATATCATTATCTTCCTTTCTAATTACATGTGAAACTCATATTTGTTGTTGTTCGATGCGTTAAAGTATTGTGTGTTTGTGTGTGTTTTATTATAAAGCAGTTTGTGATTCTGTATCTGTATATTTTTCTTTAAGCTTTATTGCATTAAACCTATGAAAGCTTCCAGAGAACTTGTATTTTGTGGAACAAACTCCCGAGAGGGCGCTTTCGCGTTCATTAGAATTTTAACTTCTTCGAGTCTAAAGTCTTCTTACCAACTGGATACGGAGGGAATAAGAATGACTCGGACCTGTGTACGTAGTACAGAGCAATGGTTCTCAACCTTATTCTGGTTTTGGTCCCCTTCTATCCAATGCGAGTTCTTTATGGCCCCTCATGCCAACTTGAGTTTTAGTCGCCTCTCTCCCTTTTGCTCAGTCCCTCAATAACACACCTAGGGAACTAAGAATATTAAAGGTTATACTTTGGATAGTACTATGGCATCTAGTTGTAAATCGAAGAATAATATTATTTTGACAAAGGAACCCAACAGTATAACACCGCACATTATTAAGAAACTTTAGTTGGAAACCCATAGAATTTCCTGGGGACCCATTCAAATCAAATACGTCGGTCCCGGGACTAACTAAATTAAATGCTATCAACATCACTGCTTTAAGTATTAATTCAAAGTTTAATATTATTAAAAGGAAAAAAAAAATGAACTAAATAAAAACAACTTACATTTGAAATAGTCTTGGAACTGTAGGAGGCACGGTGGAGCAAGGGGTAGCGGATCGGATTGAGGAATCGGAGATTCGAATTCTGGTCAACTCCATTACATTCACTGACGTTAATACCAGTCAGATGAATTACATTCACTTGGGAAATGTATGAATCCTCTTCTTTTCCACCCAGCTATGGGTAAATAGCAGGACAAACCAGGTTTTATAGCCGTGGATGGCAACTGGTCTACCGCAGAAAGAAATGGCAACCTACTCCGAGAAAAAAAAACAAACCCTGCCACGTTAGTTATGTATCGAAAGTTATGTGCTATGATCGCAAGGCTGAGTTCACCAAAATGAAAACCTTATACAAAATAAACAAAACGACGAGAGTTAAGTGAACCCTGACTGTCTCCAAATTTGAAACTGAAATTGAATAACACATCCGGGTATTTGGAAGGAAAAGGGGAAACCCCTATTTTCTTCCTTAATTCCCTTTAGTATTCCATAACTGAAAAAAAAATCGTTAGTATTTTTTTTAAATATATTAAAATTTCGGAAAATGTGAATGCCATGACGGCAAATTTTGAATCATACATTTTTCTAAAGATTAAAAAAATCTTTATTTAAATACATATTTTTATAACCCTTACGATGGTATCCGCGGATTTTAAATACATATTTTTATAACCCTTACGATGGTATCCGCGGATTTTAAAATTCAATGTTAAATTTTAAGTGAATGTAATTTTAGTCAATTGTTTCAGAGCAAGTTTTTCATCAACGCAGAGAAAAAAACAAACAAACAAAAAACAAAACAAAACATTGTTTTTAAAACCACGAGAAAAAAACACGTCGCAAAAAATACTTCTTGAGATTTTTAAAAAGAAATTTAAAAATTTCAAGTAACTATGTAGTCTTCTCATTTTGATCTTTGTAGAAATATAAAATTAGGAATTGAAAAAAAAAGATCAAATAAGCACACTTTGAGCCCCCCCCCCCACCCCACCTTAATTTAAACTTTAAATTATGAGTTTTAAATTTTAAGGAATAAAAAACTAAAACCGGCCATTTTGCATAGATCAAATGAAAAAATTCCGATAAATAAAACATTTATGTTAACAAAATGACTTAGATTAATTTAATATTAAACTTAATAATAAATTTAATATTTCATTTTAAATAATAATTATTAATTACAAAATGTTCCACATTTATATTTTGTGGGTCCTAGATGTTTTGTAACCCCTCCTTCCCCCACATTTCATTTTTTTTGTCACTCCTGAAAATATCTCATATCCCCTGGGGGTGGGGGCTATATGGCCCACGATGAGAAATTTCAGTATAGAGAGTCTTATTTATCAAGGTTTAAATTATTGGGACTAAAGAATATATCTTGTCATAACATTTGCCATGGTCGTAAAGCTAGAGCAATGAGAGACTTGGCACGTTTCGTCTGTGGGAAAGGGGTTGTAGGGTGGAATAGTTAGGCTTTGAGAAGCTCCAGCCCATATATGTCAGCAATTCTCTTTTTGTCATACCTGTCGAGTCAGATACTTTCTGGCGCGGTACAAGGAATCAGCTAGTCTCTTTAGCGTTGGATTATATATATATATATATATATATATATATATATATATATATATATATATATATATATATATGTATATATATATATATATATATATATATATATTGGCGTGTCCTATTTCTAAAGATTCTTTGTTGAACTTCCGCCTACTATAAGATTAGTAGGAGAGAAGGCTTTGGAAGAATAGTCGAATAGATAGAACGCTGGTCAATAGATAACATTCACCAGTCGTGTAATACTCTTCTGTTGTACTTACTGTTTAATATTTGATATATCTGCAACACTTGCTTTGTCATTTCTTAACCATTTACTTGGTCACAACATGTTATTCGAATGATCCCCAAGGCCTACTCTCCTACTAATCTTAAAGTAGGCGGAAGAAATCAACATAGACGCTTTAGAGGGAGGACACCACAACAAAATATATGAATTCCACTTAGAATCCAGGGAGAAATTTAGTCTCAATAGACGTTCAATGCTTTCTTATAGCGTTGGGTCTGGATATGCTGGCCAGTTTCCAAAAAATAGGAAAATGAAATATGCTAGAAATAAATGACGTTCAAAACATATAACGATTTCTCACGGGCGCCGCCATTTTGCAATACAGATAAACGCCGAGTAGTTCTTGGGCCTTGTACAGAGTAAAAATCAGTGTAACTCCAACAAAAATCTACGTCATAAATCTAATCGTATTTTACGCTCTTATATGTTTCCACAAGTTCGAATATAGAATGAAGCGCTTAGTTATCAGGAAAACGCCAGGGAACGATATTCAGCAGCGTCTTAAAGCTTATATATATATACGTCTACCGCAGTTAATAGAGATCTAGTAAAGGTATATAAGTACACACTCAGCAGCGAAAGGGTTACATTTTAAGAATTCAAAGATTTTTGGCAGATTGTTCGGATAAGAAATAATAAATAAACAGGTTCGGTAGAATAAAAAAAATCGTTTATCTTTCTGCACGATTCATAAATAATGATATTTTCTTTTCTTTGACATTTAAAAAGAACCGTGTATTTGTTAATTTGTAATTGTTATGACATATATGCAGACGTGATTACTAGTAATAAGTGAGTCACATGCAATCACTCTGACAGACAGAGAGATAGAGAAACAAAGGGTTATCAAGACAGGGCAAAATTAAAATCAGATACATAATTCTACCACTGATCACTCATAACGTAACAGTACCCCCACTGTATCTTTGTTTGTGTTAGATTTTGTTCCCTGTCTATTCATGTTTGTTGATATATATATCTTCACACATATATATCGCTGCAATTTTAACTGTCACTCCTGTGTGAGACTCTACAGCCATAACAGATGCTGCACCACCGTCAGCGGCGCAAATCCACGGTCTCTCGAGAGCGACGGATGCGAACCCCACCGCCATGCTTATATATATATATATATATATATATATATATATGAAAGATTCAAACACTATTATTCCATGGTTATAATTTATTACAAAGGAATCGTAATCACGTAATCAGTTCATCAGACCGGCAAATTCAAAGAAGTTTTTTGAATTTGTAGGTCTGAAGAATTGGATCGTGATTACAATTCCAATGGAATAAATTATAACCATGGAATATTACTGTTTGAGCCTTTTATATTATATTCTTGCTCTGTCTTGTACATAGAGCTCTGTATTGACCACTAATATTATATATATATATATATATATATATATATATATATATATATATATATATATATATATATATATATATAATATTAGCTATATGTATATATATATATACAATTTCTTTGTATTTGTTCTTCAGTGAAGATATCTGTCTGTAAGATCAGAAGCTTAATGTGAGAGAAGAGTTCAGTCTTTATTTCCTGGTATTTATAGTTAGATGTGTTAAACAACTTAAGACATACCACCTTTTGTTTCAACCCAAAATTTTTCAAGTTCGCACAACTATTGGAACATCTGACTGACAAGTGTTACTTGTTGCCCAGGTCTTGACTTTTTGATCTTTATTGTTTAAACATCAAATAGCTCTACATGACTACTCTTGGTTCTAGCCTTGGGTTTCACCCGTAAAAACTTCATATCTTGTTCAAAAGGATAAAACAACATGATGATGAGAGAGCTGTCTATGGTAGAAAAGCAGCCATTTTCAAGCTGAGAAACGAAGGAAAATTGATCAGAGCTATTGTACAAACATTGGGCATAACCAAAACAGAAATTTAGAATGTGATGAAAACTAAAGAAACTCTTGGTGTACTGAGCAACAGACAGAACAGGTTGGTCAAGGAAAACAGCAGCAATTGATGACAGAAACATTGTGAGATCTTTGAGAAAAAAAAACAAAACAAAACAACAGTCAGTAACATGAGCAACATCCTTCACAGTGCAGGGATGAAGGTTTCGCAGTCACCATTCGAAGCAGGCTTCGAGAGCAAAAATATAGAGAACATACCACACGATGCAAACAACTCATCAGCAGTAAGAATTGGAAAGCCAGATTGGAATTTAGAAGGAAGTATAAACATGAGCGACAAAAGTTCTGGAAGAAAGATTTATGGACTGATAAGACTAACATTAACATTAATCACTGCCAAAATGGTGGAAAGGCCAAAGTGTGGACAAAGAGAGAATCTGCTTTCGATCCAAAGCACACAATCTCATCTGTGAAGCATGGTGGAGGCAGTGTCTTAGCTTGGTCATGCAAGGCTGCTTCCGGAACAGGGTCATTCAGATTTATTGATGATCTAACTCATTTCAGTTATCAAAAGCAGGGGTTATGCAACCAAATAAATTAAATAACATTTGTTAATTATTTTAAGACTATATGTTTCTTTACTTTTTCTCACCAAAACATGAGATGATCTGATACAAATGGTACTATGTCCTGAGATGTTTAACAGATCGAAATGTAAATAACAGGAAAAAACTGAAATTCTTAACTCTTGTTTCATATTGATCTGTTGATCTTAAACACACCTAAAATGTCTTACGTCAACATCTAAACAAAACTATTGTCCTTGCCGTTCCAATATTTTTAGGGATATATATATATATATATATATATATATATATATATATATATATATATATCACTTGATATATCATCACTGGATAAGACACCGGAGGTGTTGAAACAAAATGGCTATTTTTGTAGTGATTTTATAACATATTTATGATGTTATAATTTTTAAATAAATAATTATATCTGCTCTACTCTGTATTGAGAACTCATTTAAGAATAGTAATTGTTGGTTATTGGTATTTATTCCGTATACACCAATCATATACTTGCATATATATATATATATATATATATATATATATATATATATATATATATATATATATATATAGTGTGTGTGTGTGTGTATGTGTGTATGATGGATAAATTGTCGCCATTTTATATATTTTAATTTCGCGTATACTTGTTTGTTTTTTATTTTCTCGACTGCACAATATTGTAGAGTCAGTTGGGCACCGTCTGTGAGAAAGAAAGAAAGAAAAAAATACCATAACGCAATTCCCTCCGTCAGAAATTTCGAAACGGCATGTTGTATTGCTTGGCATTCGCGTCGGAAGCTCCTATACGAACATTTCACAGTCTTTTAGTGTCAATCTTAGGACAGTGCAGAGGATTCGGAAAGAGTTGGATGAGTCTAATGGTGATTACGAAAACACGGCAGCTGGGAAAACTCAGTCTGATTTTTCTGATAAGAAAATAACTCCTTAATTTGTAGGTAAGATCCAGGCCATGATTAACAATGATCCAAGTCAATCAGTTCCATAAACAGGGAAATTGTGCTGCCCTGGATCAAGAGCGTGGCTGCTGGTAGACCCCATGTCAGGTAATTGGGCTCTGCACCTTACGACACAAGCAACAGAACCCACTTATGGATGTCAGCCAATTTCTTCGACCACATCACCCCTTACATCTGATCACCTATCTCCTCAAACGCCACCCTCCTTATTATATCTGTAGTGCGTTGTTGAGCGAGAGACCCAACAAACCTCTTTGTAATATCTAAAATGAACAGAAAGCAATAAATTTTGACAGCATTCACCATCTTAAACAAGGAAACCGCCCAGAAGAGTTGCAGGTGTTGCTGAAGTCGTCTGGAGGCCGTGGTAGAAGATAATGGCGATTTTATTGAATGTATTTACTATTTCAAGATATTTTTGAGATGTCAGTGTTATTTTTTATAATTTAAACCAGGGGTTATCAACCCACGGCACGCGTGCCACTGTTGAGGTTTCTTCTAGACTCGATGAAGTACTTAATTATAATTATCTCAAATCCTCCTTGATTTCTATTACATAGTATTCGCATTCTTCGGACTATCATCCTCATCTTTGTTGCCCTGGTTATCACAACGTTTCGGCCGTCGTGCGCTTCGGCCTTCTTCAGGTGTTTGGAATGTCGAACTGGACCCTTTATTTTGACTGAGACTGTTCGGGTAGACTGTTCTAGTTCCACGTGCCATGTCTAATGGATGTCAGCTATCAGTTCTTTACTGCCTTAACCAGGTATTGAACTCACATTCTTTGGGTCCTGTCACTGGATCTAACTAACGCCTTTATCCACTGTGCCATGTGTCCTCAAGGTGGAGAACTTGGAGAGAGGAATTAACAGGAGATAACTGATAACTGACATCCATTAGACATGGCACGTGGAACTAGAACAGTCTACCTCAGCAAGCGAAATAAAGAGTTCAGTTCGACATTCCAACCACATGAAGAATGCCTGATTCTACAACGGTCGAAACGTTGTATTAAATATGACAAGAAAGATGAGGATGATATTCCGAGCAATGTAAATAGTGTACATAATACCTCATCTCAGAAATATTTATTTTATCATTTCACCCCAAACAAGGTAATAAAGCCACTAAGAAGCAAGCGATTACTGAGTGTGAGTGAATATGAGGAAAAAGCACTATTAAAGAAAAGAGAACAATAAAAGAACACTAATTAAGAATAGAGTAGATAACGACTGAAATCGCATTTAATCTTTTTTAAAATCAAACTTGACTGCAAAACAAGAAGCAGCAAGAGAGTTGCAAAACCGAGAAATGCGATAGAAGAAACGGATAGCATATAGCTTCCTGTTAAATCTAGGAGTTTCAACTGCAAAATGATGAGACCTTGCCGCCAATCTAGTACTGCGCTTAAATTCATAAAGTCTGGGTACCATAGAGGAAAGTTCGTCCCTACAATTACCATGAAACTATGTATAGAAAATGCGCATGGACGTGATATTAGGGCAGTGTTTTTGGTTTGGTGTGTTTTACGGCATACCAACCTCAATGGCTTATTTAATGTCGGCAAAATTTTTATTGCTGGTAATATTTTTTTTCTAAAATTGTATTGCTAGCAATATTTTTTCTAAAATGTATAGCAAGTAATTTTTTACCAAAAATATAGAGCTGGTAATAATGCATTAACAGTAATTATTTTTACAAAGTGTTCCTGGTTTTAAAACCCAGTTTTGCATTTTCATAGTGTTTTAACCCCAGTGTGGGCTTAAAACACTATGAAACTAACTCTGGTTAGAGTGGACCTGGGAATACCAGCAATTAAGAGGTGGTTCCACGTACCTCAAAACCTCCTGATAGATGTTGTTTATCGTCTTACCCAGGACGCGGATGTAGTATATCGTCATAACCAAGGATGCGGATGTAGTTTATCGTCATACCCAGGACGTGGATGTAGCTTATCGTCTTACCCAAGACGCGGATGTAGTTTATCGTCATAACCAAGGACGCGGATGGAGTTTATCGTCATACCCAGGTATTAGGGCGGTGGAAAAGTGACTGAAGCCACGATGCCAGTTCATGATCTGTCACATTTCCAATTTGTCTTTGTATTTTGTCAAAAAACTCTAAATACATAGAAGAACCACCAGAAGAGATGTGGCAACAATATTGAAAAAGAATGGACGAATGGTATACATATAAATATGTAAGATATATTCTCGTAAGAAAAAATGTAGGAGGACACATTGAACTAACTTTCTTAGCCGAAGACTCAGCAATTGATTGCACAAAATCTTTTCATTTCATGTCAGCTGTAAACTTTATCTGAGAAGGTGTTCGTCAGAGGAAGTCAACATCAGCCATGCTGATTAAATTAAAACGAGTTCTCTCGAAAAAAGCCACATGCATGGCTTGGGAGTTTATGTCCGCAATCAACACCCGCTGGCTAGGGAACTCTGGAATCTCCAGAATATTCGTATATGTGTCTCCATCTGACTCTCTTCAATTCGGTAAGCTATCTCTTCTTTCTCTACTGTTCCCCGTCCTCTCAAAACTGCTGAGTACTCGATAGCAGTTTTAATAATATAGACAAGACCATCTCTCTATATCCTTTATATATCCTTTAAAGGTGACTTTAACGCCCACCTTACCACGTTTCTTAAACATTCTTTAACTGCCCTTGCACCCAAACCCTTAACTTTTCAATTGCTCACTCCCTCAAGTGGTTGATTTTCGTACGCGTTTCCACAGGAAACCTGACAGTAACACTTCCCTTGCAGATCTCTGTTTTACCACCACGCCTGACTCTTCTCGCGCTACGCAACATGGCAACTCTGATCACGCGGTAGTATCTGTTAACATCTTCCACTCCCCACTTCAGCCATGAACCTTCTATCTATCTATCTATCTATCTATCTGGATATATATATATTGCTCAGGTTTAAAGATAAGCTGAAAAGTAACCTTGCAGCTGCAAATATTGTACACACTGATTTGGAGAATACTGCCTTGGATCGCAAAGCTTGGAAAAGTGCAACTTACACTGGAATTAGGAATTTTTCGGCGGCAAACGTTGTCAAGCTCCGTGAAGTAAGAGAAAGGAAAAAAAAGCCTCAGAAGGTGCCAGAGAAGTGCACCCTCTTTGCTCACACTCTTGCCGAATCTGTGGTTTTCTTTGCAAGTCATTAGCAGGTCTGAAATGTCACTCTAGATTCAAACATAAAGGTCATTAAAAAAGTTGTCGGAACCTCATACGTCGGAGTCGACGGGAGAGTCCAGAATATATATATATATATATATATATATATATATATATATATATATTTCTGTTATCGAAACCCAGACTGGGACTCGTTGCGTGATTTCACTCGCGACGTCCCTTGGAATTTGGTTTTTAATCATCCCGTTCAAAAATATCCGTCTGATGTCTCCTCCGGGGTAAAAGCCGGCATCGAGGCTTTAATCCCAGCAAAAAAAAAAAATAAAATAAATCGCACTAATCTCTTTGGTTCTCACCTGCTTGCTCAGCTGCTATAGCCCACAGGAATCACTTCTTCCATCTGTACCAGAGCGACACGTCTGATTGCATCAGATGATTCTTTGTCTCTGATCGTAAAGATTGCAAGCATATGCCCAAAGAATCGAAATTACCGTTTGCTGATAGAATGAAACAACGTATTTCATCTTGCAAGTTTGGTTCTAAATAGAATTGGCAACATCAAATCCTCAATTCCTCCTCTATTCAAGCAAGACCTAGCATCCACAAGTGATAAGGCTGAATGATTTGCTCGGAAATTCTCATCCAACCCAACAATCGAGTCATCCGGAGGATCCACACCTGATTTCCCCCTAGAACAGAGGCTCTACTGAGTGCATAACCCCGTCGATGTTGTTGGACATCATCTTTAAATTAGACTCTCATAAATAAAGTGGTAGTTGCAGGATACCAGCCGTAGTCCTAAAGAAATGTTCCCCTGAGATGGCTCCAGTCCTCTCCAAACTATACAACTATTGCCTCATTGATTCTTGGTGTCCAGCATGTTAGACGCCCTCCTCTGTCGTCACTGCTTTTAAGAACTCTGCAGACCATTGTGACCCATCCAACTATCGTCTTATCAGTCTCCAATCACTCTTTAGTAATGTCTTCGAGGCTTTAAACAATGCTGAAGTGGTTAAGCATCTTACCTCCCACTATCTTCTCCGGCAAACAATATGGTTTCCGCTTTGCCCACTCTACCGTTGACTTGCTTACGGTCATAACTGAATTTGTATACCATGCTCATGATAATAACGTCAATGATCGTGCTGTGGCTCTTGAAATACCGATGGTGTTTGACAAGGTTTGGCATGCCGGCCTTCTGCGTAAGCTTCAAGGATACAGTACTGCAGGACCATTATTTGATTTAATTCAAAATCGTGAAATGAAAGTTGTCCTGAACGGGCTCTCTTCCAGTTCCTTTCATGCTACCCCTGGTGTTCCCCAAGTCTCTTCCTGGGCCCTGCACTGTTTCTGATCTTCATCAATGATTTTCCTGCTGTTGTCATTTCTCAGGTAAGCATCTACGCAGGCAAAACTGCCATTTACCCCTGTCTCAAAAGCAAATCTGGCATTGCTGACAAAGATAACCTGGCAGTTGATCTCGAAAACGACCTCCAATCTGTGGTTAACTGGGGCAGGAAATGGCTTGTAAATTTTATGTCTTGTAAATTTTAATGCCTCCAAAACGAAACTGCAGTTATTTAATCCACCTCGCTCCCTCCTATCAGCATAGATAATGCTTAACTGCATGAGAGGGCCTCACTGCACCATCTTGGTCTCACGTTTTCCACTGAACTGAGGTGGAACAACTACATTGAATCAATAGCTGCATCTACTGCAAGTTGTTTCTCTGTGTCGTACCAGATTTTTCTCGCATGAGTCCATCCTTAACATCTATTACTTGGTAAATTTTCATTTTAACACCCGAGCGCTGATATCCCTTCAAGTTTTTCCCAAATAGTTTTATTTCCGTGCAAATGTATATGCTGAACTCAAATCAACAATTAGATATTTAAGAAACCTACCTTTTTGGATGTTAACGACCCGAAAAAAATCGGACTTTTTCCTGGTCTTTCGTCAGCCATTACCGGCTTATTGATAAGTACTTCAGTGCTGAATTTTGTTGGTGGACGTATACAATTTGGGCCTATTTCCTTCTTTCACAGTAATTCCTTGTAGAAATTAGTACGCGCTTCCGTGAAGCGATTTTTTTGTACTTAATTTAAGAAGAAAGTTAACTTTCAAATATATGTAAGCATTGACAAATAAAAGAAAAACTAAGTCATTTTTTTTAAGAAGAAAGTTAACTCTCAAATTAGGGTTAGGTGTTTTTTTCTCTTGGTATTTTTTTATTTGTCGATGTTTACATATATTTGAAAGTTAACTTTCTTCTTAAATTAAGTACAAAAATCGCTTTACGGAAGCGCGTACTTATTTCTGAAAGAAAATAGTTTATCAGTGAATGACGCTCCGGTGTTAAAATGAAAATTTATCAACAAATCTACCATTTGTCCATTCGGACATCATCTCTAAATTAGACTCTCATAAAGTAAGTGGTGGTGACGGGATACCAGCCGTAGTTCTAAATGTTAGCCTATATGGTCTGGTGCCCACTCTGTTCATCTCAAAATCCAAAAGGCGGATACGCAATGTGATCGGTCCTGATCTGGCATCTCGATTCCAGTCACTTTCTCACAGACGTGATATGGCTTCCCTCTGTCTTTTCTACAAATATTTTCCTGGTAACGAGATCTTTTCATTGATGCCTCGACTGGATCAATTTAAGCGTGCTGCTAGGTTGGCATTTTTTTTTATTACATCCTCCCGTAAACAAACTGCTTCAATATCATTACATATTGAAATTATGCACCGGCCGGTTTTCAATCAGAAATTGACGAATGCGTTGTGCATGAAATTCAGTTTTTGAAAAATGGATAATTAGTATTACACTATCAAACAGTGTTTAATTAGCACCAGCACTCAAAGAGTTACATACATATATGCTTCCTGGTGAGTGGAAAATACGTTTATTAAACTCCAGAGTGGAGAGGCTATATATTAATTGAATCAGATCATTAACAAATCTAATTTTATTAATCCTCTTTCTGTGTTTTTTTTTTTTATACTCGGAGTTATATTTTCCGATTTCTTTTTGAATTTGTACGTCTGATAAATTGGAGCGTGATTACGATTTCAATGTAATAAATTATAACCATGGATTATTAGTGTTTGAGCATTATATATATATATATATATATATATATATATATATATATATATATATATATATATATATATATATATATATATATATATATCTTATTTTTAGTGCATACTCGTATTTGAGTAGACGCTCCGTTTATTTATTAAACGGTATATGTATATACTTTCGTCATCCGGATTGAATATTCGAGAAATCTCATTAAAGAAAATTTTACACCCTCTGGCATCTTACACCATAATTCGAACCTGCGTTAATCTGGACTGAGGAAGGTATCGTTAAATTCGATACGCTTTGAACAACTGGGCCAGAAAGATCTAATAAGTAAGACGTGGCCCTTTTTGCACCTTTAAACGAACCTTCTCTCGTCATAGCTCTCCTGAAATGTTCAGATCTGCACAGTTTCGTATCCAAACAAACATTTTTAGAATCGATTTTTTTTATTAATCTGGCACATTTTGATAACTTTAAACGTTATTTTAATGAATACTCATATTAGTGGATACTATATATATATATATATATATATATATATATATATATATATATATATATATATATATATATATATATTATCCACTAATATATATATATATATATATATATATATATATATATACATATATATATATATATATATGTATATATATATGTATATATATATATGTATGTATATATATATATATATATATATATATATATATATATATATATATACTATCCACTAATATATATATATATATATATATATATATATATATATGTATATGTATATATACATATATATATATGTATATGTATATGTATATATACATATATATATATATGTATATGTATATATACATATATATATATATATATGTATATATATATATATCTATATATATGTATATATATATATATATATATATATATATATGTATATGTATATATATATATATAAATATCAGTCGGTTTATATTTACCTAGCCTGTTCATATCTATCTATCTATCTATCTATCTATCTATCTAT
This sequence comes from Acanthosepion lycidas, assembly GCA_963932145.1. NCBI lineage: Eukaryota > Metazoa > Mollusca > Cephalopoda > Sepiida > Sepiidae > Acanthosepion > Acanthosepion lycidas. The sequence continues at coordinate 49,817,303 of OZ010578.1, read as the reverse complement.
CTATCTATCTATCTATCTATCTATCTATCTATCTCAGTCTCTTCATATCTATGTATTTGTGTATCTATCTACTTCAGTTTGTACCTTATCTATGACAATTGACTTTCTCAGAAGTAAGATAGCTCCGGGTTTGCCTCAAGCCGTAGTTGTTCTATCACATGTATTCTGGATGATTTTTTTTTTGTCAAGGCGTGAAACCCTATGTTTCCCTCTATGGTAATGCTTCCAAAACATTTCGCCGCGATGCATTGGCGCGCCTGAAGTGGAAATTAGGTTAGAACTGAAAAGATGAGAGGTCATGATTCAATTTCAACACGAAAACTACGAACTGAAATTCCCAATGAATTTCATATCTGACAACTTCAACCGACGAAGAGACTTTCTTCCAGTCATGATGCTCTTCATTTGTGATGAGTAAAACAGTACATGAAGACAATATGAATTGCATTCCTCCAGTGTAATGGGCCAGCAATTCCGATGTTTGTCGCATGAGGTTTTCATTCAGTGACGGACTAAATATATTCACATGATTTGAAGAACGCCGGAAATGAGAAAAGTTTAGAAACTGCTTATTAAGAAATTAGCGATCTTTCGATTCTGGAGAAGTCAGTGAATCTGTCAATGTCTTATAATTTAAACGCAGTATAATTAATGCATACACGTGTTTGAGTAGACGCCCTTTGCAAACTGCCGGTACGCGTTTGTACATAAGAAAATCTTAATGAAGTAAACGTATCCTCAAGAACGTGTCGAACTTGTATTCTGTTTGATGAGGAAAACATCGTTTTATGCAGGGTGTTATAGACAGCTCTACCAACTGTGATGGTGGTTTCACTTACAAGGGGATTGTAGGCTCGAACCCTACCAGAAGACACATGTAATTCACACTTTTGAAAAACAGATTGTATATCAAAACATGTATATCCATGAAAAAATATATTGCTTATGTAATAAGAAATAATGTATTAAAATAAAAAAAACTGTTATTACGTTAGAAAATATGTATACATATATATGTATGTTTGCATATTTGTTTTGGGAAACATTACGTCCGATTTAAGAATCAGTTTTTAAATTGAATTTACGCATGTAAAATTGTTTAAATAAGTCAAAAATCGGAACTCTGCGTATTTCTGCTATCGAGTTAAAAGTTTATTTACGCCTTTCTGGTAAAACTCCAAGAAATCTTTGAATGCTGTTTCCGAATCCTCTTTGCAACAGAATGTCTTTTGGCTTAGGAAATTGCCAAGATGTTTGAAAAATTGGTAGTTAGTTGTTGCTGGATCAGAGAAACATGTTGGGCGTGCCAAAGTCTCGTATCCCAAGTCTCTGAGCATTTGAAGTGTCACCCTGGCAACATGTGACCGAGCATTATCATTGAGAAGAATTTGACCTCATCGATTAACCATTGCCAGCCGCACTTTCTTTAACTCAATGTGCATTTCATCCAATTGCAGACACTAAACGTCAGACGTGATGCTTTGGTTAGATAGCAAAAGCTGTAATGTTAAACGTCCGTTGTCTAATGCTCTGTTGGTGCAAGTTCGGCTTTAGGAATTGTTTTGGTGCTTTGTCATAAACCAATCGTTTACGATTGTCATAAAGGATCTGGTTCTCGTCACAAATCACTGTTCCACTAAGAAACGGACCATTCGAATTTCGTTGATGATGGATCGTACAAATTTCAAAATTTCGAACTCTTTGACTTTCACTGACTTTATGTGGTACCCAAGATTTTTCACCTGGCCAATTTACTTGGAATGTTCCGACTGTTGGAATTTTTGGGTACCCTGGTGTACTAGTGAGCCAGCCAATATGAGCTGACTCATTTTATAGTTCACCAATAGAATGGTTAACCAATCAGAACGCTCAAAATATTCAATGCGACGTGTATAACGGCAGCCATGTTTTACCCGAATATTGACTGAAAGCCAGCCTTTGATATCGAAGACTGAAGAATTACGGAACAGCTGCTGGTGGTATTGGCGATATAGACGGATTCAGTAGAGTGTCTGACTCGTAAGTGTTAATCTTTAACGTTGTTTCATTGAACAGATTACGTACTGCGTTGTATTCTATATTCATAGACTTTAACACCGACAGTGTTGAAATGCAGACCCACATTATTTGCGAATTTCTCTTACACTTTGACATGTTCTAACGAGACAACCTTACTAACCATTACACCGCCTCGAGGCGTACAATGATTTTCCAAGAGTAGCTCAGATGTGGCACAAGGCCGAATGTAGGGTGCACCCAGTGAGGACCGAACTCACTACTCAGTCGTAATTGATCTAGCGAGACAAGCTTGCTAACCATTACACCACCTCAAGATATATGATAGCGCTCCCATTTTATCTTTCCCCATATAGTGATTTTCTAAGACCGGCTTAGATGTGGCACAAGTCCGAAAGTATGGAGCACCCAGTGAAGATTGAACTCACTACTCAGTCGTAATTGTTCTAGCGAGACAATCTTGCTAATCATTACATCATGTCGAGGTACCCGTATATATAACGATTTTCCAAGCGTAGCTTAGATGTTGCACAAGGCCGAAATTATGGGGCATTCAGTGAGGACCGAACTCAGTACTCAGTCTGAATCATTCTAGCGAGACAAGCTATCTAACCATTGCACTACATCGAGATATATGATAGAGCTCTCATTTTATCTTCCATATATATATATATATATATATATATATATATATATATATATATATATATATATATATATATATATATAATGACCGCCTTCTCCTCTCTCTCATTCTCTCTCTCTTTCTCTCTCTCTCTCAGTAAGTACAACAGAAGAGTAGTACACGACTAGTGAGTATGTGTCGGTTGACCAGCGTTCAATCTATTCGACTTCCCCAAGGCCTTCTCTCCTACTAAACTTATAGTAGGCGGAAGAGTCCAACATAGACTCTTTAGAGGGAGGACACCACAATATATATATATATATATGTGTGTGTTTGGGTGTGTTGATTATGTTTCGAAGTCTGCTAAGACTCTTCATATTTTCGAAAGTCAAAGTTTTATGTCTACTGAAAGATATTCCAGATTTTGGGGAAAGAATTCTCGAAGCTTTCAGTGTCATTTTTAATTAATTCTTAAGCCTTTTCCTTGCATTAGATTTGCGTTTCTCATGTGCAAGCTTGCAATAAAATAAATGCCTGTTAATTCGCTCATTGTCCATACTTAATTACGAAGGGATGATGCTTGGGTATGTTAGTTAATTGATAAACAAAATTTTATAGAAAGAAGACAAAAAAAAAACTCTACTCTCGGGGAAGTCTTCTAGAAAGCGTCAGTATGCGTGTATAAGGTGGTTATTGTATATTATTTGTTTACTAGAATAGCCTGTGAAAATTTGAGGGTTTTTCTATTTTAATATTCTAATGATTCTTAATTCCTAAGTTAATGAATGAGTAAGCCCATGGCGAGTTCTACGAGAATAAATTATCTGTGGAAATCCTTCTATCGCATTGTTAAATATTTGTGCTGAACAACTGCAGCAAAATATTCCAATAACAATCATAAATATGAATGTTGGTCGTCATTTTAAGAAGTAAGGGGGTACAAATGAAAAAAAATGAAATTGACAACTTTTTCCATTTCATTGAAATAGACATTAAACACTGATATCTTCTGTCTGTCTGTCTTTCTTTTTTCATTCATTCATTTTTATGACTGAAACCAAGTAGTGTCTTTTCCCCGCGATCAAAAATATTGACATTATTTATAATTAACACACAATAGCTACTAATATCTTTTTCCGATATGTATATATATATATATATATATATATATATATATATATATATATATAATTATTTATTTAAAAATATAATTCCAACACGCTACATACAGCAATCGCTATCACTTGACTTAATATATTTTTGCCCTTCCTTGCCTTTAAAGGAGTACCCTTTGCCGTGCTGATGTTGCTATATGCCTTCTTTCTTGCCTATCTCACACTGCGATTTTTTTTCTAAGCTCTATAGTAAACATTAAATCCGTTACGAAAAAAAACTAAACAAAATGAACACAAAACGATCAGCTTTAAAAAAGGACTCGTAACTGGAAAAAACCGAATGAAAAAGATTGTAAACAACAAATACTTTTTCACACCCAACCCAGTTCTGCGTAATCAGAATCAATGTTGAGTTTAAGCAAGCGAATGAGCCAATTGGAGTAAAGTGCCATGCAGATTTAAATTTTTGCCACTTGTGACGAATGCAGCTATCGATTTTTTTTTGCATGCTAGCATGCTAGTTAACATTCGTGGCAGTCATCTGTTGGCTCTCACGCTGGCCAACAGAATCTTCCTGCCTATTCGTGGCAGCCAGCTATAGGCTCTCACTGTGGCCAGTAGAAAATGGCCGCAAACTACATGAAAACTGCTGTAGAAGCATGAAAAAATCGATTATTTCCACTATCGATGTGAGTTGGGAAATGCAAAGTCGGTCTTCGCCTTCCCGCTAACTTGGAGCATGTGCATGTAAATTTGGGTGCAAATCCATCGAAAATTGCGGCCGTGCATTCGTTACACACACACGCTCACACACACACACACACACACATCCTGCCTTATATATATATATATATATATATATATATATATATATATATATATATATATATATGTATAAATGAAATATGTGGTGCAATTTAATTTATATTACAATGAGTCATTCAAACAAAAAGTAAATTAGTAAAGTTAATAATATAAAATGGCGAAATCACTTCGCTAACTAAATTTTAAAGATGCATTAACCTACTAATCACTGGATGAATGTTATGATCCTTGTTTTTAAATTATAAACTGTATTAGGTTTTCCTTAAATATGCAAGTACTTTCGACGGATTCTCCGGCCATCATCAGAAAACACATTCCATGCCTGATGATGACCGGAAGACCCGTCGAAAGTACTTCCATATTTAAGGAAGACCTAATACACTCTTTACGGTTCAGGTGTCCAGAATGCGTCCCACTCGACCCCCTCGTATCATTCCGTTGGAAGCTAGCCAGCAGCAAGAGGCTACGCGGAGGCCCAAAACGACACTTCAAGGATCAGTTGTAAATATCCCTGACAGGGGCCAACAACGATCCTGAGACTTTTCCTGGCGTTGAACCATCCGAGGTGGGGCTGAGACTAAGAGTCTAACTGTATGCATAAATAGGCTGCCCGATTTATCTAGCCACGTCTACCACCCACGCTCCCCTATGACTACTGTTCACGACTCTTCATTAGTAAACAGGGTTTTCACAGTAATCTTCGTCACCACCACCAGAGGGGAGAAAGGGAATGCGGAGAGAGGATGAGAGCCGTTGTGAGCGGCTATCGACGACGATTTGAGGTCTGGAGAGCGCTTTAGATTTAGAGCTTCGTTGAGGTTACAGTCTCTCGTCAGTACTGAAAAAATTCACGTTTTGCTCAGCGATGATGAAATCTTGCTCACTTTATTTTAGGATGATTGAATGAAACAAACCTATCATTCTCTCATTGAGCTGTGATAATATAATCTACCAGATTCTAACCATCCAGATTTTTGGAGGTGCACCCACAAGCCGTGGTATCATCTACATATATAATGATCTGAGAATGTTCTTATGTAGACCGTTAATATAAAGAAGAGGTTAGAACATGGGAGAGAGCCATGGGGTAGGCCAGCTCATATACCTCATATGACTGGCTATTAAAAATAGCCTCCTTATAATTATCAGAGAAGAAAGACTTGATAACTGAGAAAACTATCCCAGAGATTCAACAGCAGGTGAGTTTGTGTAGCAATTCCCCTATGTCACAGTTTGTCAAGGTCCTTCGAAATATCTAAGGCAGTCGTTTTCGAGATGTGTTTATTTAAAAGCGTTTCTATGTGTGATAATAGTTAAGACATCAGCAGTAGACCTAGAAGATTGAAAATAATACTATTTGTCGCCCAGGAAGTTGTTTTTTTATGGGATCAACAACTTTCTTGTGATAATAGCTTCAAAAAGTTTGCTGATGATAATAAGGAGGTTGGTAAGATTCCTTGGTCCCGTCGGGCTTTTTTTTTCTCTTGACAATGTACGTAGGCCATGTAAAAGGAGCGGATCCTTATATTTGAGAAAGCAAGCTCTTGGATCAAGGATTTGGCTGCTGTATTCAGCATCTTAGTGTTGACAGGAGCAAACGACATCCTCTCAGCCTCTGCAAAGCGACGTAGGCGACATAACATAAACCTTTTAAAACTTGACTGTGAACTACGACAGACGACGTAAATTTCGGGTACATTTTCGTGGGTATATATATGGGGTAGTTTTCAGGTGAGGATATAGCTCGACACGCATAGCTACATATTCAGCAGAAAACTTTCTAGATACTGTCTATCCTGGAAACAGTATTATTTGCTCCAAGAGCCGCTTCCATAATTTCTTGTCGCATAAAAGAAGTTCACCATTTTAATGATCGCGATACGCGCGAAAGATAAAAGACAAGGTTAACATGTGATAGATATGTATTCGACTCGCCAAAGCTGTGTTCTCAAATAACTGACGCATCGTTGCATATACTAGCAGAGGTATCCGACTTTAGCCGGGTTAGTAAGTAGTTAAAACGAATATAATCATCGCAAAAGTTATGATAGAATTAAAAGATCTGCAACAGGAAATATCACCTTTGCGTTAAGTATTAATTAAAAGATAAAGCAAATAATGTGGCTTACGGACAGATCACGTTGAAACACAGGTTCATATACTATCACCGAAGTTAAGCAACGTCGAGCCTGTTCAGTAACTAGATCAGCGACCGCTTGAGAATACACTCAATCTATATATCTATATGCCTATATTTATCCTTATTCTATGCATATCGATATATCTATCTATGCGTACACTTACTCTATTCATACTTAGTTCTATCTCACACCTCTCTCTCTATCAATCAATCTATCTATGCTTACGCTTATTCTATTCAAGCCTAGTTCTCTCTCCCACCCTCTCTCTATCCATCAATCTATCTATGCTTACACTTATTCTATTCATAACTAGATCACTCACTCACCTCTCTCTCTATCTATCAATCTATCTATGCTTAATCTTATTCTATTCATACCTGGATCTCTACCCCACTCTCTCTCTATCTATCAATCTATCTATGCTTACTCTTATTCTATTCCTACCTAGTTCTCTCCCCGACCACCCTCTCAATCTATCACTCTATCTATGCTTACACTTATTCTATTCAAGCCTAGTTCTCTCTCCCACCCTCTCTCTATCTATCAATCTATCTATGCTTACTCTTATTCTATTCATACCTGGATCTCTACCCCACCACTCTCTCAATCTATCACTCTATCTATACCTACACTTATTCTATTCAAGCCTAGTTCTCTCTCCCACCCTCTCTCTATCCATCAATCTATCTATGCTTACACTTATTCTATTCATAACTAGATCACTCACTCACCTCTCTCTCTATCAATCAATCTATCTATGCTTACTCTTATTCTATTCATACCTAGATGTCTCCCCCACCGTCTCTCTATCTATCAATCTATACTTACACTTATTCTATTCATGCCTAGATCTCTCTCCCACCCTCTCTATATCTATCAACCTATCTATGGTTACGCTTATTCTATCTATCTACTTTAGTCCCGTCATATTTATCTAGCTATATCAGTATGCTCATATCTATCTATCTATGTATCTATGTATCTATCTATCTATCTATCTATCTATCTATCTATCTATCTATCTATCTATCTCAGTCTCTTCACTACCTATCTATCTCCAAACAGAAATACAACTTTGTAATACCAATCCCGTACGATCACCTAAGTTAAGCAACGTCAAGGCTGGTCAGTACCTAAATGAGATACCAGGTGCAGTATGTTTAGATGTGCAGGTGGAATAATGGATAATTGTTCGGATTTGTTAATTGGAGTGCCGAGTTCTAATTCCAGATGCTTTGGTTATATTCGCTTACGTACGAATAAACTTAGGAAATGTATGAATCCGCATCTTCTCCCGTCAGCTATGGGTTAATTAGTAAGACGGGCATCACTAAACAATTACTATGTCAAAAAATAAAATTAAATTGCGTGAAGAATATATAGATTTCACCCTTAAATATCTCACATAGGTATATATGTCGCTAAAAGAATTTTGTATTTATGTGTAAATAAGTTCATATTTTTTGACTTTACTAAATCATCCCCTATACATATATTTATTTACATATATAAAATATTTCATATATACTTAGTTAAGTAAGTGGGTATCTAATTTTCGTCTGCATCAGTTAAAATCTATCTGTATAGCTACTTGTCTAAATCAATTCTTATCTCTCGACTTATGCAAATTAGTTCATGTTTATTTATCAATTCTTTTCGATGTTTCAAGAGTTTCTGGAATATGGAAGCCAATGGGAATTTTTCAAATTAGAATTTTCAACTTCGAATTGAACATAATTTTTTTTGCATTAGTCTTTTTTTTTTTTTTCAAAGCTGTTTCTTTTTTTTTTTTTTTAAAGTCTGTCGCGTGAAATAAATGTTTAACCGGAAATGTTAGATTTCTGAAATAAAAAAAGCAAAAAAAAAAAAAAAAAAAAAAAAAAAAGGATACTGCAGAGAAAATTGTTTGAAAAATAAGCGCGCTAGAGCAATTAAACATCTTGCCGGTGGGGCAAATTTGATAGAAATAATCTATAATAGTAATAAACTTTCCATCTGTTGTATTTGGCAGACAGAAGTATTTGTTTATCTCAATCAATTAACTCTGTCGTGGTGACAGTGCACGCTCCTAAATTTTGTAACTGTTAATAATAACTCACTTAAAAACAAAAACAACAAAAAAAAAACATTTTTCGTCCATTATTATATTTATTTTCGTCTTGGAAGTTAGCTGAATTTACCTGAAAACGAAAAATAATATCCACGCCTTATTATGATAAGAAGTATTACTGAAAGTACTAACACATCTACGGAACATACAGAACATCACATTCATTTTACAAATTTTGGAAAGCAATATCCTATATTTATAAGTGCTTTTGGCGAAAGATAGGATATTTTGGTACCATTTAGTTTTAAAAGAATTCTTAGGACAAAATATATAAAATTTATCAACAGTCGGATTTTCTCTTGTAAAAATAATGCTTAGGTAAGCAAAACAGTTGATCAGACATTATTTTGCAGTGGGAAATCGTTAGAATTTCTGCAATTACATTTGTTAGCATTATCGATATTAGTTACCTTGGAATTAACATTAATTTGGGGGCTTTATATTTGTTTAGAATTTTATTATTATGCTTTTTATAATTTTTTTCTAGATTACCAGTGTAGCTATCGCTTAATTTTAGTGTATTTCTGTTAAATATTTAACTGAGTGGATTATTTCTGCGGAAATGTTTATCACTTAAATGGAGCAACGCCTGCCCTAATTAGTACGAACCATTTGATTATATATATATATATATATATATATATATATGAATAAAAATGACAATAGGAAAACTAGTAATTGCTGGCGCGTTTCGTCAAATGTCGACTTTATCAAAGCAAAATACGAAATGAATTTAATCGAAACACGGTAACAATATGAAAATAGCGTTTCTCTACATTCCAGTTGCTAGGAACATTCTGTTTTTTGTTTTTATTAGTTACCTAGTTTCAATTAAATTCATTTCTTGTTTTGCTTTGATAAAGTCCACCTTGGACGAAACGCGCCAGCAATTACTAGTTTTCCTATTGTCATATTTATTCATAACTATTGTCTTCTCTACTGGTTAAATCGGAGAAATTTTCATATATATATATATATATATATATATATATATATATATATATATATATATATATATATATATGAATTCTACTTTGAATCCGGGGAGACATTTAGTCTCAATAGACGTTCAAAGTCTTGTTATAGCGTTGTTTGGCTATTCTTGTTAGATTTCTGACAACAAAACGGGATTGTAACTTAGAATACATAAAAAAAAAAAAAAACAATCAAAAAACAAATTAATAGCGTTTTATCAGACACTAAATTTTATCCAGTCACAATAAACTGTTGTACTCTCAATCAGGTCTCTTGCTTTGGACGTGTATTGGAATTCAAGATCAACTTAGTCCTCAAATGGGACTCGTTTATACGATCTGTGGGCTAAAGATGCTGGGAAAATTATCAGATCCTTGTACCTCCGAAGAAAGTACTTGACTTCTCCTGTTAGTTTTACATTTACAAGAGTCAGATCAAATACTAAAAGAATTATATGTTGTTCTTTTCTGTGCGATGTCCTTTCAGGATACTGGCGATCCTAACTCTTCCTGCCTTTTATTGTTTTGGTGATAGTGTTGAGGAGTTCTCTCCTTTTCACACAAATGGACTCACCCAGAGTTTACATATACTACTGCTAGTGAATACCCGGGAGAAGAACGAGAAAGAAGGACGAACGAGTACGAAGCAGACCGAAAGTAACACGTAAGAGTCACAGTGAGCATGCGCGTAGACTCAGTAAGAAGTCATACAGTGATACGTCGATACCAAAGATTGTATATATATTTTGCTACTAACCCGCATTCCTGGAACTACTAACCTGCATTACCAGTTTGTATTATTATATTAATAAATTTATTTCCTATATTGCTTCTTGGCGTTTGTTAATTATTGGTACCAGATTTGATCCCGGAATCCACAACAGTTAGTAAATGAAGTTTAGCATCACTCTTTGTTCTTGTTATGTCGTCTATTTGCACAAACCCATTAAGTACGTTACTCTCATTTCTTCCAGTTTCCTTTGCCCTCAATAGATTCTGTGTTAAATTTTCCAACCCCACTTTCAACTGTCTCTTTCTGATTGTAAATATTGGTTTCCTTGTAAAGGATTTTTTTTTTGGTTAAAATAATTCATAAGAAAAAAACGCATAGTTCAAAGAAATGTTTGAGGTGACATTTAATTTACAATGCCAAGGGAACACAACAAAGACTGATGACATGAGCCGAGTTTAGAAAAACAGACGATAAATTTATTAACACATCAAAAGATGAAAGAATTATATGAATTAAGTAGTTTGTGTGCCAAATGATGGCCAGTAACACACGTGTACATATAAATCACTGCCCAAATATGGCTGTTAAAGTCTTAGACAATAAAAAAATTACTATGCTGCATAAGGTCCGCAGGAAAGGTAAACAAAATGAAAGTTAATATAGAAATGGGAAACTACTTCTCTGTACGATTTTCAAAGAATAGCTATAATGTTCGAAGCAAAATTCGTGGTAATTGTGAAGAACAGAACAAATCTCATTAATCGAAGAATTTTTCTTGATGTGGGAGCGACATTGATGTTCTTTTCAAATTCTCGTTCGGTGGCTATCAGTTTTTTTTTTCTGTGTTGCTTTTTCCTTGACCGGGTCGACCTGGGTTCCTGCAGCAGCTGTTCGTCGACTCCACGTATTCAATTCAGTCTTTTGCATTTATTCACCAAAATTTATGCTCCAGATTTCCTCTTCGGAATTTGGAGGAAAGCCTTTTTGAAAACCAAACGCAGTTCTTTTCCAGAAATCGGAATGGTCCGATTTTTTAAAAAATTCAAACGTTTAAGCTAGAGCATAACACAGCGTGTGTATTCACTCAGAAAATCAGACAACACATGCTCAAGCAGCTTAAATTTCTTGTAGCTCCCAGTGTTCTTAAAATTCCCTAATTGTACAGATGTTCTGTCCATAAGATTCTCAGTGTTTATATTTCTGATACGACGCCCAACATATGGGCACATGGCCAAATGTTTAGAACGTTCGCATTCTGACCATGAGACCCGGGTTCGAATCTCACCCTGGTCGATTTGTCAGGAAAGAGATTTCCTGATTTTATCGGTCTGGAGTGTGGTGGACGATCCCAGGGTGCGGCACCCTTGGAAAGTGCCACGGGTTTACCCAAGCCTTGTGAGTGAAATTGGGTAGACGAAACCCTTCGGAGTCGTCGATACCTGTTCTAGCACAACCTCACAAGTCATCGTGGCCGAAGGCTTGGGCGTTCAACTGTAACTGTCTGCACAACATAGGTGCAGTATAAACCATGGCTCTGTGGGTGTTGAATAAACACAAATGCGCTTGAGCAAGCGTCTGCAATAGGGATAAGCTAGCTATACTACGCCCGACGCCGCTTGAAAACCAAACTCGAGTCATGTTCTTAAATAACGTAATCGGATCAAGACTTTCATTTGGATGACGTGCGTGGCGCCACACTCGTTAGGAAACTGTCTGCTGCATACAAGGCGCTTTGTCAGATCAATGACTAAAATGGCGTGGGTTCTTGACGGATCTATGACCGTATGAACTGGAGCCATAGTATCACAAAAAAATGAATTCTGTCTCATACCATAAATGGCATCACTTGGAGACTTTCCACAACAGCAACAACTAAAATGATTATCTCGAAAAGAAAATAATGGCATAATCAATAGTTTGATGTTCTACACTACTTCAAACAAAAAAGTAGACAGCTACCATCAATAGCAGAAGGAGCAATAACACCTGATAAATCTATTTCTTGAAGAATTTGTTTCAAAAGAGAGTTTTTATAAATTAGTATTGGCTGCTCGCCCAAAGAATACTAAATGTTTCCTTATAAGGAAACGGTTGATATCAACGTTACCATACAGTCTAAAAGTTTAGCATTTCTTCTCACCTTTTCTGTCCTTCAGTAGCTGTCTATATTTCTGAGATGAGGTATTATGTACACTATTTACATTATTCGGACTACTGCAATATGCGCTCTGGTAAAAACATGTATTGATACAGCAAAAAATTGCAATATGAGCACTGTTAAAAATAGTGGCTGAAGACATTAAGTTAATAATACTTAGAAATTCATACGCAGATGTCCGTCAAGGACACATGGCACAGTGGATAAAGGCGTTAGGTAGATCCAGTGAGAGGACCCAAACAGTGTGAGTTCAATATCTGGTTAAGACGGTGGAGAAATTGGGGAGGGGAAGTAACTGATAACTGACATCTATGCGTCATGGCAGATGGAATTTGAACAGTCTACCCCAGTGAAAGAAAGGGTTCAGTTCGACATTTCATCAACTTGAAGAAGGCTGGAGTATACAGCGGTCAAAACGTCGTAATAAATTAGCGACAAAGATGAGGACAATTTTCTGTCCTTGTCTATTGGGAGGTTTTAGTGTTTCCATCATGAGTATGGAACCAACACAGTGTCATCTGTTTTGCATATGTTATTAAGACTGTAAGTAGTTTATAACTTAGGTATCGACTATAAGTAGTTTATAACTTTAGTATCGTTAAATTCCCTGATTTATCAGAAAGCTAATTATCGACTAAATGAATTAAGTACGAAGTATGGTAATGCTGTGTTATCCCACATTTACGATCATAATTAAATTAAGTCAAAATAAACTTTAAAAAAAAATCTTGCAATGCGTTTAACGTTTTGCGATAGATTTGAAGCTGGGCTGGTGGTTGAATGCGCTGGTGCAATTCGACGTTGTTCGATATTTGATTGAAACGGGCGTCAGGTGATTTCCTTATCAGACGAAAATGCGTGCCGTGTGACGTGTCAGTAATTCTGGAATGTATATCATCATCCAAAAGGAAAACTTGAGAGAAAAAAAAAAATTATATTTAAGAAATGCTGTGTTTATTATCTTCAAGTTGCTGACGGGAAAGTCGGATTTTAATTGTTAAAATTTTCACACCAGCGAAGAAACGAGAGAGAGATATTTAAAAAAAGGAAAATCCAAACCAATTAAATCAGAATAAATACAGCGAAATGTCTGTCTGCTAATTAATCTATCTATCTATCTATCTATCTATCTATCTATCTATCTATCTATCTATCTATCTATCTCTGTCTGTTCCTTATCTATCTATCTATCTATCTATCTATCTATCTATCTATCTCTGTCTGTTCCTTATCTATCTATCTATCTATCTATCTATCTATCTATCTATCTATCTATCTATCTATCTATCTCTGTCTGTTCCTTATCTATCTATCTATCTATCTATCTATCTATCTATCTATCTATCTATCTATCTCTGTCTGTTCCTTATCTATCTATCTATCTATCTATCTATCTATCTATCTATCTATCTATCTCTGTCTGTTCCTTATCTATCTATCTATCTATCTATCTATCTATCTATCTATCTATCTATCTATCTATCTTTACTGTAATTCTGTTCATATCTAGCTATTAGCTTGGTGCAAAAATAATGACATTTTCTCACATAGTAACATATGTGAGAAAATGTCATTATTTTTGCACCAAACTAATATCTTCCACATATTTCTACACTGATGTCTGGAGTGATGTGAAGTAAAACTGAAGCAAATTTTGGCTTGTGTATCGCAGGTCTTTAGTGGAAATAGGAAATATTCTTCAAATTATGTTAAAAATCAATACTTATACTATTTATACTCCGAATTATATTACACACACACACGCATATATATATATATATATATATATATATATATATATATATATATATATATATATATATATATATTCCATTTTTTGAAACATGGTTAGAACTGTGTAGCTGAAAAACCATATTTTAAATCAATTAATTTATAATATTACTGCTCTGTAAATTTACATTGAGCACTATTTTGTAAAAATAAAAATATCTATAAGAAAACCGGATTATATATCTTACTGTTCCTTCTTTTTATTTATATATACATACATATATATATATATATATATATATATATATATATATATATATATATATATATGAGTAACACACACACACACATATATATATATATTCAGATTTATATTCTGTCCTTATTTTTATTTTTTCTATCACAAATTTCGGTCGTTGTGTCCCCTGGCCTGTCGAAAAATCACGTGGTCAAGATAAACACTCAGTTGTGGAGCAAGCTGAGGGAAGAATAATTCAACCTTGAGAAAAAGAGCTATTTATGGTGCCATGGAGCATCTCATTGTGCTAAAGTGGGATAGTCCATTGCTTGGGCTGTGATTGGCTGCTGGTACCTGAGTGGAGGTATTTCTATATAAATACCAGCTTGATTCATCAGTTAGTTTGCAGGGTTTGTATTAAGTTACAACCTGCTTTATTTTTGTCTGCCAGCTGGACGCTAGCTGGGACTCTTACGCCGGTAAGTGTTGTTTATTGTATTGTTATTCTACATCTCCTTTCCCCCCATCGCGTGTGGGTAGTGGCTTTTGGGGAGGGATGAGTTACTTTAAACCTGGCTGGTTGTGTGGAAGTAGTCTGGACAATGCCCGAGGGGGTTTTGTCCGTGTTATTGTAGACGGCTGAGCAGTGTTTGATGTTATTCCAGCGTCGAATGTTTGTGACACTGGTGTAGGGGTCTCGGGTAAGGCACTAGGTCTTGGAACTGGGATTGTTGGTGTATCCAGTTTTCTGAGAAATCGGCGATTTCGTAAGGTAATTCTACCTGATCCGTCAACTCTGATACGGTATTGGTGGTTGGGGAGGGTTTCAATGACCTGACCTGTTGTGCCCCATCGGTGGGTTGTTGGTCGTTGTAGTGCCACTATTTGTCCTTTTTGAAGGGGGTTTAAGGTGTGTGCTGTTCTGTTGTATCACTCTATGAGACGAGCGTTCCGCCGGGACAGACTTATCTCGCGATTTTGGGCTGCGGTTATCCAATTCGCGTGTGGCTTATAGAGTGGGGGTGGGATGGTATGTAGTCACGTAGTCGGTGGTGGAGTAGTAGTTGAGCAGGGGATGGCCCAATGTTTTGAATGGGCATATTCCTGTATTGGAGGATGGCTCTTGCTGGACGGTTATTG
Organism: Acanthosepion lycidas; assembly: GCA_963932145.1. Lineage (NCBI taxonomy): Eukaryota > Metazoa > Mollusca > Cephalopoda > Sepiida > Sepiidae > Acanthosepion > Acanthosepion lycidas. The sequence goes on along the minus strand of OZ010578.1, from coordinate 49,801,497 downwards.
TCCAACGATCCTTGGGCTCCTGTGTTGCCATTTACGATTCTCTTGGCCGTTTTGACAGCGAGCTCTGCACGACCATTGGATTGTGGGTAACCAGCAGATGATAACCTGTGTTTAACAGCCCAGTCCTGTAAAAATTGCTTGAATGGAAGAGATGTGAAGGGTGGCACACCATCACTGCTGAGTTCCTCAGGAGCGTCGTAGGCTTGAAATATGTCTCGGCAAATTGAAATAAATATGAATAATAATAATGGAAGATGTCCATGACGATTTGCTGAAATGGCCAATCAGGAGATGGTGTCAAATTGATTGGCTCTTTTGGTTGACTCGGGGCAATTTTTTAGCAGAACGTACAACCTGCTCTAATGTTACGAATTGAAGCATTCATCCCGGGCCAATAAACAGATACAATGGCACGTGCCTTCATGCTGTTAGACTCTATGATGTCTGATTGAGTGGGTTCAGCAGTGAATACATTTAGGAGTGCCTGTGAGATGTCTGCTGGGTTACGTGAGACAGCATCGGAGGCTCTGTGCCATTTCCCAGGGCAGTGCTGAATGGTGAATCTGTACCTGAGTGTTTTCTCCTTTAACCTGAATAATCGGGGTTTTGGATTTTACTAAGGTCTCTATCTCTGAATAATCCTTTTAGTGGTTCATGATCTGTAACCACTATGAGATTCGGGCAACCCATTACAAAAATGCGACATTTTTCCAATGCCCACGCAATTGCTGCTGCCTCGCCTTCAATAGGTGAATATCTGCATTCAGCAACAATGCAGAATCTGCTACCAGCAAATATCAGGTGCCAACCTTCAGGGCAGCAAACTGGGGCTTTGTAGGTGGTGCATGAGCAATACTTCTGCAGAAGTAGGAAGCCCATTCCGTCTTTGCTCCAATCTGGGGCAAGGCAGGTTATTCGTTCTTTTTGAAATGTAGCGATGCCTTTTCGGACTAAGTCAACTATGACCTTCTTTGACTGCTGGAATCCATCCTCGAGGCTTTTATTCCATATAAAGTGTGAGTCTCGTTTGACGAGATCACGAAATGGAAGCATGACTGGGCTTAGTGAGTATGCCCAAGCTACTTGGTTGACCAGCCCAAAGAATGATCTGGCATCGGTGAGTGTTTTTGGTATTGGGAAGCTTAATATTGCCTCCAGCATGGAGTTAGAAGGGGTTACACCAGAGGATGTTATCTGGAGGCCCCCAAACTGCACTGTGCCTTGGCAAAATTGGAATACGGTTTTTACTTTGCGGGGGATGTCTTTTATTACTTCATCATACCTTCGGGTGTAGGCATCTCCAGATGCTAGGTAACCTTGTGGCATCCTCAGGTACATGAACCTTCCCCATTCGGTGAGTGGCAGGGACTCTTTATCTAAGGGGATGGAGTGATATCCATCAACAGCATCCAACACTGTTTTCTTTTGCTTAGGTGGCACTTGTAGTGCTAGCTGGAATGGTGACCCTGTATGGTGTGTTTCCCGTTTGCACTGTGAATTCAGGTGTTGGTAGTTTATGGTTCTTCGTGGTTTGCAATTTTTCTTGGCGGTAATTACCATAGTTCTACACCAATCAGTGGGCATTCCGACGGGTACTGGGGTTATGATACCCCTTTTCACATCTTCCCAAAGACCCTGCCTTACGGGCTCTTTGAAGTGAAAAGGCACAGGAATTGGGTTATGTCTAGCTTTGGGGACTGCTCCTTTTTTGAGGTGTATATGTGTAGTGGGGCCAGACATTGGTGGGAATTCACCATTGTTCTTGAACGCCGTTACGGCGAATTGATTCAATAGCAATTTCTTGAGCCTATCAATGTTTTGTTCTGTTGAGGAAAAGGGAGTTTTTTGGGGCGCGTTGGAAGTTTTCCCTCGACTTTGCATTGTCGATTGCTTGCGTCCGATTTTTTATGTGTGCTTGTCGAGGGCATGTGTTGCATTGCTGTTTGGCGTAATATTGTAGTCGTCGGCTTCGGGAAGTCTTTGGACAGTATCCCTACATCAATGCAGGCTGCTTTGCTGAAGTATAGCCGCTGAATCTTTTTGCATATGTATAGGCCTTGTTTAGTTGTTCTTCCTTGGACGATGAATTCCACGGGAAGCCAACCCTGACATACAAGTGTAAAGCCTCCCACAGCTCGGACGACTTTTCTTAATGGAATGAGGTTGTTGGTAGTGAGCCCCATATTCAGAAGGTGCTTAAGTCCCCCGAGACATCCTAGTGCTGTGATTTCTGGGGATATTCTTAACTTGTCTGGGATCCGGTTTTGGTGAGAATGGAACAACATATGCATCAATTTCCCTTACCTGCCTGTGTCTTTAGATGTATACGTGCCTGTCGTTTGATTGAATGTGATGTGGGCGATAAGTGTGTCCATGGCAGCTTCATTAGCCTCTGGGATTTTCCTGACCGCTTGAGCCAGTTTCTTAGCCCGGCATACCCTCGATAGGTGATTGGGCTTCCCACAGTTACTACATGTTTGTCCCCATGCTGGGCATTTTAGCCGGCGGGATCCAGTTCCTGAGGTGCCATGCTGGTGGCTGCCACAGCCTAAGCAAGCCTGGTGGTTTGGTTTAATATTGCAGTTGCAATAGCTGCTGGTACGGATCCCCTCGTTGGCTTGTGGTGTACCCTTCTGTCTGCGGTATGTTGATAGCCGAGCAGCAGCTGTATCTGAAGCCCCGGCCATTGAGGTTTGGTCTCGCAATGCTGATTTGAATGCCTCGGCATGACGGATATTTTGCTCAAGGGATTTAAGTGCCCCAGCTTTGGCCAGTAGGTCAGCCTGGAGTGTGTCATTTGCTATTCCACGGATGATCAGGTCCTTGATGTATATATCAGACAGGTCATGCTCACACGAGGGGCAGGTAAAGTTACAATCAACGGCTACGGCTCTGAGGCGGACAAGGTAACTTTGTATTGGCTCATCCGCATCCTGAAACATGGAGGCAAAAGCAAGACGATGGACAATAGGACTTGACCTCTGGGTGACCAACGCTTCTACCATGTCAAGTAGCTTATCTGGATCAGTGGTAAAGAAGTCAGGGTGTGTGTTGATTATGGCGTTTTGCACAGCTTCATCAGCACAATTGTATAAGTGAATATTATCTTGGGAGCTTGGCATATTTGTCATCTTGGTAAAGACATCCCAGTCAATTCGGAACTTCCTGAATTGCTGTGGTGTCATCTCGAGATTGAGATGAGGAGGCTTGGCTGCTAGTGCCTGAATGCGGGTTGTCTGGGTGGTGGATTCCTTAGCCTGCTTGATGATACACAGGGCTTCTCCCATTAAAGTGACTCCCAGCTCCTTAAGCATAGATCGATCCAGCATTTGAAGGCTCTCGGTTGTCAGCTTCTCATCCGCAAACCTTGTTGCATGAGTTTTGGCCGAGTCAGTGGATATGCCTGCTTCATTGAAGAAGAGTTCCCAATTTTCGGGTGTCATAAATCCTGTTCGCAGCGCCATGTCGAACAATCACGTGGTCAAGATAAACACTCAGTTGTGAGTGAATAATAATTCAACCTTGAGAAAGAGAGCTATTTATGGTGCCATGGAGCATCTCATTGTGCTAAAGTGGGATAGTCCATTTCTTGGGCTGTGATTGGCTGCTGGTACCTGAGTGGAGGTATTTCTATATAAATATCAGCTTGATTCATCAGTTAGTTTGCAAACCGTATTAAGTTACAACCTGCTTTATTTTTGTCTGCTAGCTGGGACTCTTACGCCGGTAAGTGTTGTTTATTGTATTGTTATTCTACACGGCCTTCCTCAGGTGTATATCAATCTGGGTAACCTACAGGATATTCTGAACTTCATCAGCATCATCATCATCATCCCCTTGACTTTTGCAATCGTAGGGCGGATCTGAATGCAAAAGCGAAACGAATTCTTTTCCACAACGGTCTATTAATTATTAATGGCAGCCATCAGCAATTCTGGTACAGTCGTATCTGTCCATTGTTTGACGTTGTCCAACCAGATTTTGCGTCGGCGTCCTCTCCTATATCCACCTTCAACGATGGCTCTCATGATGCTCTTGCACACGTTGTCGAGCCTTGTAATGTGTTCAAACCATGCCATTTTTCTCTGTTTGACAGTGACGAGAAGAGGTTCCTAATGGCCCAGAAATCTTTTAACCGTTTTTTTTCACAAACTCATTGTTTTATTTTTGTTCCTAATAGAAAATGCTAGGAAGTTTTCTCATGCATTTATTCTCAAACGCTTGGATTCGTCTCTCTGTATATGCCAACAATGTCCACATTTCACATCCATATTGAAGAATAGAGACTACCAACGATTTGTACAGTCTGTACTTTATTTGAAAGCTGATTTTGTTCCTCCATATTCTTGTCAATTTGGTCATCGCTGCACACTTTAATCTACGGGGATAGATTGTTTCTAGTTCCACTGACCGCGTTTAAGTATATTTCGTCTATTTCTTATATTTAGTACTGGTCATTTATTGCACGCCCCTTTCCACTGAGTCCAAATATACACTGCCCGATCCAGAGATTGAACTCTCAATCACTATGCCACCAAAATTTGCAGACCAACGCTTTAATCTACTAGACCACTGTCCCGTTGTAGCTGAAACGTTGTGATAATCACAACAATGGTGGGGAAAATATTCTGAATATAAATAAATGTAAATTATGATAGAATTTATTTAAATAGAATTTATATCGCTTCCTAGGTATGTAAAAGAAAAAAAAATATATTGAAAAGACATGAGAAAGAGTAGAATAGTTAAAACCTTGGGCCACCCTGAACAAAATGGATGCAATTTGGAAATCTGTTCTACCAGACATCTTCAAGGGGAGATTGTTTCCAGTCACTGTAGAGGCGGTGCTAATGAATCGTGTCACTGTACATTAACTAAAACCCTACAGTCTAAGCTTGATGGAACCCACACTCGGTTGTTGAGAGGTATACTTAACATCTCTCGGAGACAACATCGAACTAAATCACAGCTCTATTGACCCATTCCTGATATTTTTACAATCTTACGCGAAGGGAGAATCCGCTTTGCTGCTAGCGAGCAAAAGAACTCGCGATTCATCTGTTTTGCTGGACAACTAGACATGGAGAAAGACGGGTTGTTCGCCAAGCAGCCAGCAACATTGATAAGCTATGTTATTACACAATGTGTCTCACTAATGACTTTCCGAACTTGGTGAAGTATCATGATAGTTGGCGTAATAGACCAATTAATGTCCGAGCTAGGTCGACCGAAAAAAAAAAAAAATTATTCGTAACTTCTCATCCCAGAAATTCAGACAGAAATTATGTTAAATATCTTCCGACATCTTTTGATGTAATAAAGCTATTAGGTTGGTGCAAAAATAATGACGTAATAATGTCGATTTTTGACGTTAAAAATACGTCAAAAACATTATTACGTCATTATTTTTGCACCAACCTAATAATAGTCTTTCAGCGCCTATGTCTGAGTTTCAGATGACCACGAAGACAGCAATAAGCTCTATTGGGTTGAAAGGGTCCAACGTAAGCTGGCGTCATGCTATGAAAATGCACATTAACTCATTTTTGAGTAGAGTCACATTGTAGGCAATGGAGATTAAATTCGGAGAATTTCAATGTATGTTGGTTTAGACGATTCGGTGGTAATTCAGCGTTGGAAACTATTAATCCGGTAGACCAGGTTCTAGACGGTAATTTAGAGGACGCACTAAGATCGACATATCGCGAAGGCTGCAGTGTCAGTTGGTTGGTTATATTTTTTTAGAGGCATATCAACCTGTTTGGGTTATTTAATGCCGAAATTT
>OZ010578.1:49770712-49788212 GCA_963932145.1 Acanthosepion lycidas | reverse complement strand
TCTTCTTACGAGTACAGCCCACAGCTTACGATGGGCATTAACTTTGTAAAATATGTTTATTTTATTTTAATTTATTTTTGCTAATTGCTCAGTGGAAATTGTCTTGATGCCATTTCTGACCTGGGCGGGACCCAGGAAGAAATGAGTACACACTACGAATCAAAGGAAATAAAATAATAATAATAATAATTATAATAATAATAATGATAATAATAATAATAATAATAATAATAATAATAATAATAGAAATCTCGAAAATGTGGCATATGGGAACATCAACAATCCCTGTTGTAGTTGGAGCCCTAGGACTGGTTGGAAAAGATTGCAGTAGACTCATTGAAGGGATTCCTGGAAGTCCATGCCTCAAGGAGATACAAAAAAATTGTTCTGACAAGTACAGCCCACACTTTACGAAGGGCTTTATCTATGTAATTTTTTTTTTTTTTTTGGTCAGTGGAAAGTGTCATGATGCCATTTCTAACGTTAGGTCCCTGGGCGGGACCCGGAAAGAAATGTGTAAACGCCAGAAATCAAAGAAAAAAAAAAAATAATTCTCACTGTGCATTTATTTATACTTTTGCTGTGAATGCATTTATATATTTCCTGTCCGAACGAAAGGCGAACATATCTACACTTATCTACTCTTTGAGAAAAAAAAATATTAGTAAAATTTCAGAGCTCAATTAGAGACGTTAGATGGATAAGTAGATTTTAGAAGGAACCTGAAATCCATTCCTAAACAGAAAGCAAGGGATAAACCTCCAATCCTGTTCGAAAGATTTGTGAGGTGTGTAAACCCGATTATGGGAAGACCCATCTGCAATAGAGGAGAACAAAATTAGTAATATTGATAAGAAAAAAACATTATTAAGTAAAATAGCTAAATAATTAGTAAGAAAAATGTCAAAGTTCAAGGAGAGACATTAGAAGTATAGAGTTGAACTAGACTTCAGAAGGAACCGGGAACCAATTTCTAAACATATATATATATATATATATATATATATATATATATATATATATATATATATATAGATAGATAGATAGATAGATAGATTCCTGCCTCAAAAACAAATCTAGTCTCACTGACAAAACTCACCTGGCCGTGCGTCTCGAAAAGGACCTCCAGTCGAGGGGCAAGAATTGGCTGGTCAACTTCAACGCTTCTAAGACAAAACTGCTCTCTATTAATCACCACAGAGATCCTTCCCTCCCTCCATTAGAATGTCTGGCGCTCAACTTCTCGAGAGCAACTCTCTGCGTCTTCTCGGTCTCACGTTGACTGCTGACCTGAGATGGAATAAATACATTGAGTCAATTGCTTCGTCCACCGCAAGGAAAGTTGGCTCCCTGAGCCGCGCCAGGAAGTTTTTCTCCCCGGAGTCGATCCTCCAGATCTACAAATCAACAATTCGCCCTTGCATGGAGTATTGCTGCCATATATAGTCTGGTGCCCCTTCTGTTTGCCTCGGGGTTCTTGATAGGCTCCAGAGGCGGATATGCAATGTAGTTGGCCCTGCTCTGTCGTCTCGTCTACAGTCACTTTCTCACAGACGCGCCGTCGCCTCCCTCTGTCTGTTCTACAAATACTTCCATGGAAATTGCTCCGTGGAGCTGCATTCGCTGGTTCCCAGACGTCATGAGTTCAAGCGCCATACGAGGCTGGCATCCCGCTCTCAACCCTTCACTGTCGAAACTCCTAAATGTAGCCGTCTCTTCTACTCTAATAGGTTCATGTCTCGCAGCTCTCGCCTGTGGAACTCTCTTTCTTATTCCAGTTTCCCTGAGAGCTATAATCTCCAGCTATTCAAGTGTAATGTCAATCGACATCTCCAGTTGCCTTGATCTATGCACTACCCCCATCCTTTCTTCTATCGCTCCTATCTGATCTTGCTCTAAATTTTCTGTAACCCCTTGCATCCTAGTGGCTTCCCGCCTTGCTTGGGGTGAAATGCTTACAAAGTTTAAGAGTTATTGCCTGTAAAGAAATATGGATATAAAAATAAAATAAGATAAAAATTAGAACAATAAGAAGGTTGATAGGATTACAGGTGAGGGATATATTTATTTTGTTAGGGAGCTTAGGAATCTGTCAGGGCATGAATAACTATTAAGGTATAATTTCTATAAATCAACTCACTATCAACTAAAAATCTGGTGGAAAATAAATTAATTTTTTTAACGATAGTTATTTTCTTCCGTCAGTTATTTTAAGGTACGCAAAAGAGATTCTTTATCAAATTTGTCAGTCACAAAAATGACTATTAAGATTGCAAAAGCATGAAATGTAGCTATCTGTGGAAAAATTCAAATTGCTCAAAAATGAGGGTTCAACTTAAGTTCAATTACAAGTCGATTTGGAATAATATCTGTCTATCTTGGTCTGTTGAATCTATCTATCTATCTATCTATCTATCTATCTATCTATCTATCTATCTATCTATCTATCTATCTATCTCTTTGTCTTGGTCTGTTCAAATCTATTTATCTATCTTTGTTCAAATCTAACTATCTATCTTGGTCTGTTCATATCTATCTATCTTGATCTATGCAAATCTATCTATCTATCTATCTATCTATCTATCTATCTTGGTCTGTTCAAATCTATCTATCTATCTATCTATCTATCTATCTATTTATTTATCTCTTTGTCTTGGTCTGTTCAAATCTATTTATCAATCTTTGTTCAAATCTAACTATCTATCTTGGTCTGTTCATATCTATCTATCTTGGTCTGTTCATATCTATCTATCTTGGTCTATGCAAATCTATCTATCTATCTATCTATCTTGGTCTGTTCAAATCTATCTATCTATCTATCTATCTATCTATCTATCTATCTATCTATCTATCTATCTGCTCTTTCTATAAATGATAATAGCGGAGCTGGTTTTGCTTTAGTACTATATATATATATGTATATATATATATATATATATATATATATATATATATATATGTATTATTTAAACTTTATTTTAGTGAATTCCTTTTTTTTATTTTAAAATAGTTTGCATTACGTGTCTTGGCCTGCGCACTCGAGAACATTTACAAGAGTAAATATCTCCTTTTCGGTATTAATTTTCATTCAAGTGTGCTTGTATATAGACGACATACATACAAGAGTGTGTTTATAAGTGTAGCCACTAAAAGTAACTTTAAAAAACTGTCGGATTAGAATAAATTCATTAATTCTTCACACACACACACACACACACACACATATATATATATATATATATATATATATATATATATAGATAGATAGATAGATAGATAGATAGATAGACTAAAATGAGGATTGGAAAAAAGGCATCTAATATTTAATATAGTGATATTTATTTATAATATATGAATTTTTACAGAGAAGAATTAAAACTTTGTTACTTAATATTTGATTTACAGTGTTTTTTTTTTCTTAGAAAAATAATTTGTGTTTTCCTTTTTTTAACATTTTTTACTTTAACCGCCTTCGATTAGCTTTTCAAAAAGTTTTTACCTGTTTCTATCTCCACGTGTTGGTGCTTACGTTTTGAACAAATGAAATAAAATGAAACACACTAGCGACAAAAATCAAGAGTAGACATAGCGACAAAGGTTGCACCAACATATGCCAGCCTCGTAATGGGATGTCATGAACTAAAAATCTATGACCGCACCTCAGAATCTATGGGAATTACTTCAGTTGCAACATAAAATAAAACTGGAAAATATATCTAAATGACTGATCCATTCTGTGGAATGTAATCTGGATAATCTAAAGACATTCCAAACATGCATTAATAATATAAATCCTTTCATCGAATTCACTATGGAATAGAGCAACAAAAACAGAACTTCCCTTTTTAGACATATTAATAACAAAAACAGTAAACTAGAAACCGGCATATACTTTAAATCGACTGACTCTCGACAATATCTTGTTTTTACATATCAACCGAAACACACTTGTAACATTCCACTCATCCTGGCCAAGCGGATAAGTACAATAGTCTCAAGCACAAACACGAGGGAGTACAGCCTAGAAGGGATGAAAACAATATTTATCAAGAGAAAATACCCACAAAGTTTGATAGACAATAGTATTGAAAGAGCAAAACAAATTAACATCCGCACACTTAAACGTAATATCTCATATCCCAACTTTCAACCCAAAGAACACAGGAATCTACACACACGTGCAACTAAATCTACCAATCCCACTAAAGGACAAAAAAATGAAATTCCTATTACAAAAATATCCAATCATAAAAAGTAAACGACAACCTAAATCACTAAAAAAGATATTAACGAGTGTAAAAATGCAGAACACAATTAATGACCCTCAGGTGACAAAATGCAAACTAACACTTTGCCGGATATGCAACTACCTATTAGATAGCCATGAATTTCAGTTCAAGGATGGATCAAAATTCAAAATGATTTCTCGTGCGACTTAGAGAATTTAAAATCCATAATTACATGCAAAGGTTGCCACTGGCATTACATTGACCAAAGCCGCCTGCCATTCCGGCAAAAGATGACAAATCATCGCTAGCAAATTAGGGACTCCCCATATTAGAAAAATATCCCTTTGTCAGCATAAAAGAAATGAGGAGGACAAAATCTGCCAAAATTTTAGTGTCTTTCCATTTTACCAGTGCAGCAACAGAACAACTGAAGAAAGGCGGATTAATACGGAAACATTTTTCATCAAAAGGTTCGTACCCATACTAAATTGATTGCATAAATAGATTCTACTAAATTACCCTTATCATAAACGACATATATAGCCAGTTACACCCTTTGATTTTCATTTATTTCATTGGTACAAAACAAGCATCAACAAGTGAAGATGGAAACAGCTAATCGAAGCCGGTTAAAGTAAAAAAAAATAATTTTTCTAAGAAAATAAAAACCCACTGAAAATCCAATTGTAAGTAACAACGTTTTAATTCTTCTCTGTAAAAATTTATATATTATAAATAAATGTCACTATATTAAATATTAGGTGCCATTTTTTACTATTCTCCTTTTAGTCTTTACAATAAGTTTTTGTACAGAATCTTTCTAACAATTTTTTTCTATTATACCTATACATATTAGGTTGGTGCAAAAATAATGTCGTTTTTTGAAGTTAAAAATACGTCAACCTAATACGTTCACACACACAAAGAAAAACACACACACACACACACATATATATATATATATATATATATATATATATATGTATATATATATATATATATATATATGTATATATATATATATATATATATATATATATATATATATATATATATATATATATATAGTATAATTTTCCAGAATAATTCTGTGAATGAAACAAATTGGGATAAGAATGACAATTTGAAAAATCTTATTTTTTTGGTAATGTTATGAGATTTTTTCCAGTTTTCATTCTCATCCCAATTGTCTAATCCAAAGGAAATTTAATTAATTTAATTATATTGTCCACATGGAAAAAAAAAACTCTTGGTATAAAGGAAATTAGCATTAATCAGAAAGAGGCTTACGCAGAAGCGTCTCTCTTTTTGAAATTTTGGATTTAATGTAACTCTGACAAAAAATCATTTCGCTTTTTTTGCCTTGATATATATATATATATATATATATATATATATATATATATATATATATATATATATATATATGTCTGTGTGTATTTTGGCTGTTTTGTGTGTGCGTTTAAAGCTTATGAAAGACAAATGTTCGATGTGGTGTTCAAACTAAAGAACTTTTCAGTTCCCAAGTTGAATGTTCTTACTGTAATTCCCAATGTAGATGGCAATTTATACAGCACACGAGGATGCGATGGATAAATCGTCGACTAAATACAGCAAAATCAATATGACCCTGACATCTCCTTTTACCAGGTATATTTACCAAAATTATACAAATAACTTGAATCAATAACTCGAATCAAGTGCTTTGATGAGGTAGTGTTACCTTGGGTCAAGTGGTTGGCTCCTGGATTGCTCAATATCTATCAAAAAGACACTGCAACATGCCAGACAAGCAGGAGTACCTAGTCATTGTTGTCAGGCAGTTTCTCTGGCTACATTACTTCATACATCTTGCCACCTCACTCTGCAGACTGCAGTCCCCTTGTTTATTATGTGAGGGGCGCAGTTGAGCGAGAGACCAATAAAACTTCTTGTAACACTAAGACAGTGATTATGGCAGCATTCACAAACATAATCAAGGAGACCATCCAGAACAGTTCCAGGAGATCCCGAAGTCGTCCGGAGATCGTGGTTGAAGCCAAAGGCGATTTTACTGAATAAATTTACCCTTTATATTTAAGGATAAATTTGTGTAATTTTGGTAAATACATCTGTTAAAATGGCATGTGGGTGTTATTGTCATTTTTGCTTTATGTAGAGGACAATTTATCAGTCGTGCCTTATATATATATATATATATATATATATATATATATATATATATATATATGAGTTATGAAGAACTTCGTAATCCGTATGAATAATCCCATGGAGGATGAAATCCTGAGAGCTCAATGTAAATCCAGAGCTAATATTTTAAAGAAAAACAGACCACTTTAAAGTAAAATTAAATGAAACGAAAAACATTTTTTCGTTTCATTTGATTTTTGGAAGTGCTATCTGATGATCCGGCGTCCTTTAAAAGGGCTCTGGGGAAATAAATTATCATAATGGTACCTTAAAGTGGTCTGTTTTTCTTCAATATATATATATATATATATATATATATATATATATTGGTTAATATTTCTGTTAAAATGGCATGTGGGCCCTTTTGACCTTTTTGCCTAATCTAGATGACACTTTACAACTCGTATGATCTATCTATCTATCTATCTATATACATATATATATATATATATATATAGGTATGTGTGTGTATGTCAAACAATTATATATATATATATATATATATATATATATATATATATATATATATATATATATATATATATCAGGCGTAAATAAAGTAACTATGAAATTTGTAACCCAAAACAAAACACAAGTTGGGAAGAATGAGATATTAAAGAAAATATTTTATTAGGAAACGAACAATAAATAAAAGTAACATTTCTCAAAAGACTAAGCACGAATTTCAAAGGAAATTTGTAGTCTTTCATGAAATATTTGAATAGCAGGTGTTGTCAAAATTAACTCCTTTAATAAGATTCTTCAAATTCTCAGGTGTTTGGAATTTTTTGTTTTTCCTGTAAACCGCATTTTTAATATGGCCATTTTTCTCTCTCACTCCCTGTCTTTTTCGCTCTCTCTCTCTCCCTCTGTTTCTTTCTCTGTCTTTCTCTTTCTCTTTCTATAATTGATTACCTTTTACTCCCCTATCGAGAATACATTTTCTGCCTCACAACATGAGTTGTTGTTGGTGGTGTTGTTGTTTTTCCCGTAGGTTTTTATCGAATCGGTTTTTAGGAGATGCTTTTGGAAGCACCCCACCAAATTGTTTTGAAGCAGGCCTCATCTTTTTCTTTGACTGCTTGACTGCTTGCTGGAGAAATCAGTCTGCATTTTTATTTAACCCATAGCTGGGAAAAGAGACAAGATATGTGTTCATAATTTTCAAAATGTAAACCCCTCTACCAAAAAAACCGAAGCCATTCACTAATGGGTTAAATAATTTCAGCATCCAAGTTGATTAATTAAAACAAAGAATTCACAAAAATTACTAATTATTAAATCCAAAGGATGGACAGAAAATGTTACCCTACATACAGGTTGTATCAAAAATACTTTTACAAACTTTGGGGAGGGTTCCTATGGACAGAAGTTCATAGAAACAACTGTCTGCAAATCCTTCGCTTTTGAGTTATTAAGAATGTTTACGATAGGTGGCGGTATGTTGCGATGTAGACTAGGTTACATTTGTCATTCGTGTATATTTATGGCTAGTCTGTCTTCAACGTTTGACGTGTGTTGTAGTGAGTTAACTGAGAAGTGTTCCGTTTAACAATGGCAGGATATTCATATCGTGAGCAGGCAGATGTTATTTTTACATAAGATCGCGCAAATAATAATGGGCACGAGGCTGCACGACTGTATCAGATTGCGTTTCCAGACCGAAGACAGACGAGTCATCCAACTTTTGCTGCTGTTTATCGTCGCTGAGACAGGACCCGTGGCATAACAAACTACGGATCCCGAAAAACACATCCTGCAGGCTGTCAGAGATGATTCAAGTGTCAACACACGTCAAGTGTCCCTAGCATGCCAAATATTTCATAGTACCACATGCAAGGTACTTCAAGAGCAGCTTCGTATCACTTGCAACGTGTGCAAAGTCTTTCGACCTCTGATCGGAAACCATGAGAGAACTTTTGTTGATTTTTTATTTCACAAACTGCCGATCCGTTGTTTTGTCTCTTCAGTCTTATTTACGGATGAGACAACATTTGCAAGAGATGGAAAAAACAAATTTACACAACTAACATTTGTGGGCAGATCGGAATCCCTATGCTACAATACAATCCAGACACCAGCATCAGCTTACGATTAATGTGTGGGATGGAATTGTAGGCGACTGTCTGCTAGGTCCATATGTTCTCCCAACACGTCTTACAAGAGCTGTCTACAGGGACTTTATTTCAAACACACTTACATACCTGCTAGAGGATGTTCCCCTGCTAATACGAAGACGGATGTGGTTCATCCATTGTGGGGGCTCCAGCACATTTTAGTGTTATTATTCTCGATGCAATGACTAACATCTACCATGAACGATGGATAAGTAGAGGACTGGTTTTATGGCCTACACGTGGCCCAGACATCAATCATTTGGACATTATTTGTGGGGCGGGACGAAGACATTTTGGACATTTGTAATGAGTTGCTGGGTGGAGGTACAAAGATGGCCTTTTGGGTATAGGTTTATATTTTATTATTTTACCTCCTTTTCGTGTCAAGAATCCACCTTCAAATTTATATAAGTATTTTTCATAAACAATATATATATATATATATATATATGACTTTTGGGAATTTTGGTTATTTAATGTCAAAATCTTTTTCTTAAACTTGAATACAGGTGTACTAGGTTGGGTTAATAGTTAGCGTTTAGGTAAACAATACTTGTGTTTTTAATTGAGTGCGCAAGCATTTCCGAAACTGGAGTTCTGTTTGTGGGTGCCTTAAGCCCCCACTCCGACGAGTGATGCAGTCAGCTTATCTTAGTACTGATCATTGCTGACCTTTTTAAATCAATATAACTGCTTTGTAGGAATACAAAAGGCGATAATCTCCTTTTGGGCGAGAGGAAGTCACACCTGGCACGTGGCAGCTTCTTAGTAACGCCACTTCATCGAGTGAGAAAAGTGATCAGTCGTTCAGTCAGTTTCCAGGAGTCAAACCGTGAATCGTCTCGCCCAGTATTCTGAGCGAGGGAACCAGCTGCTCGCAAGCCCATGTATGCTGTTTTCCCATATAAATATTGTCTATTTTGGAGAGAAAAAAAAGACTTGCCGTTTCCTTGTCTTGGTAGAGGAGGTGGGGGGTATATGTACTCGCTAGCGACATATCAGATGATCCGGTGCGCTCGAATCTGGAATCCTAAGTATGTTTTCTCCACAAACACAGAATTATCTCCGTCATCTCCAACTCCCGTTAGGAATTATTATAAGTTAGACATTTCAACTCTATTCACACTGCTTGTTGTTGTATGTATGTCTTATATCTTCTCTGCGTGGGACATATGTAAATATATGTATATATATATATATATATATATATATATATATATATATATATATATATATATATATATATAAATTTTGTGTATGACTATCTCTGAGAACAAAGCATTTATGTCATTCCTTTACTTTTAGCTATTCCGTTCCGTCCGTGAAATGAAGCGTCATTATATAATGGACATAATAATAAGAATAATGAGGGGTAAGGAAATGTAAATTGGACAATACTCACCTTCTTCCATGAATCACTCATTACTATAAGACTATAATTAAAATATACAATCTTCCAAAATTATTAAAAGTCGTTAATATACTTGGAATACGGTGAAAATTTATCACTAAGAAATGTCTTTTAGATAAGTATAGGAAATCTGAAAACCGAAAGTTTCCCCGTTTGTATTAGGTTGGTGCAAAAATAATGTCGTTTTCTCACATATGTTACTACGTGAGAAAACGACACTATTCTTGCACCAACCTAATATTAGGTTGGTGCAAAAATAATGTCGTTTTCTCACATATGTAAGAAAAACGACACTATTTTTGCACCAACCTAATACCCCCCAACCCCCAGTTCTTCTTCTATATGTCGTGTCCCTTCAGGACGTAGGCGATCATGGCTCGTCACAATTTCCTGTCTGTTGTTACCCAATGACTTTCCCCTTGTTAAACCTTATGCGCCATACGTTCAATCAAGCTCGCTAGATACTTATTTACGCTATTTACATTGCTGAAACTGTTGGCTTCATCTTCTTGTCATATTTTCGACGTTTGTACGATCTGACCATGTTCCGGTGATTGGAATTTCGATCTGAACCCTTTATTGCGTCCACGGAGCTAGATTCTTCTAGTTCAACGTGACATGCATTTCCGGAGGGGTAACAAAGAGCCTTGGCAGCTAAAAATAGGCCTGAGCGGAATACCAACTTAATGAATTTGGGAGAGACCTTATATGTGAGGTAGTTTGCTCTAACGTTGTGACAACTGCCTGTATGTCTTATGTGGGACGTAGTCCTTGATCTTGATTAGGATCTGCAACACTTTTCGTTCTGTTTTCATTGTTGGATCTTTCTTTACTTTACTATAGCTACCATTTCTAATAAGGTTTTCCAGTTTTCCTGTATAGTTTTGTTCATCACTACAGTCGCATTGCCTTTGTCAGCTGGTTGTATGATGATGTTCTCATCTGAAAAAGACCAGATCGTACAGTGACCAAAAGGTCCTGAAAATGGCAAGGAAGATCAGGATCACAGTCTGAACAATGTAAATAGCGTAAATAATTGCAATAGCTAATCTCAGAAATTATGACAGATCCTGAAGAAGGCTGGAGCGTATAGCGGCCGAAATGTCGGGAATATGGCAATGAAGATGAGGACAACAATCTGAAAATTTTAAATCGCGTAAATAATTACAATACCTCATCTCATAAATATAGACAGATCCTAAAGAAGTCCGGAGCTTACAGCGGCCGAAATGTCGAGAATATGGCAATGAAGATGAGGACAACAGTCTGAACAATGTAAATAGCGTAAATATTTAAAATACTTCATCGCATAAATATAGACAGATACGAGTTTGGTTATGCTTGTTTTCCCTACGGACTCTTCCCTTCAAACTGTCCTGTGAGTATAAATCTCTCTTTCCTTATTATGTAACCTAAAAATTTTAGATCAGTCTCCGTGATGTTATGTACAAGCTCCCATTTTGTTTACATTTCCTTTAAAACTTCGTCGTTACTCACAACGTTCGGTCAATGATAATCGAAGATCGCTTGTCTATAACCATATTGCTGTTACTTCCTGTTTCTTCTTAATGTTTGAGGAGTTAAATTAAATAATTTACTTTCGAAACCGGAAGCTGTGTGCATATAAATATGGAATGCGCTTTCAGCAAGTGGCGTCAGTAAATGCCACCGCAAGAAAAAAAAATGCCTGCAGCAATGTTAAAATATATTAATTTCAATTGATAAGCCGAATTTATTGATGTGACTATGATATTTATATTCCAAGGGATATTTTTCCTCGTCCATCGGGCCAAAATACAAAAAAAAAAAAACATTATGATGATAGAATACTGGCAGAGTTGTAAATAACGTAAAACTATTTTCGATCATATCACTTGTATTATTTCTCTTACGGTTATACATGAGATAAGTTGGTAAGAGCAATGATGCAGGTCAGGTAACTGAAAATCGATAAAAACGCAGTGTAGGCCATCAAAGAAAATTTTCCAATAAACAGCGCGCCAAAGAAATACAAGGAAAGCAGCCGATTTAATTTTGGTTTGCGATTGGCTGTTAACAAAATGACGTCATATTTACAGTGAAAGCTGCATCATCGTTAAAGCAGAGGTTCACGACTGGCCCGTAAGAACTTTTGAGCTAATCTACGGATGAAAAGAAATGTTGTGGCCATAATTCTTTCCTGTTCGCAAGTCAATGGGCCTGAATATTCCTTGGATTAAGTAGGTTTCAGAATAAGGTCAAGAGATGAAAAACAGAAATTACACAAAGATTTGATCGTTTTTTCTAGTTTTTAACACACGATTTTCTTATTAGAACAGTCAGTGTATTTTAAATATTATACTTTTTTTTTGTCTCTTTATATCTAAGCCTCTCTCAGTTTATTCATATCTATCTATCTATCTATCTATCTATCTATCTATCTATCTATCTATCTAATCGGTTCGTATCTATCTATCTATCTATCTATCCTTATTTCTTATCTATCTATCTATCTATCTATCTATCTATCTATCTATCTATCTATTCTTATCTATCTATCTATCTATCTATTCTTATCTATCTATCTATCTATCTATTCTTATCTATCTATCTATGTGTACGCTTATTCTATTCATTACAATTGTTAACAAAAAAAAAAAAAAAAAAAATTCAAATGGTGTCGCGACTGCAAACATCGTTTTTAGCTAATTTGAGGGCGTTGAATCTGAAAATGACCTTACTTGTTCTTGGTTAGCTACCATTTTTGCTGTACCACAATGCCATATTTTGGGGAAAAAAACATTTTTCTCATTTTTTTTGTATATATGATATTGACGAATGGCAATATTTCTCAAAATAAAATCGTAAAAACCTCTTAATTCGTATTTAAACCAACAAATATTGGTCTGCTTATTGAGAAATACTATTTTTGAAATAACAATCAGACCCTAAGTCTTTAAAAAGAACATGATTGAATATATCAGGACCAACAAATATTTTCATCAAATCATTTAATAAAATAACAACAGAAATAAAACCTTCGTGAACAAAAGAACTATGGTAAAGATTTTCTCTTTCTTGGTTATCTGTCATGTTCAATGTTGTTTAAGTCCCTTTAGATACTCCAGCAGTATCATGTACAAAGGAATAGGTGCATTCAATTGGGATGTCTTTTGTTGGAGTTTCTTTCCAACTGTGAAAACAAAATGCTTTCAATGTGCTTGGTTTGCTTTCATAGTGAATGAATAAATGTGATGGGATAAATTTGTGATTATCAAAAACAGATTTTAGGGTTTCATTTTTTATGTCACTTTAATTATCAGCTTTACTAAAGTTTATTACTGATAAAGTTTTTCAGTTAATTTGAATTTTGGCGATAAATTTGAAAACCTCGGTACTTCTATTTTAAAGTCTTTGACACAAAAACACTTTTTTCTTATTTAAATAGTTTATTTCAAGTTTCTGACATAAATTGCTCGGCCTACCTAAAAATTGATAGGTTTCTACGACCTTTATTAACTAATTTTTGCGATCAGCTAAGATCGTAAATTGATCTTTTTTTTCAAAAAAAATGTCAGTACAAAGAAATGGTAGTTATCTAAAACTGAGGCCATTTTTGAATCAGAACCATCAAAGTAGTTTATAAAATAACGTGTTTTCTTTCTTGGCATCAGTGCTGACCAGTTTTATCTATCTATCTATCTATCTATCTATGGATATGTATTTTAACTATCTATCTGCAGACAGAAAACAGTAAATAAATTGTCGTCTATCCTCATTGATATGCAGATTTTGGTCAGCATTTTGTTGATGTATTTGAATAAAAGGCTTCCGATTGCCTAATAAAATATTCATTTATTATAAAGAACGAATGGAACATTAATCTTAATATAATTATTTCCGCCGAATTAAATTTATCAATTTTTAATTTTATTTCATAGAATGTGGCAGAAAAATCGAACATTCATAAATAATAAAAACATAAAACGATGTCAATTAATTAATCTTGAGCTGAAATCTAGAAAAATGAATATAATTCACAATTTTGTGTGATTGTCAAAGACTTAAAAGTGTAGATTCATCATCATTAAAGCAGAGGTTTACAACGGGGGTCTGAAAGAACCTTTAAGCTAATCTACGCTGAAAAAGAGATTTTGTGGGTAAAATCTCTCTCTTGTTCGTACTTCAGTGGGGCTTAATATTTCTTGGATTAAGTAGGCTTAAGAACGCAGTCAAGAGATGATAAATGAAAATTATATTCCTAACTTAAATACATCATACATGTTTTTATGCATTTTGGTCGCCACGCACACGCACACGCACACGCACAACACACACGGACAAGGAGACCTATATACATATATGAATAACGACAAAAGAAAAAAAAGACCTTATCTTAGCCTAAGATCTTGGATAATTACCCATAACAATAATAATTCTATGTTCTAAGACCATTCGCCTTAGAAAATTTAGGATTTTTATAGGATTTTTGCCTTACGACAATTTTGCAGCATTTCTTATTTTTAATATGGGAATCCCCTTGTTATCAAGTACATCTGGCTCAAAACTATTGTTACTTCGATTTAAACATTTTTAATAAGCGAAGTTATCGGATCAAAATCCTACATCATTTATCCTCGTCAGTGGGGAGCTTAAAAATGTCAACATGACACTTGAATCTACGTCACGCAATTTCATATTTCAGAATTAACGTTAAAATATCTGTTAACATAATATCAATCTGTCAATATTTGTCACTCAAACAATGTATATTATTTCAAAATTGCAATTTGAATACGCAACCAACTTTTTTCTGATGTTTGACCCCGTAAAAAAGATATGCATACATACTTGATAACGAGGTACTTCGCATATTAAATTGAGCACTGCTCTACTATGGACTTTCAAGATAAGGGTATCGTAAAATATACGACAAAGATCCTATACGGTGAAGTTACCTAGGGCGAAAATTCCTGAGGCGAGTTTTCCTACAGCAAAATGTTTATGGTGAATGTTCCGGATACGATAATTCTGGAACAGAGAAATATATATACATATATATATATATATATATATATATATATATATATATATATATATATAAATCGTCAGAACTGCTCCTCACAGTTCAATGGAGAAATTACAGAAATTTTAAAGAAATGGTATCTATAATATATATATATATATATATAATAAATTGTCAGAACTGCTCCTCACAGTACAATGGAGAAACTTACAGAAATTTTAAAGAAATGGTATCTATAAACATAAAAGGGATCTTATACACAATAATTTATCAAAAATTCAACCACAACTTTAATCTAATGAATGCCATACTTATTCAGAGAGAAAAAAAAATCACGAGAGTGCCGTTATTGAATCTTTACAAATTACAAATCAACGCCCCGGATTCTTTTCCAAAATTTCAATTTCCCAAGCAAGGTAGATGACAAAAATGTTAAAAAATAAAGAAAATGGTTAATTTCAGAACCTCGTCTTATTAAAAATATATAACACAAAACTTAATCACAAACTAAAATAATTTAAATACTAATTAGCATATAAAAACAAATTTTAGAAAAATCACTGATTGCTTTCCTTTATTGGACATTCTATTGTGTCCCTTCATGTCATCCATAAATTGCCTTTTCAGCTAACCTGATGAATATGTATGAAATTTCCTATATCTAAATTTTTGTAAAACCAAAAACATTTTTGCTTTTGTATATAAATAGTTGTTATAAAATAAATTCCTCGTATTTTCCTTGATAAAATCTCTCGAAACGCGTCGGTTAAGTTTTCCTTTTTGACTTTATTCATCTTGTCCTTTTACAGATATAATCTATCTGAAATGTTTACATATTGCTGACATGGAAAACAAAACATATACGTACCCCTAGCTATAAAATACAAACAGTTATTATATCCGCACATTCCTACAGAATTACAAAAAAAAAAAAAAAAATTTCAAAAAAAATAGTAATGAAGAAAAAGTTATTCTTCAAAGATCACATAAATTAATTTAAACCTCACAATATATTTCCTCTCTAAGCGCATGAATTGCTAAAATCCTCTCCACATGAATTAGGAGAAAAAAAAAGAACAGTTTTTGATAAGGCATACAAAATAGGAAAGAATTCTCATGAAGACGAACTGATCGAATTAAGAAATTCGATCAGTTGCAACAGCAATAAATAAATCTGTAACTTACCAAATAAACAAAATACGCTGATTTCTAAAAGAAAATGTTGTAAATCCGTCAGAAAGGACTTAATTACAAGTGTATTAGCTTTGGTCTATGATTTGCTATCGGAGTGACGAAAAATGATATTACAGTTTTCATGATTAAAACCAAACATCCGGGCTCTAATTACAATACACTCAAAAAAAAAAAAAAAAAAAAAAGAAAAAAAATCAAATATATATCTTCCCCGCAAATATATAGATGCCTGAAAGAAATATCAAACAGAGAAAAAAAACAAAAAAAAACAAAGAAAAAAAAACAACAAAAAAACATTCATTCTTCCCCCGCCGAGAAAGGCAGTTAAATTTTAATTATGGAAAAAAAACAAGAACATATATCTAAAAAAAAAAACAAAAAAAAAAGAAAAATTTCTTCGATGACGATAATATGGAGGTAAAATGAACACATGGTCATAAAAGACACACTAAAACTTAAAAAAAAAGCAAATTAAAATTATTAAAAAATGACTTATCTTATTATTATTTGTCTTACGTTTTACATGAGATAAGTTGGTAAGAGCAAAGATGCAGGTCTTTATATTATATGTATCGAACCCTTTACTTAAAGAGAAGGTTCCCTAGGACATACATAAATGTCTCTATTTTATATGTATCGGACCCTCTACATAAGGAGAATGATCCCTGGGATATACAGCAAAGTCTCTACTTTATATATATATCGGACCCTCTACTTAAGGGGAATGATCCCTGGGATATACACCAATGTCTCTATTTTATATGTATCGGACCCTCTACTTAATAAGAATGATCCCTGGGATATACACCAATGTTTTTATTTTGTATGTATCGGACCCTGTACTTAAGTGAGAATGATCCCTGAGATATAAACCAATGTCTCTATTTTATATGTATCGGACCCTCTACTGAAGAAGAATGATCCCTGGGATATATACTAATGTGTCTATTTTATATATATCGGACCCTCTCCTGAAGCGTAACTCACAACTCCGTATTGGTACATTGTGTCTTCTGGCTCCCAACTTGTTCCACTCTATGATTGTTCTACAATTCTGCATAAGTATTAATTTGCGTATAACAACATTTATTTTTCTCATAGTAACATGAAAACGCACAGAATGCTGAGGTACATCCATCCTTTGCTGCAGAGCTCCGTCCGCATCAATGATGTATAACTGTCCGTATTTTGGTTGATCATTAGGAGGATGCATTGTTGTCGTCATGTAGTAAGTTTGGCCCTGAATGCGGAAGCAATACAGACCCTTTCCTGGAGGTGCTGCCATTTTGACTGCAAATGACGCAAAGGAGAATGTTCTGATACTTCTAAGTTAATGACGCGAAATCATGATCAT
>OZ010578.1:49758212-49765712 GCA_963932145.1 Acanthosepion lycidas | reverse complement strand
TTATTTATTAAAGACATTTTTTATGTTTAACGTTCTTTCTATTTTTAAAAATTTATTTCATTTGTTAAAAGTGCCTCTAATAAATAAATTGTCGGACTTTGTCCATTTCTTAATGTATATATATATATATATATATATATATATATATATATTAGGTTGGTGAAAAAATAATGACGTAATAATGTCGTTTTTTGATGTTAAAAATACGTCTAAAACGACATTATTACGTCATTATTCTTGCACCAACCTAATATATATATATATATATATATATATATATATATATAAATTTGATACAACAGAAATTATATTTGACTTTGAAAATGACAAAACGCATTCTTTTAGAGGAAGCTTTTTGGTCCAACACTTCTTAAGGATTTATTGGAAGAACAGTAATCAAAACGGCGTGTATATATATATATATATATATATATATATATATATATATATATATATATATTGATCGTCTTGTCCGTCATATCTATCTTGTATATGCCATGTTACAGCTAAAAAATTCGGTTGCGATATTTATTTCCGTCTCCTCGTTCAATAAGGCTTTTTTTCCCCTTGTTTATAATATTTGAAGGCGTCATAGATTTTTTTTATGACTTTCTCGATGTATCTCTCTATATTAATGAGACATCAACACCTCCTTTAGACTTAAAGAACATTAAATTGACCATTTTTTTCGTCCAACACTTCTTCAGAAAGATTCGTTGGAACACCAATAATCAAAACTGCGAAATTAAAAAAAAAAAAGAATAACACGGGGTGGTAAATAAATTGATTACTAGAACCCAAAAATCTGTGTAAATAATCTCTTTAGTGAGTATAAAACAGAAAAAAAAAGTTTTTTTTTTTATCAAGACTAAACCAAGAGACACAGAGAACGACGAAAGTTCTCTTTCTGCCTGAATAATGTTGGGCGTTGACAAATTTATTTTAGTCGTGGCTCCTCATTCATCTTTTTTAAGTTTCGCCGTTTTGATAATTGTTCATTCCACAAATCCTTAAGAAGTGTTGGACGAAAAAGCTTCCTTCAAAAGAATGTGTTCCGTTATTTTCAAAGTCATATATAAGAAAGAACAGTAAGATATATAAACCGGTGCTCTTATAGATATTTTTATTTTTACAAAATAGCGCTCAATGTTAATTTAATTACAAAATTAAATTTGGAGCTTTTAGCTTCCATTTTTGAAACGTGGTTAGAACTGTGTAGCGTAAAAAACCATATTTAAAAACAATTAATTTATAATATATATATATATATATATATATATATATATATATATATATTGATTTAGATAAACGTAATTTTATGTTAATTTATTTTTTCAATTTAAAAAAATGAACATAAATTATGTTTACTTAAATTAATATTCATATTTTATGGTATCAAGTCTTTGTTTCAATATATATAGTTAGTTAATTAAACCTAGAGAACCAGACAAACCTACCAAGGTTTCACCTAAATGGATCGTCAGGGAAGGCTAACGATCCGCTTAGGTGAAACCTTGGTAGGTTTGTCTGGCTCTCTAGGTTTTTCTTGGTCTGCTCTACTTATTGTATCGAACAATTTATTTAGTTATTTCGCGGGGTTTTTTTCCGCGTGTATCGGGGTTATTTTCTTTGGGTTTAAGACTTTCATGCTAGATGATTATTTTCGGCTAACATACATGTTCTTTCTTCTTTTTATACTTATTTTTTTTCCTTTGGTATTGGTTTGATAATTTGTAAATCAAGACACCGAAGGTTTTCCGAACGAGTATAGCTTCTTTAAAATTATTCTTAATAATAATAATGATATATATATATATATATATATATATATATATATATATATATATATATATATATATATATATATATATTTATATATATATATGTGTGTGTGTGTGTGTGTGAAAATATATAGAAAATAGGAAAGAACTGGTTAGGTAAATGATGTGGGTGCCAAAGTTGGGACCACAGAAATAAAACACGGAACACGGATTAGATGTAAGAAAGATATATTAACAACAGGTTACAGAGATAGTGTAAGCAGAGCTTACTATAAGTTAGTGTCCATCACTGGTAGTGGTACGAGACTCTCACTGTCACTCTCTGTCACTCTCCCTAGAGTGTTATGTCGACTACTTATTGTGTAGGTAGTTTCCGGTCTCACAATACCCCACTTCCAAAGAGTTTTCTTTTTTGAAAAGGAGAGAAAAAAATAAAACTTAATACTTTTTCCTCTTGGTATTTATTGTTTCTCAGCTGGAAGTAGAGATCTTGATGCGTGAGCCACAGCTTTTCGCGAACCGTCTGGCAGGTTATGTAATATGCAAGCGCCTATGCCGTACGAGCTTGCATCCCTTGCGACTATGATGTCGAGACTAGGGTCGAAATGTGTGAGGCAGAGGTCTGAAGTAAGAGTTTTCTTGCTCTTCTCGAATGCGTCTTGGCATTCCGGGGCCCATGACCATGGTTTGTCCTTTTTTAAAAGTTGGTTTAGAGGCTCTCTCAAATTTTGCATGTTCTTAATGAACCCTTGGTAAAAATTAGCTAGGCCGAGGAAGCTTTGTAACGCTTGAACGTTATCTGGGGCCAGCATGTTTCTGATCGCGTTGGCTCTTTCTGGATCCGGCCGACGACCATCTTTATTTATAATGTGACCTAAGTATTTAATCTCTGGTAAGAAAAAATCACACGTTTCCTCCTTAACCTTAAATCCGTATTCTTGTATCTTTTCGAATACGTTTATTATATGGTTCCGGTGCTCTGCCATAGTTTTACTAGTAACTAGTATATCATCCAAATAGGCTGTTGCGTAGTCAAGATCGCCCAGCATGGCGTCCATGACCTGCTGGAAAATTGCAGGAGCAACCTTTACTCCAAAAGCCAGACTGTTCTATTTGTACAACCCTCTATGGGTGTTTATGCAGAGCAATTTGGAACTTTGTTCTTCCTCCTCTATCTGAAGGTATGCGTCCGGGAGGTCGATTTTAGAAAAAAATTTTCCACCATTGAGTTTATTGAAAATTTCTTCAGGGCTTGGGAGAGAATAGTGGTGATCTTGCAAGGCATCGTTTAACCCTGTGGAAAAATCTGCGCATACTCGTATTTGATTGGACTTCTTTTTTACGTAGACCGTAGGTGCTGCCCACTCGCTGAAATCTGTTTTTGACAGAATATCTGCTTGTTCGAGTCTATCTAACTCTTTATTGATTTGCTCTAGAGCAGCGAAAGGGACATTCCATTTCTTTTTGAATACCGGTTGTGCACCGTCCTTCACCTTGAACTTAGCTTTCATTTTAGTACATTTCCCAAGGCCGCCAGAAAAAAAACCTGGGGAAATTGTTGTTTGAGTTCCTTTTTTAGATTTGCCAAATTGAATGTTGTACTTTGTATCTTGCGACAAAATGTACTCATTGGGCAATCCCAAAGATTGAAGTTTTCTATCCAATCAGTTCCAAATAAGTTGTCTGAAGTTTTTAATACGTAGGCTTTGACCTTTTTGGTGACTTTATTTAGTGTTACTGTAAGTATTACCTCGCCTAAAATGTTAATATTTTCGCCAGTTACGGATTTTGCTGTTTTATCCGTTTTTAATAAGGTCGGCTTGTTCAATTTTCGCTAAGTGCGCCAGTTAATAGTTGAAATATCAGAACTCGAGTCAAGCTGGAATTTAATGGACTTATTGAAAATATGCACTGTTACATATTTTCTTAAATTCCTATCAGCAATATTGTTAGATTGAGCTTGCCTGATTTTATTTTGGGGTTTTCTCGTTCTGATGGCGTACCAGCAAGAAGTATGACCACTTCTATTGCAATTTTTGCAATATTTTTTGTTCTTAACTGGACAGAATTTCATCCAATGCCATTTACCACAATGGTAACATGGTCCGGGCGGTTTCTTTAACCTATTTCAGTTTTGGTTACTGCGTAATTTAGGACATGAGATTTGCCTTTTGTCTTTTTGAGGGGAATAGGAGGTAGACTTACTTCTGATTTTATTAATCTATATCATACCTGATTCCTCGATACTGTTTGAGTCACGCTTTACAGATACTACTCTTTGACAGTCCTCTGCCAGTTTTTGGAGAGTCAATCCTTGTTCGTTCTCAAGCTTAGTCAGTACCCGTCGTCTGGCTTCGGCGTCTTCTGTAGATACTAGACCTTGTGCGAAAATTAAGCACTTAAAATCATCGGCTAGTTTAAAATCATTACATAGCTTGTTCACCGATGCCGCAAACGTTAGAAAATCTTGCTGGTTGTCTTTGACTGTGTTCAGGCATTTCCAACGTTTGTGAAACAAGGTTGTGTTAGGCCCGAATAATTCCGATAGAAGCTTAATAGTCTCTGAAAAATCCCAGTCAGTCTTTTTCTTGGGTAGTATGAAGTCTACGAACCTACTATGTTCTGTGGTTTCCAGTTTTCTCAATAGAATACGTACCTTTTTTTTACTGGGCCATTGTTCACAGTCTACGTTGAAAATATCTTCGTAGCGCCTGTAAAAAGCCTGGAACGTTTTGCCGTTCTCTGGTACGTATTCAAAGGTTTCCATTGAATTGTAGATTATACTCTGGGAGAATATTGTATCTTTTTCAGAGTTTGAGCCTTTTAATGCATTTACGAGTAATTCTTTAAGTTGTTTCTGTTGTAGTTCAGCATTCTGAAGCGCAATTTTTTGAATTCCATTTGCTGTTTATGTAAATCCAAAAATAGTTGTTGTTGTCTTTCTTCTGATTTTTGTTGCTGTTCCAAATTTAGTTTTAACATTTAGGCAACTACTTTTTCCAAATCTTCCATATTTAAAAATGACAGAGCTTTTTTGTTGCTTTGAAACACGTGTACTAAGAGGAGGTACACACAAAAAATCTTGATAGATTTTTGCTCCTTTTTTTTCTTTTACAGAAAAAAAAATATGGGCAGATAATAGTTAAACTAAACTAATTATGTGTCTTTAGCTTTTTTTCCGTGGTTCCGTTAATTTTAACGTAATTGAATAATTTTACACCACACTTATTTCTGTGTGTGTGGGTGTGTAGAAATCGTTCTCGTATTGGACAGACTTTAATATTCCGTAGATGTCGAATCGCTAGTTTGTCATTGGCGTTTCGTATTGGAATATATATAGACGCTGGGTATTTAGCTTTTAAATCGCTAATGTATTAATACCAGTTTAATTTCACGTTCAACACTGCCGTGGGAACGCGTGGAGTTTGCGTATTTTTCGAGTACTGTCGCTATTGATATGATGAGAACGAAATTCTCGAATCTTCTCTGTCGCCACTGTTGTGGGACTGGCAAGATATTGCGGTTTTCGACGTGAATGCGTTTCACGAATTCTTCGTCGCCACTGATGTGGGTGCCAAAGTTGGGCCCACAGAAGTAAAACACGGAACACGGATGTAAGAACGATATATTAACAACAGGTTACAGACATAGTGTAAGCAGAGCTTACTATAAGTTAGTGTCCAACACTGGTAGTGGTACGAGACTCTCACTGTCTCTCTGTGTCACTCTCTGTCACTCTCCCTAGAGTGCTATGTCGCCTACTTTATATAGGCCTGGAAGAGTTTATGTGTAGGTAGTTTCCGGTCTCACAATAGTAAATAATCCAAAGTTCTTAAGTATTTTTGTTATTATTGTTAAAAAAATAGTGCTCGATACAAAAGTAGAGCATAAATATAATTATTTATTTAAAAAAACATGATTCCCTCACGCTACATAGGAGGTCTCATGTTTCAAAACAAGACTAGAACTTGTAAAACTTGGGATGACCCATGCCCTTTGTGCTTCCATGAGAAACTGCACATTATTAAGTTTCTGAATAATAAAAATCTATTAAACAATAGACATGAGTTAACGGTTTTTTGCCGGCATAATCAAATTTATGCATTGAATAATTAGCTTAAAAAGAAACATACAATAAAATAACCTTTATAATCCATAGCCCCAATAAATAGTTTAAAAAACCTACAAAAAAGATAACCCTTTATGAAGTCGTCAAAAAAATGTTACGGCAGTTTTTATATACACAAAACCCTTTCATAAAGAAATAAAATAAAAAAATAAAAAAAAATCTCCATAGACACGTAAACCAGACTAGCCGAAAACATCCCCCGTTTTAAATTTAGACACCCCAACTTAACCTGACTTGACATCTATGAAAGTAACTCTATACTGATTTAAATTATTAACACCCAACACCCCTCCCTATTTAAACAATTCGCCCTGGCTGTTACCATGGAAATTTTGATTTCAATTATGAATATGCTATTAAAACACGTAAATTTCAGAAATAAGTTATTCCCAAAAAAATTTCGCTTGAAGATAGAACACAGCTTACTCAATTTAATTCAAATAATTATATTGAAGTTTTCGGCTCTTGTTTTGAAACATGAGACCTCTTATGCAGCGTGTTGGAATCATATTTTTAAATAAATAATTATATATATATATATATATATATATATATATATATATATATAAAAATTCATATACACTATTTACATTATTCGGACTATTGTCCTCGTCTTTGTCGCCATATTTATCACAACGTTTCGGCCGTTGTACGCTCCAGCCTTCTTCAGGTGGTTGAAATTTCGAACTGAACCTCACTGGGGTAGACTGTTCTAGTTCCTCAAGGACACATGGCACAGTGGATAAAGGCGTTGATTAGATCCAGTGACAGGACCCAAAGAGTGTGAGTTCAATACGCGGTTAAGTCAGTGGAGAACATTCAGAGGGAAATTAACAGGAGATAACTGATAACTGACATCCATCAAACTTGGCACGTGGGACTAGAATAGTCTACCCCAGTGAGCGAAATGAAGGGTTCAGTTCGAAATTCCAATCACCTGAAGAAGGCCGCAGCGTATAACGGCCGAAACGTTGTGATAAATATGGCGACAAAGATGAGGTCAATAGTCTGAATAATGTAAATAATGTACATAATACCTCATCTCAGAAATATAGACATAAATTTATATATATATAAATTTATATAGACACACACACACACACACACACACACACACACACACACACACACACACACACACACATATATATATATATATATATATATATATATGATCGCTTAGAGGAAGAAACACTGACTGACACCAAGTCGGTTGAGTTTTGGTCCTGACTTGAAGCATTCTGATTTCTAGTCGCCCCGAGGCAGGCCTGTGATACAGCAAAAGAGTACTGTCTACGAATGCCATAATTAATCTCTTGAAAATATATTTCAACTGATTCTACAAACATCAGCATCCTGCGCTAATGCAAAGGTCTTCAGTAAAAAGAATTGGAACACTCTGACTGGCGTTTGTTTACATTGGAAAAAACAATACGCTAGAATTAGCGGAATCTCTTTTCCGAATAATGATGGTCTAGAGGTAGAAACTCCGACTGACACCAAATTGGTCGGGTTTCGATTCCGGCTTAAGGCATTCGGATATCTAATCGCACCGAGGAGATGCGAAACAGTATTGTCTGCGAATAACAC
>OZ010578.1:49747057-49758012 GCA_963932145.1 Acanthosepion lycidas | reverse complement strand
AAATATATATAAAAAAAGGGAAATAAAGTCTTGTTAAGGAAGGAGACGGAATATATATGGCATCAGAAATATTCAATTTACGATGCAACAGAATCTATAGAAGATAAACATGGCGGACAAAAGGATCAGTCAATGAAACTACACAGCGCAATTTACGTGCAAATCTGTGACAAGTTCGGACAACTTATGACAATGGAAAGGAAAAATGAAAGGGAAAATATGGCGGAATAGAAAAAAAATATTAATTTCGGATAACTGCGTTCATCTTGTCTGGGGCTTCGAATGAATCTTTTATAGGCACTAGAAAATTAAGTTGATATGATAAAATGGACATTTTCCCACCACGTTGGAGTAGATGTTAGATAAAAAGCAACTATACGAAAATAAAAAAAAACTCATATATATATATATATATATATATATATATATATATATATATGTGTGTGTTTATGTGTGTGTGTGCGTGTATTTAGGCAGCTTGTTTTCATTCAAGCATGTTTGTTTGAATAATATGAACATATTATATCTATTTATTGTCGGATCGACTTCTTAATGCTGATAATAAATTCATTGAGGGAGTCGCCGTAGTTTTTTTTTTTTTTTTTTTTCATTTCTTTTATTTTCTCAAGTACTTTCAATCTCATCCAAGATCATCTTCAGGGAGGAATTGCTGAGAAATGTAATTGATATTTGTGATTTTTTTGTACATGCGCAAGAATCGCTGTTATAATTATAAGCACGTATGAACGCGCTCCATTATAATTAATTTAAAAATTAACTGTTAAAGCTATTGTATTTTATCTAAGAGGGGTAAATATTTTTTAAAATGATAAATTTAGTTTAAATTAATGATTACATTTATTTTTTTACACATTACAATTTAACTATTTTAAAACATTACTGTTATATACATTTTAAAACATTCAAGATGATTAAATAGAAGTAAATATGCATAATATGTCCAACCAAACATGCTTAAATGAAGATATGCTGCCAATATATATATATATATATATATATATATATATATATATATATATTGTTAAAATTTCCTATATTTGTGGGTGGGAAAGAGCTCGATAACGGCTATAGATAGACAGACAGGTGAATGGAATAAGTGTGCACATAGATAGACAGATATATAGACAAACAGAGAGCGATAGAGAGTGACAGAAAGAAAGATCATGAGTGTATCTGTAGTTAAGAATAAACGCTGCATGGTGATAGTCAGTTTCACGTCTTAACGCGACAAGTTGTTCTGAAGATCCCATTGAGCTATTAATCTGAGATTCTCCATTCAGTTTTCATTCCTAAGACCAAAATCTATCTATCTATCTATCTATCTATCTATCTATCTATCTATCTATCTATCTATCCTTATTTCTTATCTATCTATCTATCTATCTATCTATCTATCTATCTATCTATCTATCTATCTATCCTTATTTCTTATCTACCCATCCACCGATCTATCTATCTATCTATCTAAGTCGAAGAAAACAACATTAACAAAAAGAAACAAGACCCACGTTAATCAAACGAACGCTATTTAAATGTTATAAATAATAACGTTTTTTTTTTAAATTTAAATTTTATAGATTCTGCAATGTCGTGCCTGTTAGGGAGTGTACGTGGATGACCGCTTGGCAACACCAGGTTCTGTAAGTTTGGAAGTGCAGCTGGTCTAATGGATAATGGTTTGGAATATTTAATGGAATAACCGAATTTTCAATTTCAGTTGGTTTCGTTATATTGACTTGCTCGCAGATATCCACTCTTTCTCTTCCCATCTATGGATCAAAATCATTATTATCTCGAAAAAAATTCTTAAAATTTAAAAGAATATTTTCTGTCTTTAAATAACCTACAAAGAGTTAACATGCCGTAAAAAAACCGAATCAATAAAATTAATGTCTTTAACGTAGATGTTTCTTATATATTAAATCAGTGTAGTGTTTAGCATACCATGTCATGACCTTAACATAATCGAATATATCTGAAGAGATTTGAAAGATCCGGTGTTTAAATGAAAGCGAAATAAATTTCAAGAGTTTTGGAATTATTCCCAAGAGGAATAGAAGAAAGGATGAAAGATAGTTTTAGTCATATTTCTTTATTTCGTGTCGAGATGAAGTTTTCGCTGTTGCCAGTCAACTTACCGACTACAAATTTAATTTGTGCAATTATAGTTTTTTTATATATATAAAAAGCAGTTAATTCGATGAAAGAAATACAGGGTGTTTCAAAAAATTTGATATCCTTTGAGATGTATATATCACAGAAAGTACATGATTAAGGCAAATGAAATTAAAAAGTATTAATGTTGAAGAACATAAGATTTATTCTTCCAAATCTGAATGAGAAATTCAAAAGCATGTGGATTATGTGAACGATTTCAAAAATGTTCAATATGCGCACCACCTGAGACACGGCATACGTCAAGTCGGTAATCCAGCTCCTGCCAAACACGCTGAAGCATATCTTGGGTAATAGTCTCCAGTGCTGTATTTATTCTCTGTGTTCTAGCAAACTCCAACACACAAAACGCCTTTTCTCTTCTAGTAAATAGCATTTTTATACCTGTAAAGAAAAAGATTAAAGATTAAAGAACATAAAAATACAAATAAGAAAAACATAAAGACATAAAACAAACATTAAACATAAAGATGCTATTAAAATTTGAAGTCATTTGAAGGAGATCTAACAAAGTTATTAGATTGCGAAATGATATCAAATTTTTTCCCTCGAAAATGTATAGCTGGTAATATTTTTTCAAAAACGTATAGCTGGAAACATTATTTTTTCAAAAACGTATAGCTGGTAATATTTTTTTCTTCAAAAATTTATTGCTGGTAATATGTGGTATTAAAACCTATTTTTACACTTTTATAATGTTTTTTTTTTACCTCAGTTTCGGGGTTAACTATTTTCCTATAGCTGGGACCCTAACAGGTGCTACCACTTCGGGTCAGGGTGGACCAGCGAACACCAGCAATTAAGAGGTGGTTCCATGCTCCTCAAAACCTTCTGTCTTTCCGTCTACGTTTATTGTCTTACCCTGGACGCGGATGTAGTTTATCGTCATACTCAGGACGCAAAAATGTATTGGTTGTAATTTGTTTATATACTTGAATCTACAGACAAATATTGCTCGTTTGTATTTTTCTCTCTAAGTAATCCTAGTTTGCTTCTAGTCTTGCGTATGTATTAATGCTGTCGTTTATTCTTCACCCTATAGCTATGTATTGTTGGTTTATATATACATGGTTTTATATTAAACTAGAAGCATGGTCCGGCGTTGCCCGTGCTTGTTTCAAAAATCGTACCACTCATACAGCAATCGCTATCACTTGACTTAAAATATTTTTGCCCTTCCTTGCCTTTAAAGGAGTGCCCTTTGCCGTGCTGATGTTGCTACATGCCTTACTTCTTGCCTATCTCACACTGCGAATTTTTTCCAAGATCTATACTAAACATTAAATCTGTTACGAAAAAAGAACTAAACAAAATGAACACAAAACGATCCAGCTCCTGCCAAACACGCTGAAGCATATCTTGGGTAACAGTCTCCAGTGCTGTATTTATTCTCTGTGTTCTAGCAAACTCCAACACACAAAACGCCTTTTCTCTTCTAGTAAATAGCATTTTTATACCTGTAAAGAAAAAGATTAAAGATTAAAGAACATAAAAATACAAATAAGAAAAACATAAAGACATAAAACAAACATTAAACATAAAGATGCTATTAAAATTTGAAGTCATTTGAAGGAGATCTAACAAAGTTATTAGATTGCGAAATGATATCAAATTTTTTGAAACACCCTGTATATTACACTGGCCGATTTACTCGTGCCTGGTGTGTCTCACATTTTTTGTGAGAAAATGATGGTTGATTTTAAATCATTGCTATAATTTGTGGAGAAAAATGATGCCTTTCAATATTACTCAATGATCTTGCCGATGTGATCTCCATCTTCTGGCTTTCTCCTTCTATATTTTGGACAGAAATCATTCCCTTGTTCAAATTAAAATTCCCTTTGAATCAAAGGGGGAGATTTTTCAGTTGGGGAGTAGGTGTGCATAAACCGCTTGATATGGCCCTTTTGATAAGTACGTGACGCAATACTTGATTGAATGTTTTGATGAGGAGATTTCAAAACTGATATGACAATTGAATTGTCGCAATAAATATTTATTGCAAGGCACTATCAATTGGTGCTTGACCAAATTGACATCCATATTGATCTTACCGATATGACCTCCATCTTCTGGCTTTCTCCTTCTATGATAGTTGTCAATCCCTTATTCAAATTAAAATGACAATGATACCTATATGGAGAGATGTGACAAAACGGGTGTAGAACCAAAGAACTTGCAAGTGCTCTGGTTTACTCTCAAGAAGATTGAGGAGGAATTCTTGATCAAACAATTTTTAAGTGGCCTACCCCATCCGACGTAGATCTGAGGCTCTAGTTCATGCCTGTATCTAATTTTAATAACGATTTTTAATGTCCCTAAATATATAAATACATTTTATTTTATGAAATGTTAGTTTTTGTTCCATTTATGTAAATGTATTCAGTAGCGATTCATATCTTTTGGGTACCGTATTTTCGGTGTCACCATGCGTTCAGGTAAATATGTCTATTGAACTGTTATGAGATATCTGACCTCTTCCATGGCAGTAATCGCCGGGCAATCGTCCTTAAAGGTGAAGAAGAGACTTGAAGCAAAAGAAATGCATTGTTGTTAACAAAATGGTGCGCCCAAAATGCAAATTGGGGATACCAAAACCAAAACAAGAACAACAATTTAAATATCGGGAAACTGTCTTAACAGGGGACTGAATGTGCACCACTGAAATGCGAAGGTATATCCGGATAGCCAACGATGTCTTCCAAAAGCTAAGAAGAGTAAGACTTCGTTATAAACAGAGAAAAGATTGCTGAAATGTTACGTATTATCAGTCGTCAGTAAATGCTGGACAATCGCCCCAAAGCTGAAGAGGAGACAAAGGACCAGAAATATGGCTCTACAGAAGGATGCTGAGGATAACATAGACCAAATATGTGGACGACGACGAGGTTTTAGAGGAAATGGAAACAAAAATGAAACGTATACTCAACCCCAACAAGAGTTAAAAACAAAGGAAAGAGCACTGAAATGTAACGTAATATCTGTCTTCCTATATTGTAGTGGACACTGGGCAATTGCCTCAAAGATGAAGAGGAGAATTGAAGCGAAGGAAACGTGCTTCTAGAGAAGGAGTTTAAGGATACCATAGACCAAACCTGAGACCAACAACGAGGTTTCAGAGAAAATGGAAACTAAAAGGAATCCTATTAAACATCAGGACAGAAGGGACAGTTAAAATTTTGGAGGCACAAAATGAGGAAGGGGGCTTTGGAAAATCTGATACACACAGGACAGATTTAGGGCAAGAGGGACAAAAGAAAACAAGGCTATATTTCTCATATTAGATCTATCTATCTATCTGCGACAAATTTCTATATATAGAATTTTTATATATACATATATATATATATATATATATATATATATATATTTCTCATACGAGAGAATTTATATATATATATATATATATATTTCTATATTTCTCATACTAAATTCATCTATCTATCTATCTATCTATCTATCTGCGACAAATTTCTATATATAGAAATTATATATATATATATATATATATATATATATGTATTTCTATATTTCTCATACTAAATTCATCTATCTATCTATCTATCTATCTATCTATCTGCGACAAATTTCATTACAGTCCTTATAGGTTAATTTAATGCCCAAAATCCCATTAATCTGAGATTCTCCATTCAGTTTTATACGCAGTTCTTTGTTTGAGATAATAATTGTTTTAGCTATACGAGTTTTACTACTTAACCTATAGCTGGGTGGAGAAGAGATGCATTCCTGCCTTTTTTCCAAGTGTATTTACGCGTAAGTGAATAGAAGGAATCCAACAGGTATTGGAATACGTCTCTCCGATTAATGATTCCCAAACACTATATATTGCGCCATTCTCACATCCAAGCTTATAGCCCCTGATGTTCCCAAGCAGCTGTTCATATAGGTAATGACCAGGCTTGATCGTACGGTAACCGCTGTTTCAATGTCATGTTGTGGCCGTATTTGTGTGTGTGCATAAAGAGAAGCATACATGTTCGTTAAGCGCGCCCAAACATGTGCGCATGCGCTCGTATTTACATATATATATATATATATATATATATATATATATATATATATATATATATATATATAAACCTAGTGAGCCAGACAAATCTACCCAGCTTTCACCTAAACGGATCGTCAGGGAAAGAATGGCGATCCGTTTAGGTGAAACCTGGGTAGGTTTGTCTGGCTCACTAGGTGTATCAGGTCTGCTCTACGGTTGTATTGAGCTCTTTTGCTAGTTAGTTGTTTACTCGTATCGGTTTTTTTTCTTCTTTGGGCTTCAGACCTGCATCTGTGCGATTTTTTCGGCAGTAGTTCATGTTTGTAGCTCTTTCTTTTTTAAAACCTTTTTTTTACCTCGAGATTGATTTGATTATTTGCAAATCAAGAATTCGAGGGTTTTTCGAGACGAGTCTAGTTGTCTATATTTGTATGTATGTATATATATATATATATATATATATATATATATATATATATATATATATATATATATATATAAATCTGATAGTTACCACATGCTTAACATTTAATGAATATAAGGTTTGGTTTGGTTTGTTTTACGGCATATCAACCTCAATGGGTCATTTAATGCCAACAATTTTTTGTCAAAAATTTATTTCTGGTAATATTTTTTCCCTCGAAAATGTATAGCTGGTAATATTTTTTCAAAAACGTATAGCTGGAAACATTATTTTTTCAAAAACGTATAGCTGGTAATATTTTTTTCTTCAAAAATTTATTGCTGGTAATATGTGGTATTAAAACCTATTTTTACACTTTTATAATGTTTTTTTTTTACCTCAGTTTCGGGGTTAACTATTTTCCTATAGCTGGGACCCTAACAGGTGCTACCACTTCGGGTCAGGGTGGACCAGCGAACACCAGCAATTAAGAGGTGGTTCCATGCTCCTCAAAACCTTCTGTCTTTCCGTCTACGTTTATTGTCTTACCCTGGACGCGGATGTAGTTTATCGTCATACTCAGGACGCAAAAATGTATTGGTTGTAATTTGTTTATATACTTGAATCTACAGACAAATATTGCTCGTTTGTATTTTTCTCTCTAAGTAATCCTAGTTTGCTTCTAGTCTTGCGTATGTATTAATGCTGTCGTTTATTCTTCACCCTATAGCTATGTATTGTTGGTTTATATATACATGGTTTTATATTAAACTAGCAGCATGGTCCGGCGTTGCCCGTGCTTGTTTCAAAAATCGTACCACTCATACAGCAATCGCTATCACTTGACTTAAAATATTTTTACCCTTCCTTGCCTTTAAAGGAGTGCCCTTTGCCGTGCTGATGTTGCTACATGCCTTACTTCTTGCCTATCTCACACTGCAAATTTTTTCTAAGATCTATACTAAACATTAAATCTGTTACGAAAAAAGAACTAAACAAAATGAACACAAAACGATCAGCTTAAAAAAAAGGACTCGTAACTGGAAAAATCGAATGAAAAAAGAATGTTAACAACAAATACTTTTTCACACCCAACCCAGTTCTGCGGAATCAGAATCAACGTTGAGTTTAAGCAAGCGAATGAGCCAATTGGAGTAAAGTGCCATGCAGATTTAAATTTTTCTCACTTTTGACGAATGCAGCTATAGATTTTTTTTGCATGCTAGCATGCTAGTTAATATTCGTGGCAGTCAGCTGTTGGCTCTCACGCTGGCCAATAGAATCTTCCTGCCTGTTCTAGGCAGCCAGCTATTGGCTCTGACACTGTCCAGTAGGAAATGGCCGCAAACTACATGAAAACTTCCGTAGAAGCATGAAAAAATCGATTATTTCCACTATCGATGGGAGTTGGGAAATGCAAAGTCGGTCTTGGCGTTCCCGCTTACTTGGAGCATGTGCATGTAAATTTGGGTGCAAATCCGTCGAAAATTGCGGCCGCGCATTCGTTACACACACACACACACACACACACACACACACACACACACACATCCTGCCTTCTATAGATAGAGATATGTTTCGTTCATTTCTACTTGAAAATAAGGTTTGCTTATTTATCTATATGTAAATATTGGACATTTATTTATACTTAATTCTATAGATAAAGGCGCTTTCTTATAGATGAGTCCATAGGTAAATATTGGTTTGGCTTGGTTTGTTTTACGGCATGTCAACCTCAATAGATTTTTCTTGCTGGTAATATTTTTTTTTTCAAAAATGTATTACTGGTAATAATTTTTTTTCTTCAAAACTTCATTTCTCGTATTAAGCATTTAGAAAAATGTATCGCTGGTATTAAAACCTATTTTTACACTTTCATAGTGTTTTGACCAAAGTCAACTATTTGCCAATAGCTGGGACTCTAACTGGCGCTACCACCCCGGAAGAGGATGGATTTGGAACACTAGTAATTAAGAGATGGTTGCACGTTAAACCTAGAAAGCCAGACAAACCAACCAAGGTTTCACCTAAGCGGATCGTCAGAGAAGGCTGCTCTACTCATTGTATTGAGCAATTTATTTAGTTAGTTTGCGTACTCGCATCGGTTTTTTTTTCTTTGGGCTTTGGATTATTTTCGGCTGACGTACATGTTCTTGGTTCTTTTTTCTATATACCTTTTTTTCCCTTTGGTATTGGATTGATTATTCGCAAATCAAGACACGAAAGGTTTTCCGAGCGAGTATAGTTTCTTATACTTACAAGATTTCAATTAATAATAATAATAATAATAATAATAATATATATATATATATATATATATATGTGTGTGTGTGTGTGTGTGTGTATATATATATATATGTATATATATATATATATATATATATATATATATATATATATTATAAATTAACTAATAAAAAAATAAAAAATATAGTTCCATCGCTACACAGGAATTTCCATGTTTCAAAAGCAGAAACTAACAACTTCAAATTCAATTATATAATTAATTAAATGCACTAGTTCTGCTTCATTTTCAAGCTTGGAAAGGAATCAGAACGAGCGCTTTTAGTTTAATTATATAATTGAATTTATTTAATACATATATGTTTAGGCATCTTGGCACCATTTGTCGTAAGAATCACTGAAGAACCATTTAAGTTATTAAAGTAGAAGGAGAACAGGTTAAAATAGTTTTGTCTCAGCCTCACCCTCTTCACAAATGAGCAATGGTAAGAGGAATGTGTTCATTCTGGCCTTCAGTAAAGTTACCAATATTTATACTCTTGCTTCTATCTCCAAAGTCCATTTAAGAAGCATCAAGAGAACGGTGAATAAGTAAAGAGGAAAAGTGAATCAGGAGATCACAACGGGAAGAGGGATCATCAATTCAACTTAGAGTTAAAAAGTTCAATTAGTAAAGATTAAGCTCAATCCATAAAACGTTTGACACGCGATAGATGAGTTTCAGCCATGACAGTCCAAAGAGCAGTGAAAAATGTATTGAAAATGAAATGGTACGGGAAACGTGCGAGGCAGCTTGTTATTCCAGGACAACATGTTAGGAGGTTAGAGAGGGCGAAGTTAATGTTGGATTAGTTGGAAAATGACACTGGAATAATATATATACATTCTTATTGTTCAAAGTAGAGTCCAATAGTGTTATAAAAGACCTCGGAGAATTCTAGTAAAATAACTTTTATCATTTCTATGATACAACGCTTCAGAGCTTAATTTAGCAAATGGACACTTGTGCTGTCACACTCAGTATATATATATATATATATATATATATATATATATATATATATATATATATATATATATATATACCCTAGTCTTAGCTGTGGTTAAATTTGTTTTAATATTTAACAAATATAAAAGGAAAGGTTCATAAATGTAACAATCATAACCCAAAGTTTGCTGACAGTGTCAGATAGGCTTCTCTTCTGTCACTGCGCATGAAACAGGTGTCTTTTGACTAGCCTGTTAAGCTGGGCAATAAAAATATCGTCTAAAATTCAAACGACACTGTTTTTCTTACCGATGTCTCAGCCTTAAGATGGAAAAAAAGAAAGAAAAGAGAAAAGACCACTGTCCTCCCCCAGATCCCCAAGAAAAACGGGCATGTCATTAATCAAGAGGCAATGAATTAAACGTGGCTATTTTGGGGCCACGCGTAAGAAAAGGACGTGTTTTCTCACCGGACTTATTCGACCTATATAGTTTGGCGATTCTGAGAGAATTATTAGGTTGTCACACATGAAATGGCGCATTTTATAGGAAATGGATGAAACGCTTCTGAAATGGGAACTAATTTATTTAGTTGAAAAGGTTAGCAGTTTGATGAATGTCTGTTATCCAACTTCCAAATTCTTAATCCTATCTTTAAACAAAGCGTTATCCTTTGATGTGATAAACAGTTCAAATGATTCAATTACTATTTCCTTACTGCAGGATGATTTATTGCGTATGAAAAGTTCAAAATGCTTAAATAAGTGATAACCAGCCGCAGAGATATCAGGGGAATATGGGGGATGATGCAAAATTTCATAATTCGGGCTATGCATATTGATGGCCAGTTGATTGAAAAGCGAACCTCGTGCGTTATCGGGCAGCAAAATTGGGCCATGTCTATTCACAAATCTATGATGTTTCTTTTGCAATTTTTCATGCATACACTCAATTTCTCCAAAATACGAGGTTGCTGTTATTGTTTTCCCTTGAGGCAAGAATGGATAACCCCTTTAACTTTTTAGGATGCAGTAGAGTTTTTAGGTATTGTTTCGGTGATTCACTTGCTTTTAACCACTGGCCTACTCTGTTACTGTTGTCAAAGAGTATCCA
>OZ010578.1:49702057-49742057 GCA_963932145.1 Acanthosepion lycidas | reverse complement strand
TGCTACTGTTCGTAACAAATGTTAGCGAGTCCTTTGAGAGAATGCGGCACTGCATAGCCTTTAAAAACTTTACCTGTCATGACTATAGACGTCTCCGTAATAGAATACAAAATAAATCCAAGGTCTCTATTTCTAATTTCTTTAATCGAATTGAGGTGTGATCATCCTCTGCTGTAAAGGTGAAAGTTTTGCGCGTAAATTCTCCTCAAATTCTACTCGACTCGTGTGGAATATTCCTGCTTGAGTTCTTAGAAATGATTCTCTGTTGAGTGTTATGCATATAACACCTTCCATGGTTTCTGACATTATCTCTAACCTTGATCCCCAGAAAGCATGTGGACCTGATGGCCTCACTGTAATAGCCATTAAGATGTGTGCTCCTGGAGTAGATCATCTTATCATTAAACTGTATAATAAATATCTCGTTGTTTCCTGCTTTCCTGTTTGCTTGAAGCCAACTTATGTTGTTCTACTTTTAAAGCTCCAGCTACTCAAGTGTAATGTTAATCGACATCTCCAGTTGCCTTGATATATCCACTACCCTCATCCTTTCTTCTATCACTCCTATCTGATCTTGCTCTAAATTTTCTGTAACCCCTTGCGTCCTAGTGGCTTCCCGCCTTGCTTGGGGTGAAATGCTTAAAGAAAAAAAAAAAAGAAAAAAAAAAGAACTCTGTTGAACAGTCTGCCCCGTCCAACTATCGGCCTATTAGCCTTTTGCTTCTTTTTGGGAAACTCCTGGAGACCCTAATCAATGCTGAATTGGTTCGACATCTCTCCTCACAAGGTCTTTTCTCCTACAAGCAATATGGCTTTCGTTTCTCCAGATCAAATACTGATGTAATAATGATAATTGCGGAAAGAAGATATCATGCTCTAAATAAAAACGGTGAAGCCTGGGTTGTAGCACTAGACATCTTGAAAGCCTTTGACAAGGTCTGGCATTCAGATCTTCACAAGCTGAAAAGCTACG
The DNA here is from genome assembly GCA_963932145.1 of Acanthosepion lycidas. Lineage (NCBI taxonomy): Eukaryota > Metazoa > Mollusca > Cephalopoda > Sepiida > Sepiidae > Acanthosepion > Acanthosepion lycidas. The sequence goes on along the minus strand of OZ010578.1, from coordinate 49,741,084 downwards.
GTATCTCCGGGCTTATTTTTGAGCTCTTTCAGTGGTTCCTAACAAACTGTGAAATTAAAGTTGTCCTGAACGGCTACTCGTCTATATTTTTCGTATTAACTCCATCTTTGGTCCAACGCTGTTTTTAATCTTCATTAGCGACTTTCCAAATGACATGATCTCTCAACTTGGCATCTCTGCTGAAGATACGATCATTTACTCCTGCATCGATACTAAGGCTGATCAGTCCAAGATCAAAATGGCAGCTGATGTACAAAACAAACTTCTTTGCATTAATCATCTCTGCCTTCCATCAGCATGGCTGATGCTATTCTCCAGGAAAGGGAATCACTGCGCCTTCTCGGGCTAATGTTCTCAGCTGATATATGGTGGAAAGACTACATTGAATCCATCGCTAGATAATTGCTAAGAAAGTCAATTCACTGTGTTGGGCGAGACATTTTTTTCTCTCCGGAATCTATCTTGCATATCTATGTCTACCTTTCGTCCATACTTAAAATATTGCTGCCATATATGGTCCGGTGCCACTGCTATTTCCCTGGAGCTCCTTGATAAGATGCAAAGAAGTATCTGCATTTTTTCAGATTAAAGTTGATTTGAAAGCAACGGGGGGATTCCATCAGCGAGAAGTACGAGATAAGAAACTGTTAGCATAGAAGTTACAGCTACATTAGCTAGATTAAGTGTAAATTCATGAGACCTCGCCGTCAGTCTAGTATTGCGCTTAAATTCATACAGTCTAGGTACCATAAAGATGAGCTCATGCGAACAATTACCATGAAAGTATGTATAAAAACGTACAGAGAGGCAACCTTATGCCCGTAGAAAAGTGACTGAAACCGAGTCGCCAGATCAGGACCAATAATATTGGTGACTCTTTGTGTCTTATTAAGGGGCTCCTGAAAATTTTATAAAAAAGAAAAAAAAAGTTATTTGCATTTAAAAACGGAGAAATAAATTTAGAATCTTATTATATAGAATTTTATTTTAAAATTCAAATTTTCAGTTATTTTAAGTAGTAACTAAAAATAAAATTACATAATGTCAAGAGAAAGTGATTTGTTGATTAAATGTGACAATGATTTACTTTGTCTATGTAGAATGCTACGTACACAAAAATAAACCGCGTCCTTGGTATGACGTTAAACTACATCCACATCCTGGGTAAGACGATAAACTACGTCCAACAGCAAGGCCTCTGATCAGGAGGCTTTGAGGAGTGTGGAACTACATCTTAATTGTTGGTGTTCCAAGGTCCACCCTAACCCGGGGTGGTAGCACCTGTTAGGGTCCCAGCTATGGGCAAATAGTTAACACCCAGACTACACGTTCTGGGTAAGACGATAAACTACATCCGCGTTCTGGGTAAGACGATAAACTACGTCTAACAGTAAGGCCTCTGATAATACGTTTTTTGAAAAAATAATGTTGCCAGCTGTACGTTTTTGAAAAAATAATATTACCAGCTATACGTTTTTGAAAGAATAGTGTTGCCGGATATACATCTTTGAGGAAAAAAATGTTAACAGAAATAGATTTTTGACAAAACAAAAGTATTACCAGGAAAAAAAAGTTGTTCGGCATTAAACGACCCATTGAGGTTGATATGCCGTAAAACAAACCAAACCAAACCAAAAATAAATCCTCTTTTCAATAACCGAGATTTTTAAAAAGTAAACATTCCTTTCGTGAAACTTAAATTTGTTCCTACGAAATTCATGTATTTTTTAAAAATTTTATCGCTTTCGAAACGACCATCACAGAAAAAAGTTCAGCATTTTAATGTTTCACATCGTTAAATACATGTTCTCTTAAGAGATAATGTGGTTAATATGGCAGCAGCAGGTGTACAAGCCTAATATGAGTGATTATATTGTTTGCTACACACCTTACAGTTGACCATTAATGTTGCCATCTTTACACAAAGGTATGTGAAGAATATGCTTCCTATTTGTAAACAAATAGTTTGGCATTTAAATCATTCATCTGCGGCTTTTGCAAAGTACCAGAAATACCAAGAAAAAATTAATTCACCAGAAGATAAATTTATTCAAGATATCCAGACAAGATGGGACTGTCAGTAGTATATGATGTCCAGAGAATTTGAACGAAAATACTCTTATCTCATATTGCAGTGATCAGACACAACCACTTTTTTTTAAGAATCTAGCCAATGAAAGATTTTTTTTAAAGAAAATAACTACGATATTACTGAAAATACTTTAACAATTCATTGATTGAGCAAATTTATTTCGTAATAGGGAGGCAACTGCCTCTTATACCACACATTAAAGTCAGCATTTTTAAAAGGGAAGAAGGAAAGGGACTGTATGATGGATTACGTTGAAACGTTTCAGCCTGGAAAGCTTCTTTTAATGCTAAATTTAGAAGCTACATGGAAGACAAAAACCTTATTCTAGCAACATATCTTGATCCTAGGTTCAAGACTGATTTCCTTGAAAATAACTGCAGTGCCTTGCTTAATGACAAGGCTACTGAAGAAAGGTTTACTCAACATATCTATTCTACAACCGAAAGAAAGACAGACACGTCACCCATAATATCACAGGGCGTGAGGAATGACTTGTCTGACATGTCTGAAGAGAAAAGTGATAATAATAATGATTTTAATATCAGTTTTACGAAGTGCCGCACTGAATTTAAGAAAAAAGTGACGAAGGAAAAGGGGAGCTAATGTGGACGAGAATACAGGAGAAAGCAATAAGTGAAACAAGAAATTTATATATATTAAGACTTCAAATGAAAAAAATATATTGCATTAAAGAATATAAAAAGCGATGATAATTTTTTCAGTGGTGTAATTCAAATAAAAATGAATTTCCCATCATGGCGCCTTTAGCCAGAGCATATCTATTAGCACATTCTTCTTCTGTTGAGGGTGAACGGTTATTTAGTACTGGAGGTAACATTTACTTACCAAAAACAAATTTGCTGAAAGACGAAACTGAAGAGATATAATGTTCTTACATTCTAGCAGTTTTCCAAGCGTAGCTTAGATTTGCACAAGGCCGAAAGCAGAGGGGCACTCAGTGGGGATCGAACTCACTACTCAGTCATAATTGTTCTAGCGAGACAAACTTGTTAACCATTACACCTCCTCGAGGTGTCCAATGATTTTCCAAGCGTGGCTTAGATGTGGCACAAGGCCGAAGTACTTACCAAAAAGAAATTTACTGAAAGACGAAACTGAAGAGATATAATGTTCTTACATTCTAGCAGTTTTCCAAGCATAGCTTAGATTTGCACAAGGCCGAAAGCAGAGGGGCACCCAGTGAGGATCGAAGTCACTACTTAGTCATAATTGTTCAAGTGAGACAAGCTTGCTAACCATTACATCGCCACGATGTGCCCAATGTTCTCGCATTATAATTTAAGAATTTTAGCATTAAAATATGAGTAAATATGTACTTAAATAATTTACTTAAAGAAATTGTTGTCTTTATTTTTTAAAATTTCACACAATGTTGTTTTTAAATTAAAAGGATTTCTACCTTTATTTAATAAAAGAAGAGCCCCGAGAGAAACGGAAACGAGAAGGACGTGGACAAAGCCAGGTCCCAATTCGTCCCTGCAAAAATTGAGGACAACGTCTTAAAATCATGCCATCCTCAGTCAAATGGAATTGCGGAGAGGATGACCCAGACGATAAAAGTTGGATTGAAAGTTTTCTCCAAGGAACTGCAGTCTAGAAAGTTATCCACCAATATTGCTTATAAGTTACAGGACCAACCCTAAATGCGGGCACAAAGCCCCTCTACATTGATAGGAAGGTAAAATTAGAGTACCAATAACCATGTCCTTTTCAGCAAATCAGAATGTATTTTACAAAAGGAATAAGGATCCGAATCCTAAGAAGGCAGAATTTGTAGTATAAAAAGGATTTAATACAGCAGTATTAACAAAAAATGGACAGGCCGTGTTGGCTCATGAGGACCAATTTAGATTGTGAAGAGAGAAGTATGATATTGGAATAGAGGAAGAGCCTGTTTCCGAAGAGAAGGATCTGGATTATCACTAAGAATTGAAGAATGAAGAAGACGTGAGAATGAGTGTGTCTTGTGAAAATGGGAAACATGTAGAAGGTTTGAATGAAGAAAATCCGATAAAACCGAAATCCCCTATAGAGAGGAATCTAAGCAATCAGCATGAGACAAGACCTTGAGTATTTCGTAGAAGTTAGCAGATCTATCAAAGGCATAAAACATCTATGGTTCCGAGAGAAGTGGTGATATGCAAATTAGATTGTATATAAGTGGGAAGGTTTCTACACTCGTGAGGGGAGTTATCCTTTCTTGACTACACTGCGTACTTTGAGAACCTTACACGACACAACAATATATATATATATATATATATATATATATATATATATTGTATAGGCATATATATATATATATATATATATATATATATATATATATATATATATATATATATATATATATATAGTTGTATCCTTGGTATATATATATTGTATATATTGTACCCTTGGTATATATTGTATCCTTGGTATATATATATATATATATATATATATATATATATATATATATATATATATATATATATATATGTGTGAAAATATATAGAAAATAGGAAAGAACTGGTTAGGTAAATAATCCAAAGTTCTTTGGTATTTTTGTTATTATTTTTAAAAAATAATGCTCGATACAAATATATAGCATAAATATAATTATTTATTTAAAAATATGATTCCAACACGCTACATAAGAGAACTCTTATGTAGCGTGTTGGAATCATATTTTTGTATAAATAATTATATATATATATATATATATATATATATATATATATATATATATATATATATATAGAGAGAGAGAGAGAGAGAGAGAGAGAGAGAGAGAGTTGTATCTTTGGTAACCGTAAATTATGAATTTCCCTTGCAGTTAAAATTCACTAAATTTTATAAAATATGTCACTCCAAAATTCGCTTGAGGATGAAATGAAACTAATGTTTTTAATTTAATTACAAAATTAAATTTAAAGTTTTACCTTCCATTTTTTTAACATGGTTATTACTGTGTAGCGAAAAAAACTTTTAAATCAGTTAATTTATAATATTAATGCTCTGTAAATTTACATTGAGCACTATTTTGTAAAAAATAAAAAATATCAATAAGAACACCGGATTACATATCTTACTGTTCTTTCTTTTTATTTGAATCTCTCTCTCTCTCTCTATATATATATATATATATATATATATATATATATATATATATATATATGAAGAGAGAGAGAGAGAGAGAGAGAGAGAGAGAGAGAGAGAGAGTGAGAGTTTATTGAACAATGATTTTAAATACACAAGTGTAAAATGTAATTTAACAGTTAATCCGACTAAACTTTTGAAAATCTTTGGAAGTAAGTATTTAATGTAATTTTTTCACATCAATTTAAGATCTAATTTAAATATTATTTCGATTAAATTTTAAAAGAATATTCCTACATAAATAAATATTTACCGTGCATATTTTTTCATATCGTATAAATATAAATATATTAAAAAATAAAATTAAGAAAATCTCAAACCAGCAATATTTTGATTTATTTTAAAACGTTTTGAATGTTGAAGACTTTCTGGTTTCGGGCATAACTTCAGAAAAAATTAATTCTCCAGAGAATTATCTTTGAAAAATGTTCAAAATTAATTACGATCATCCAACATTTTTTGAGCTCTCCTAAAGCAGCCAGCGTAATATTAAACAAACAACATAACAGCTATTACTATAACCTATTGAATAAATTAAGTAATACAGAAAACACATTAAATTTTAAAATTGAATTCCAATATATTTTTACAAAAACAGGTGTGCATCGCCAAATCTCAGGTGCAACATATGTACGATCCATAGCTAAAGATGATCGTAAAATGGTAGTCACCTTATACCGCTTCTGAAAGTGTCCGACTCCTCCAATCAAACTCTATATTTACAAGATTTAAATCAGACTACAAGTGGAGGAGAGCCGCAATATCTGGGCTGTAGCAGCCGATTCTTTACGTTCCGACCATCGCAGAATTAAAAAAAAACAACATTTATGCGGACTGGAGGGTGTCGACTTTTTTCCACGCTATAACACCTTTCAAATAGACCAAACATTGCATAACCTTCCGCTACCCTATTGATTTTCCCTGGAAATTTTACTGACAATCTACATTTGTTAGTTCCACTAGTTCAGGCATTTCCAGTAGTTACCCTCCATGCCACCTACTAAGATTCGAATCATCCTAATCCCCTTCGATTCTCATTGTCAAGAAGGATCTTCGACTCAAACATCTTCCCGGGAAGCGTTACATTGTGAATTCGTTTTCCCAAGAAAGAAATTTTACTCACGCATCTTCTTCCTGAGAAGCGTTACAAAGTCAAAACGTTCTCTCAAGAATGAAGTTCTACTCAAATATCTTCTTCCCGGGAAGCGTTACATTGTGAATCCGTTCACCCAAGAAAGGAGTTCTACCCAGACATCTTCTTCCTGAGAAATGTTACATTGTGAAAACGTTCTCCCAAGAAAGAAATACTACTCAGCCATCTTTTTCCTAAGAAGTGTTGAATTGTGAAAACGTTCTCCCAAGAAGGAAATTCTACTCAAATATCTTCTTCCCGAGAAGCCTTACACTGTGAAACCGTTCTCCCAAAAAGGAAGTTCAACTCAGACATCTTTTCCATAGAGAAGTGTTGCATTGTGAAAACGTTCTCCCAAGAAGGAATTTTTACACATATACCTTCTTCCCGAGAAGCCTTATAATGTTAAACCGTTCTCCCACGAAGTTTTTTTCTCAACCCCTACAATCTTAATCACTTTAAATTGTTATTCGGTCTTGTATTTGGTGGACTACTGGACTACACTGGAAAGATAGTGGAGTGGTTTCTTGTTGTCTTTTCCATTGCATTGATTGAGAGAAATACTGTTAGGTTAATTGTTACCCACTGCTACTGAGATCTGATTCACAAATTACTATGAGTAAGGGAAACTCGGATGAATTTCCCTTAATCATAGGACTTTTCCTTCACAAGCCACGACTTCTATCCCTAAGTCGCCCCATCCGTTAATTATTTTTATCACTTGTATATCCTTGATTCTGATTTTTATCACTTGTATATCCTTGCTTCTAATGCTCTGTATGAAGAAACGCCCCGGGTTCAATTCTCAGTAGTAGATGCGCAGTTCTGATTAGTCCCAAAATACAAAGAAACGGCTGTCTAGTGGTTTTTGAATTCTGTTGATGTTTCTATTAGACTCTACGAATTACTTAATTATGATTATCTCAAATCCACCTAATAATCTCTGTCATTATATATATATATATATATATATATATATATATATATATATATATATATATATATGAGATAACGATATATAAATTATTATATGTCAAGAACAATAGAAGTCAGAGAAAAAGTAATGGAAACAAAAAGAAAAGAATCTAAATCAAATCAGCTAGATTTAAAAAAAAAATTAAAATGTAAAAATTCCCAGCATCCCTCGTTCGTGCGCATGTGTAGAAGCAATAAAATAACAAACAGGAAGAATTTAGCAAGCAGTAATTCGACACAATACAGTCCAATGTGCGTTCAAGTGGTGGTATAATGTAACTTTTAGAAAATATTTTATTTATGCTCAATACGAAAGAAAAACGCATTCAAATCAATTTTTCAAAAGATATCTAGTTATACTAAAGTCAAAGTTACTGAGGAAGACTTGTGTGTAGTATGATAAATAAAACCATTGAGGTGCTTGTTTCATTAAAAATAACACTTTTTGAAGGTGGCCAAATACTTTTGTGTGGTAGTTTATATCTATCTATCTATCTATCTATAAACATATATATATATATATATATATATATATATATATATATATATATATATATATATATATATATATATAAACACACACACACACACATATATATATATATATAAATATATATATAAATATATATATATATAAGTCATACTTATTATAAAACCCAGGTTGTGTGTGAGTATGTCTGTACGTTTATATATTGGATTAGATTTCCTACATTTTTCAACCGATTTCAAGAAAACTTCACAGGACTACGTAAAATTACCTTGCGGTTTTTGTTTTTGCATGAAATAAATTCGAAAACACGATTAAGAGGCATTAATGAAAGGGTAACAACTCATATCGAGTTATACTTTTATAAAACCAAGGTTGGTTGTTTGTTTGTGTGTGTGTGTTCGTTTATATATGGGATCGGATTTCCTACATTTTTCAACCGATTTCAACAAAACTTCACTTTTTTTTTTGACAGGTAGTGTTTCTTATTGTCTTGCACACTTTTTTATTTCTTTTTACATTCAGAATGCTTTAAAAATTCGATTTACAAGACAATTTTTTATAATAAAATTCTATTCAATCGGTAGACTCATAACGATTGAAAACAATGTTTTTGTTTGATATTGGGTTTGATCAATTCGTAAAAGAAAAAAAAATAATTAAGACATGCGTGTCCGTCAACCTTAAACAATAATCTTTATGAAATTTATTTTTCAGTCTTTATGATGGTCGATACTTGATCAATCTCTTACTGTTACTTCCCCGGGCAACGCCGGGCTCAACTCCTAGTATATATATATAAAAGGATATATATATATAAGGAACATCAAAAAAACATTTCACGAATAAATCGGAAAAAAATGACGGAACGAAACTCTTCGAACCGTTTTATTATATACCTTGGCCTATACACACTAACAATGATTATAAACAAAAAGTCATGGGCATACACGGAGAGGAAGGGTTCCTAATTTTAAGAAATTAAGACAAATAAAAAGTCGATGAGACAAGAAAAATAAATATTTCAAGGATTTAAAATGCAAGCAAAATTTTACTTAGACGAAAGTTTAAATCACCACAAAGATTTAAGTATATCAACCAGGCAGAAAACAATACGACCACCTACTTTATGCAATATAAATATATATATATATATATAAATATAGAATATGAATAATATATGAAAATGTGATTTAGAATATGAATACACATTAGTATTTATAATAATATTAATAATAATTTATTATTCAATAATAATTTAATTATATATTATTTTATATATTTTATATTATAATTTAATTTAATTATATGTTAAATATAATTATATTAATATAATAATATATAAAAATAATATATGAAGAATATAATCAAGCAAATCCTACACTCTATCAGTCGCAGTTTACTGATCAAATCTTCGGACACACAACATTTAAAGAAGCAAAAATGAATATGAAATAGCATTAGAATACTGATTAAAAAAGACCTTAACACTAAACAGGAAACAAACTCCACCAGAAATAGAAACATCATATGCTTCAATCCACCATATAATGAAAATATAAAAAACAAAGCAACATATCATAAAATCATCAACACACATCTCAAAATTAAGAAAACTAAAAAAAAATATTTAATATAAATAATGTTAAACATATTAAAATTCATAAAAACTCAATAAGAAATTCATCAGTACTCAACTAGTACTCACTACATGCTAATGAAGAACAGCGCTCGAATGTAAACTTAGTGTTAACTACCTACACAATAATGTAATATATCAATCTACTGTAACATTCAATGTAGCACAGAAAAATGTATAGGACTATCAAATGGTCCCTGGAAACAGTGAAGCTATAAACATAAAATAAATTTGACATGCGGAAATATGCAGTGTACTACTCTAAGAACTTGTGGCAATTTAAAACAAACAAAAAACGCACATACACTAAAAATAATAACGAAAATGAGAAAATTTGCACCAGATTACGGCGGCACCCCCAAAATATAACATTTGCTTAGATGAGTAAATGATCGATAATTACTATTCCCGAACAAATTATAATTCTAAGCAAAATGACAAAAAGCAGCGATGAAAACAAATTTCCTTCTACTCTACGTAAAATAAAATCATATGTGCAAAAGACTAAATTAAAATTTCATTACTGAATTCTAAAATGATTTCTTCTCAATAATATATATATATATATATATATATATATATATATATATATATATATATAAAAGTGAACATTGAAGTCAACACTCAGAGGCGACAGGATGTTTCATGCCAGGCGCAATCAGCAGACCGTGAATGTTAGATTTTTCCTCGACTATTTATATATATGGGCAGTGGGGCATTGTGGGTAATCTATGTTGGCAGTTACTTTTTGCGGGAGTTACTTGTTTGTTTATTTATTTGTTTTTTTAAGTTAATTTATTTTTTTCTTTTCTGTATTATTTATTCTTTTCGGATTTCAATATTTTCTTAAGGTAATAAAAATAATTGGGCAATTTACTTATGTCGCTTATTTAATAGTCTTGGTCTGGGAAGATAATTATGGCTATTTATTCGTTCAGTGTTTAGATTGCTTACTGTAGTTAATTCTTTTATTTTGGCGGGGGACAGTTTTTAATTAATTAATTTATTTATTTATAATGCACCACTGACTCATATATATAAATAGTCAAGGAAAAATCCAACATTCGCGGCCTGACGATTGTGTCTATCATGAAAGAGCCTGACACCTCTAAGTGTCGATTTCAATGTTGACTTTTACATTTATATTTACATACGCTCTCTCTCTGATATTGAACACTTTATTTCATAATTATAGCACACCTTATATATATATATATATATATATATATATATATGTAAGGAAATATATGGATATAGATCCGACAGTATGAAGAAAAATATACGTATATTTTTCTTCATACTGTCGGATCTATATCCATATATTTGCTTACATACTGTCTACTGGAAATACAAACCTGAAAGGATTTTTGTTTGTTTTTTCCGTATATTTTTCTTCATATATATATATATATATATATATATATATATAGTAAGAGTTGCAATGCCTGGGTGATCGACGTCTTCATGATGGTTACTCTGTGGTACTCCAATAGGTTGAGGCAGCCCAATTCCTAAATAATAATGCTATTCTCTAACAGAATTGCATCAATTGAGTGCAGTACCATGCTTCTTGAGTGGTCTGCGTTAATGTCTTGGTGCCAAAAATTTCAATCGTGGATCCCTTGTGAATGGTCTACAGGTGAAAGACTATTTACAGTGTTCATATACATGCACAGGGCAGCAAACGTAATACGCAGTTGTAAGGGCATCTAAAAGTTAGCAACTTCTAGCAATGCATGTTTCAGTGTGTCATCGTATGACAGAAGACCATATCTCAGACATGCTGCCTTAAATATTCGCAAGATTTCTTCTTTTACAGTGAGCAAATGCTGGAAGCTCATGGTGCCTGAAACATGCAGCAGCAACATTCGTAAATTATTATTTTTTCTGTGAGGGCTCACTTTATACATTCTACTGGTACTATTCATATTTCTTTTTCTTTGGTGTCCATCTTCTAGAGCGCTTAATGCCGCGGAATGTCAGGATACAAGTTGTTCCTTGCATCATCATCATGTTCATTCCGTTTAAACCGTGTATTGAGAGTAGTGTCACGGTTTCTCTGTTCTTGAGCTGCTTGCTGAGCGTTGCCTCTGTGAAAGTAAAATCTTTGCTGGTCTTCATGATATACAGCAATTCCGAGGACATTGTGAAATGTGTCATGTAGACTGAACTCTGACAGTATCCACATAGCTTCCGGAGGAGAAACATATCGGACCAAATTTCTACATTAAATGAGAGCTCTGTACTTTTTCAGCAGGTAGACATTGCCCGGTACAACATTCCTATTATCAATTGAGTGACATCCACCTTGAACTTTGACACCAGTATTTCGTCTCCTGTATTCTGGTTAGCCATTCAAATTCAGAAACGTTTTATCTCTGTAGTTCTTTGGAAATTTCTTTTGACATAAGCCATTTTCCTGGAAAGGAGAAGAAGGATTATCTGAAGCTTTCATTTTTCTTTAATTGAATGCTAAATGATTTAATTTACCATTTCCAGGAAACATAAAACTCTGGTGTATTTAAAATTATAACTTATAGTGATTTGAAACTATTTTTTGGTCGCTCAAAAAATCGCTCATTTTTTTTTTTACATATCGACAGATTTGTAAACAAAAGTTAATACTTGGTTTTAAAAATCCTGAAAAAATATTTCAAAAATTGTGAACACACTGTGTTGAAAACAATTGACGATAAATGAGGAAAAATACGAATTTCAAATGCTAATGAAATAAAGTCTAAAAATAATTAAATTAAGCATTAGATTTAAAGTTAAATTCAAGGTTTCAAAAGAACTCAACAAAAAATTAATAAAAAAGAAAAAAAATATTAAAAATTAAGAACATTTTTTTATGAAAAAAAAGTTATATATAAAACTAATTTGAAAGGAAATTGCAAAAAGACATGCAAATTAAAAAATAAGAATTTAAAATATAAATTTAATGAGAAAGATTTAAAGAAAAAGTAAAAATTATTTTTTAGAATTACGTTCTAATTAGTTAAGTGAAAGTAAAAATAAAATGAAGTATGGCAAACATTGAAATAACAGCAAATACATATATTAAAAATACCTAATGAAACAGGAATTAAAATTTTGAAGGGATGATTTTCAAATCTGTTGACAGACAATGGAACACAGAAATGAAATTAACGAATTCCAGTCCCCAAAAGTCGAGTGGGTTTTGCCACTAAGAAAATTTAAGGTTTCCAAACAATTCTGATAAGTTAAAGTAGAAATTAATTTTTTCTACAATTACGTAAGGTGAAGAGAACCTTTAAGACACGTGAATTTTTATGGATACTGTCATTTAGCGACCACCGTAGAAATTTTCTCAGGCCAATTTAATTTTCCGTAATTTTATGAACTGTTATGTTGCTTTGAAAATTGCCGGCATTTATTGACATCAAGAGTGACATGGAGTGGGAGAAGGTGTTTCTTTGAAAATCGCCGGCATTTGTTGACGGCAAGAATGGGATGGAGTGTGTGAGGGTGTTTCTTTGAAAATCGCCACCATTGAAACGCTGAATAAAGATCAATACTGAAAAGTGTAACGAACGGACTAAGTAACTAACCAAAAAAGGAACAAGCACAATAATAATAATAAGATACCACGTTTATAAATAAAATTCTCTAAATCGTGTTACAGCAAAATTGATCCCAAATCCGAAATTGCCTGAAATTGAGAAAAAAATAAAATCACTGACTGAAGATGGTGAATGTTTTCACCGAAAGTACTTGCGAACAATATGGATCAAACATCTAATCCATTGTACAACAAATAAGAACAAAGATCGTGTTAATGCTTTTTTAATCTGTTAGAATTATTCTTTGAATGACTATTTTACGATATTGCCATATGCATGTAATAATATATGGACATGTGGCATAGTGGTTAGGACCATGAGATCCGAGTTCGAATTTCAACATAGTCACAGGTAGGTGAATTCTTGATGTTATAGTCCTGAAAACCATGCACCAAAACTATATCATAATTTGGAAATTACCTGAAAACCACACCACGGGTTGTCCATAGCTTTGTGTGAATTCGGATAAACAGAACTATTTAGCCAATCATCGTGACAGAGTTTGAGCGTCCGGTTTTCTACCAGAAGCTGTAACTAAGGTCCGCTCACTATAGTTAGCGTATAAACTAAAGGTGTTTTGTGGATGACGAAAAAACACAAATGTGCCTGAGCAGGCGTCTGCAACAGGGATTGGGTACCCACCCTAAACAGGCATATGAGAACTGAGCGGTCAGTCATCATTATTCTTAAATATGTAATATATAGTACTCTGTATATAGTACTGGACATTTTAGTATATAGCATTCTATCTATCTATCTATCTATCTATCTATCTATATATATATATATATATATATATATATATATATATATATAGTTTATGCAAAACTAGGTAATCCGCATGGGTAGACACAAGGAGGATGATATCCAGAGAGCTCTATGTAAGATTCAGAGCAGATATGTTTGAATAAAAACAGACCACTTTAAGGTACCACGTAATAAGTTATTTCACCACAGCCCCTTTACGTCAAACCTTAACCTCCCTAATATGCCTGTTAAAGTAACGCGAATTAACAACGTCTAACAATTTGAATGAAACCTGTCCTTGTGGAATGTAATTTATTAGGGTTGCTGTAGCTTCTTCCTTTAATGTCGGTCTTCACTCCTTACCCATCGATATCTAGAGACAAGACGCGTTAGGATTAAGCAACGTCTAGCCGAGAGGCAGTGAGGTTAAGAATAAGGAATTGAAATGGTACACCTAACCCACTCATATCTTATCTTCTCTCCCACCTTACTTCCCCACTTCGTTAATTTTACATATGCTTAATGAGGTCCATCAAAAACGTGTGAATTTCTTTTTAATTTTTCATTTCAACCTTTGGAAGTAAAGTCTGATGATCCAGAGCCCTGTTAAAGGAGTTGTGGTGAAATAACTTATTACATGGAACGTTAAAGTGGTCTGTTTCCATTCAAACAATATATATATATATATATATATATATATATAAAGAAATATAGTCTTTAGATGTGCTATATTTATGGGATAAAGTGCTCAATATTAAAGATAGAGCGTGTGTAAATATAAAAGTGAACATAGAAGTCAACACTTAGAGGCGACAGTCTGTTTCATGCTAGATGCAATCGTCGCCTCTAAGTGTTGACTTCTATGTTCACTTATATATATATATATATATATATATATATATATATATATATATATATATATATATATATATATATACATCGCATTTTTAACACACCTCTAGTTGCTAGTAATCAAGTTCGAGGTGTTTGAACACATACTCACAAACTCACACATATATTTGTGTTTGCGTGTGTGTGTATTTATACACACATAACATTTTACCTCTCCACTCGCACATACGTACCCAGACAAGTACAGACAAGTATATATATATATATATATATATATATATATATATATATATATATATATATATATACCGCGTATAACAGCAAAATTATCCAAATCGGGTTACAGCATAATTTTCTATCCCACAAAATGTTTACTATGTAAAAAAACACTAAACTAATTGAGTTTTTTTTCCCATGTTTTCAGGAATTACTGAAAAATCCTTTGAGTTATTCAGGGAGAAAAAGTAAAAGTTCAAATTGTATTGTGTCATCCCCACTGTCATCCTCAATTGAGAAATTGTGACAGACAAAATATAATTCATGCCTTCACTCTGACTTCCATCTTCAAAGCCTATTCAAGAACCATTAAGAGAACGTTGAATATTTTAAAAAAAAAAGGAACATTAGAGAGGAAAATTGGATGAGCATGTCGCAACATGAAGAAGAATCATGATTTCAAGATTTAGAGCTAAAGAGACCAATTAGAAAAGATCCAAATCAATCCATAAGACGTTCGGCACGTGAGAGAGAAGTTTCAACTATGATAGACCAAAGACGAATGAAAAAAGACGTGATAATGAAATCGTACGTGAAAGGTGTGAGGTAACTTGTTACGCCAGGACAGAAAGAAGGTTACAGAGGGCAAAGATCATCTTGAATAAGTTGAAAAATGATCCTGGAATAATAATAATAATAATAATAATAATAATAATAATAATATATATATATATATATATATATATATATATATATATATACCTACCTAGGTTTCACCTAAACGGATCGTCAGGGAAAGTTCGGTATCTAGGTGTATCTAGGTCTGCTCTACGGTTGTATTGAGCTCTTTTGTTGGTTAGTTGTTTACTCGTATCGGGTTTTTTTTTCTTTGGGTTTCAGACCTGCATCTGTGCGATTTTTTTCGGCAGTTGTTCATGTTTGTAGCTCTTTCTTTTTTAAAAAACTTTTTTTTCCCTCGAGATTGATTTGATTATTGGCAAATCAAAAATTCGAGGGTTTTTCGAAACTAGTCTAGTTATCTATATTTGTATATATATATATATATATATATATATATATATATATATATATGTAAGAATTCAATAAAACACCTATAGTAAAATGAAATTAATATGTAATGCTAGATGTAAGCTTTTGAATGACACATGTCCTTTGCACTTACATGAGAAACAATTAAACTAGGTTTAATTAAAAAAAAGTTTACTAAATCAGTGAAATTAAGTAGGTATTTTTGCAGTCATTGTCATAAATTTTACTTAAATATTATTTAAATATTAAAAAAAAATTAAATTTGTAACCTAATAATTTACATACTTATACTTGATGTGAAAATAATTCTACGTACTGTAAGGGATTCTAATTACATTTAATTGTTTTTAAAAGAAATATATTATATTAAAAATAAAAGATTAAAAGTGAAAATATTTCAAATCGTTGTTAAATAAAACGTATTCTAACCTAAACATGCCTAAAAAATCTTTAAATATACAAATAGGAAAAAAAATGCCGTAAGAATTTTTGCCGTTAACAATAAAATTTTAAAAAATCCAGTCGATGTTAGATTTCATTGAAAAATACATCACTACCCCCTACCAAAACGTAACTAATAACTGATACACCAAAATACAGACATAATGAACACGCAGACACCCCTGTCTAGTGGAAGAGGATTTATCTGCAACCTTGGAAACGTGAATTATGATTTTAGATGTGTCTTTAAAACCCAGTAATTTTAAAAGTTACTCCAAAATTCGCTTGAGGATGAAATGGAACTAATGTCTTTAATTTATTTGCAAAATTAAATTCGGGGCTTTTACCTTCCATTTTTGAAACATGGTTAGAACTGTGTAGCGAAAAAAACCATATTTTAAATCAATTAATTTATAATATCAATGCTCTGTAAATTTCAATTGAGCACTATTTTGTAAAAATAAAAATATCTATAGGAACAACGGATTATATATCTTACTGTTCTTTCTTTATATATATATATATATATATATATATATATATATATATATATATATATATATATATATATGTATATATTTGAACTTTATTTCAATCCTTTATGAGTTTCTGATCCTTATCTCTGATTAATTAATGATCGATTCGTTTATGATTAATTGCATCACGATTCTTCCATTATTTTCAGAGTACTAATACATTCTTATTGTTCAAATTAGAGTACAATAACGTTATAAAAGCCTCGGAGAATTCCAGTAAGATATCTTTAATCATTTCTACAATACACCAGTTCAAAGCTTAATCTAACAATTGGACAATTTTGCTGTTACACAATTTGGATATTTTTGCCTTTACACCCGGTATATGCAAAGAGATTAAAATAGCCAATATATATATATATATATATATATATATATATATATATATATATATATATATATATATATATATATGAGTGTGTGTGTGTGTGTAAAGATAAAAAAATCTCACTCTCGTAACATGACATTGAAGCGTTAAACTAACAGTGACTATGCATTGTTGATTCCTATGTACACACTATCTCTAAGAACTCTGCTCCATCTTCAATGTTGAGCACTCTCCCTCCCAATAAATATACCAAATTCATATAAAAATTAGCAGCAGCTGTTATCTATCTCTCTCTCTCTGTCTCTCTCTGTCTGTCTGTCTCTCTCTCTCTCTCTATATATATATATATATATATATATATATATATATATATATATATATATATATATATATAATAAATAACAGGTATTTATTTATTTATTAATCCAACAAATTTTATCACTTTAAACGTTAGATTTAGTGGATACTGTTATTTGTGTAGATGTCCCTTTCATTTATTAAAATCTATGTTTTCTTTTATTTTCGTCCAGCGGCCTGAATATTCGTGGATTCTTAACGAAAAATATGGCTTCTCTGGTTGGATTTGAAACGGCGTCCCCCTGGGCAGAGATACCCGTCGTTACATTCGTCTTGCCTAAATCGACTCGACCACGAAGAACCTTGGCCGATCGAACAAGACCGAATAGCAACTTCAAGCGAAGTCCTTGTCTTCATACACTGTCGAAATTTCTTGCTGAGTTTCACATTTCAAAAGACTCATCTGGTAGACACCTAACGGCCTTCCATCAGCATGTCTGATGATGATCTCAAGGAGAGTAACTCGCTACGCCTTCAGGGTCTAACATTCTCTGCTGACATGAAATGAAATCCATTGCCAGATTACCTGTTAATAAAATTGGTTTACTGTGCCGTGTTAGACAATTTTCCTCTTCGGAAATTTATCCTATATACCTATAAGTCTACCATTCTCTCGACCTTAGAATAATGCTGTCATATATGGTCAGTTGCTCCTGCTATATATTTAGAGATTCTTGATAAGATCCAAAGAAGAATCAGCAATATTGTTGGTCCTGACCTAGCGTCTTGGCTTCAGTTATTTTCCCACAAGGGTATTAGCAAGTACGCGAATCTAATGGATTCGAACTGGAATTCGAACTCGGCTTTCCGATTCCTCAATCCGAGCCGTTATCCATTACTCAACGGAATTTTCGAATTCCAGTCGAATCCATTACATTCACTTATACCCTTGGGAAAGGCATGAATCCTCTTCTTCTCCCCCGCCCAGCTATGGGTAAATAGCAAGACATATCAGGTTTTAAAGCGCTTGGAAGGCAACTGGTCTACCCCAAAAAGAAATGGCAATCTACTGCGGGAAAAAAATCTGCCTCGTCAGTCATGTATCGAAAGATACATAATTGCCTAAAGGTGTATCACGCATGGCATATAACTGACTAAAAGTTGATCACAACGTTAAAAAAAAAATGACTACCCCCTAAGTAACGTCTATTTAGATACGCCTAGAACTGCCTGTTTTTTTTATGCCGTGTCCCATTCAGAATGAAGTCGTTAATGACTCTCCACGGCTTTATTTTCTTTCTCCGGTATAAATTGCCCTTGCTGCTTGGGAAACGTTGCCTTCTCCACGGATTTGAATTCAAAGTTATCCTACAGTTATATTACCCAAAATTCAAATCTAGAACGCTCTATCTACCCTACTATGTAACCCATGTCTAGGGAAAGAAGAAGTAGATTATTGCCTTTCACAAGGGCAGTAGTGCGAAGCGTACGCAAAAGTTCAGTCGGGAGTTTTAACTCAGCTTGTCGATTCCATTTGAACCGACGATAACCGATCCGCTACCAACAGTCGTACACTAAAATAAATAAGTAAAAGTATATGTACTGATATCTCTCGATTAATGCGTTTTCGATTAGTGCACTAAATATTTTATATAGTAAAATCACATTCATCTAGTATTCAGTTTAACTATACTAATTATAAATTGACTTTTTTTTATATAGCTACCAATGTACAAATTAGTCGCACTAATCGAGGGATTTTTGTATTTTGAAATTATGTATAGTTATTTTAAAAATAACCTTAAGCAATTTGTACTTGTCAGAAGCCCGTGATCTGAAAATAAAATAAAGCAAATAACCAAAGTATTTCCTTAAAAGTATAGGCAAACATGCGATAAATACCTTAACTGTAAGCACGTCTACAAAATCGTTAAAAAATAGAACACTGTGATGAAAAATGCTTTAAATTTAATGAAAACTCAGTTTTATAATCGAAATCTTGATTTTATTACGAGGGTCATTCAATAAATGAGGTGAATTTTCGGTATAAGGACTTCCAATACAGATAGAAGCTTACTTTTTTTTCAACGTAGTCTCCCAGCACTGTCACACACTTTTCCCATCTGTGCACAAGCTTCCGTATTCCCTCAGCGTAAAAATCTTTGGACTGATTTCTCAGCCAGTCGCTCACAACACTTTTGACTTCATCGTCACTTTTAAACTTCGTGCCATTCATGAACGCTTTCAAGGGACAAAACAGGTGAAAGTCTGAAGGGGCAAGGTCTAGGCTGTAAGGGGGTGAGAGAGCAGTTCTCAGCCCAGCTCGTTGGTGGTCTGCACCGTTTTGGCTGCTGTGTGAGGCCTTGCGTTGTCATGACGCAAGATGACTCCTTCTGACTGATGACCCCTGCGTTTGTTTTTTATGCCTTTCTTGACCTGCCTCAGCAGTTCACAGTAGTTGGCACTGTTCACAGTGCTTCCTTTCTCAAGGAATGAAATGGTGATTGGGCCTTGCATATCCCAAAAAACGGTGAGCATCACCTTCCTCGTGGACCGCTGGGACTTGAACTTCTTCTTCGCTGGAGAGACTATGTGCTTCCACTCCATGGACTGCCGTTTGAATCCAGGCTCATAATGCCAAACCCATGTTTCGTCACATGTGACCACCTTCTACAGAAACTCATCACCATCCTTCTCATAGCGGGAAGATACTGCTAGGACAACTCGACCCTCCTCTGTTTGTTCTCTGCAGTAAGCATCTTTGGCACCCACCAGCAGCTGACCTTCGAGTAACCAAGATCATCATGGACAATTTTGTGTTCTGTCCCAACAGATAAGCTCAAAGTCCTTGCAATGTCATCCACTGTCACCCTTCTGTCAGACTGAATGAAGTCATTGTCTGATTCGATCACCTCAGGAGACCTCACTTCTGTAAGCCTCCCAGGCCTGTCTTCATCCTCAACACTGCATCGTCCTTCTTTAAACAATTTAGCCCACTTGTAGACATTTTTTGGACTGAAACATGTGGCACCATACACAGTTGACATTCTCCTATGAATTTCAACTGGTATGTACCCATCAGCAACCAAAAACTTGATCGCTGTTCAATCCTGGAGCATGCTTCTTGGTCGGCCATCTTTGTTAATCGCCAAAACTCTCAAAGTTTTTTTTAATCTGAAAAAGAAATTAAATCCATGTGAAAAAGAAGTAAAACAAAAAATAAAATTAAAAAAGTAAGCTTCTATCTGTATTAGAAGTCCTTATACCGAAAAAATCACCATATTTATTGAATGACCCTTGTATTAACAGGATATATCAACGAATTTTTTGAATATTCAATTAAAGGTTTTAATAATTTTTAGAATATTCCAAATTTTGAATAAAAATTTTCTCTTTCTTGCGTCAGTGGATGTATTATAAATTATCATAGCGAATTTTAGCGCCTTTTTATGGTGGCAGACATTAATTTGGAAAATTCTTGAAAAAATCAAATATGGTCGAATTTTAATGAAAATTTCAAGACTTATTTAAAAATGGATCAAATTATTTTTAGAAATGTAATCTTTTTTGGAAAATCTTGGTAAAAATATTTTTTACATGTGTTTCACGTCCTCACTTAATTTTATGAAAATTCAAGAAATTCAACATGATAATTTTAGTGACTATATTAGTTAAAAGTAGAAGTCTTTGCAGAATTTAAATAATCAATTTTCTTTTGTGAAATCGGGTCCCATCTTATCGTAAATAGGCTGCGAATCGTAAAATGAAAAATGAAATAAAAATAAGATATTAATTAATTTGAGAAGTTTTTAATTGCTTTTATGAATAACATGAATTAAGTACAATATTTATAAAGAGATTTACATTTCTATAACAGTTTGCTAAAAGTGACGCACGCTAAATTCAGAAGTTTTAAAAATTTCAAAACGAAAACTCCTTCCATTAAATTTAACTTAGCTATGAAAAACAGTAGAGTATATTAAATTTAATCTATGAGCTTGAAGTTAAAACTAAAATAAAAGCATCCAGAAGATTTTTCATTATTAAAAAAATCATTTTTTAACGTTAGATATCGCATTTTTGTGGAAGAACCTACTTAAAAGCTACAAGTATTGGAACTTTGAACAATGGTTTGACAGGTTCTTATCGAAATTTGTATTTCGTTATAAATGTCGGAGGCTCTTTGAAAGAAAGTTAGACACAGAATGACAGACGCATTGCACTATAATAACGGTTAAATAGAGAGGAGAGGTCATTATGGTGTGGTGTTGTCTTATCTACGTATACAGTACTATAAACTCCAAATCATATGGACCATTCGTGGACTTTTTCGCTGGATTCGTCAGATCCCACATGGGGTAAATTTGCAGATAATGTCACAGTGAACATTTTATTTTTTAAAAATGCCTTATTCCTGGTGCAATAACCCTGATTATTACAAAAATAGGAATAAAAATTGAGGAAACTCTACCGTTTAGAAGATATTGTCAATCTTAATTGGGTCCTGGATACAGACTGGCAGCCTCATTCAGAATTCTGTGAAGGCACTTGGTATGGCAAGAGATTTAATTCAGGAAAAGAAACAGAGCAACCGGGACCCAGAAAAGAAATAGAGCAGCCGGGACCCAGAAAAGAAAATAGAGCAGCCGGGACCAAACTAAGATTGGAAATTACTTCTAAAAGGTAGCCTTTCCTCAATTTTTATTGCTATTTTTGTAATAATCATGCGTTTTTTTACAACAGGAAGAACGATTTTTTAATAATTTGTGACTAGGGCATTATCTGTGCGTTCCAGTAAATGGGCAAACTTTCGCGCAGTCATGTAGGACAGGCTGGACCCTTGACCCAACTATCTGGCAATATCTCCCAAACGTTACCGTTTCCTCAATTTTTATTGCTATTTTATAATAATCAGGCCTTTTTTTACAGAAATAATGCATTTTTCTAACATTAGTCACTTGGTCATATCTGCAAATTTTCCTACATTGAACACAGTATTACTGGAGACAATATGATTGAAGATAATAATTACCTGTTGCCAGTAGAGGACCTACATTTTGGGGACCCTTGGATCTTGAACAACTCTGCAGAACCATTCGTAGCTATAGATTCGAGTTCCCACAAAATAAGACTATGAATAGATTCTTGCAAGTTCAACGAGTCCGTACGGCTGGGAGTTCAGACATCTCAAGCCTCCATGTCAATTTTGAAATTTGACCAATTACAGGAAAATTTGAAGTCATATAAAATAGGTATTAGAGCATAATTTAAGGCCAACATTAGTTAAATTAATCCATCGACTTGTGATTCAATTACTAAAATGATGTTATTTTCATGATAAACGCTTTAAAATAATCGACTTTATTGAAAGATTCAATCATTAAAAACATTACTTAAGGAGCCCCTCTAGGATTAAGATCTCTGAAGCTTAATCTTCATTAGTTTCATAGTAGCACTGCCATTGTGTGTCGCGTTGTACTGTCTAAATATTACAGATAGCATCTGATGTATGCCTATGCTAAGGACTTCAAACTATCAGCAGGCACAATGGACAAACGTTCTATATTCTATGGAAGACAGTAGGCAGAAACTTAAAGTTTCGATTTTTTTCGAGAAGTGGTTTCGTGCATCACAGAATTGCACGCCTTCTCAAGCTAAGACATCTTCCATGATGTGAAGATGCTGAAGAGATTTCGGCCAGAAACCGGTTGCACAAAATCTGTTCAAACGAACAAAACATCAAAATTTTAATTGAAAAAAATAAAACAAAAAAACAAAACAAACAATATTTGTCGGACAGAGAAAATTCCATCACGACCTTCGTAGATAGTCATAATTGCGACGTTTTTCTTTATTTATTCTACTTTAGTTGTTTGCGATTACTTGTCATTTAATTAAAAATTGCAGATAAAATCGCGAAACTGTGCCGCCTACATCATTCATAACAAAATAAATATTTAAATTTGAATTCAGATTAAAAGAACAAACAAGATGAAATAAATGTAAGCTAATACACAGTAAATTAGGTTACACTAATATCTATAGATATGATATGAAGATTGAGGGTCTTCATGTCTGCAGGCGAACATCATGAATATATATATATATATATATATATATATATATATATATATATATATATATATATCTATTATATATATATATATATATATATATATATATATATATATATATATATATATATATATATATAATATACGTGTGCGTGTGTTTGCAAAGCGAAACAAGATAAGCCGTTAGTTGTTTCTACACATGTAGCATAAAATTATCATCGTCTAAAAAATATCTTCTGTTAGAATTAAAAAAAATAACTAGTAAAATAGTATAAATAGTAAACTACTAAAAAAGCGGATCGAAAAAAGACGCGAAACAAACTGAAAAAATCGGGAATACCGTTTAAAAGCAGAATCCCTGAAGACTGGAAATTTTACCAAGAAACTTCGAAGACGGGATAAAATTGATATTTAAAAGTTAAGTAACGTTTTCTTATTACATATATATATATATATATATATATATATATATATATATATATATATAGATAGATAGATAGATAGATAGATAGTGTTGCAGAATGAGTTGTGGTGTTAATAAAATAAGACTTCGGTTATAATAACCGGCGTATAATTTATACTGATAATAAATATAAATTTATTTACTCATCGCTAGTCAAACTGATAAAATCGTTAGGTGGTAATTTTCAGTCAGCTGACGATTACATTGTGCAGGAAACTCAGAGTAGAGGGAAAATGTATATATATTATTAATGCAGACACACACATATACACACACGCACGGGCGCATATATATATATATATATATATATATGTATATATATATATATATATAAATATATACATTCAGTACTACATATCTCATACGGGCAAGTCAAAATCTTCATCTAAAACCTCCCTTTATCAAAGCGAATACTGAAAAACTGATCAATATATATATATATATATATGGGTGTGTGTGTGTATATACATGTTTCATTAAAAACGACAGACAAGGTACAACGATTAACCTTTTTATTTAATTTTTCTTGTGTTCGGACACGTGTTTTCTTTTGGGGACAAACTGTGTTTAGAAACTATCCAAATGTCTTGTAATTCCGAGCGACTTACGCTATGCTTTCAGCCATTATCAAGGATGATTTTAGTTTTTCAATTTAATTGGGTGCGTGCGTTGTGTGTATGTTTTTAGTGTTACAGAGATGTTTTATTTTCCGAACACGGTTAGCACATTGTGGGCGTGTTCGTAGTTAAGTTTACTTAATATTATTAGGTGTTGGATTTTTCTTTTTCTTTTAAGCTCTTTTCGAACACAAGAAAAAGTTAAATAAAAAGCTTAATCGTAATACCTTCTCTGTCGTATTTATTGAAACATGCATAAGTGACAGATTGCTTCCTAAGTACACAACTATATATATATATATATATATATATATATATATATATATAGTTAAACCTAAAGAGCCAGACAAAGCGTCAAGGAAAGCTGGCTAAATAGGTAACGTAAGACCGGAATATATATAGCCTATAAACATAAACTCATGACCATTAGGTGAAACCTTGGTAGGTTTGTCTGGCTCTCTAGGCTCAACTACATCTGCTCTACTTACTGTATCGAGCACTTTATTTAGTTATTTTGCCTACTCGTATCGGTTTTTTTTCTTTGGGCTTTGGACTTGTATGCTAGACGATTATTTTCGGCTAACGTACATGTTCTTGGTTCTTTCGTTTTTTTATACCTTTTTTCCCCTTTGGTATTGGTTTGATTATTCGCAAATCAAGACACCGAAGGTTTTCCGGACGAGTATAGTTTCTTATACTTATAAGATTATTACTAGTATATATATATATATATATATATATATATATATATATATATATATATATATATATATATATATATATATATATAGGTAAATTGTCGCTATTTTATATTTTTAAATTCGTGCATGCGCTTTGTTTTCTTTAGATTTTGTCGACTGCAGAGTATAGTAGGGTCAGTTGGGCACCGTCTGTGAGAGAAAGAGCACCATGAAGTAATAGACTCGGGCATAAATTTGGAAATGGCGTGCTGTCATGCTTGGCATTCTTGTCGTAAGCACCAATACAAACATTTCAGAGTTTCAGCATGTCAACTTGAGGACAGTGCAGAGGGTTCGGGAAGAGCTTGGTGAATCTAATGGTGATTACGATGTCTTTTGGAGTGATCACTAATGATGGCGACATTATGCCTCCATTCATCTTCCGGCAGGGCTTCAGACTCAACACCATGTGCTTTCAGGGTGGGGGGTGCTGCCCTGTATCAAAGGTGTGTCTGCTAGAAGACCCATATTTCTGGCAACGAGACTTTGCAACATGGTACACAAGCAGGAGAACCCAGTCATAGCTGTCAGACAATTTTTCCGACCACATCTCCCCTTATATCTGGCCACCTGACTCCCCAGACTTCAAGCCCGTTGATTATTATGCGTGGGGCGTAGTTGAGTCAGAGACCAACAAAACTCCTTGGAACTCGAAAGATGAACTGAAGGTAAGGAATAAAGCAGCGTTCAACAACTTAAACAAGGAAACTGAGAAGAGTTGCAGGAGATTCCAAAGTCGTCTGGAGGCAGTGGTTGAAAACAATAGCGATTTTATTATATTTTATATATATATATATATATATATATATATATATATATATATATATATATATATATATATATATATATATATATATATATATACCTGCCGTGCGCCAACATCTTACTGGTAGAATCACCGACTGCCACCAATAAATCAGGTTTCAATCCTAGCTAGAGGCAACTGGACGTCTCGTCACACTGATGAGCTGTGATACAGCGAAACACTCTGTCTGTGGATGACAATATCTCTCTCTCTCTCTATATATATATATATATATATATATAATATATATATATATTAAATAAAATTTTTAATAAAAACAGACCCCTTTAAAGTTCCATGTAATAAATTATTTCACCACAGCCCTTTTAAAAGGACTGCGGATCATCAGACTTTACTTCCAAATAAAAAATGAGAAGCATAAAATAGTATATATATATATATATATATATATATATATATACACAATTTTTTAGTTACTCAGATTTTTCGTTTGTTTTCTTTGCGTCTAAGATATATAAAAATGGTGATTATTTGGAAGAAAAATGTAAATGACTGAAAAGAAACAGGATATTATAAAATAATTGCTTGATGGGACCACAACTGAAAATTACAAAACAACTTTACCGAAGATCATAGAACAATCAAAAAAGTAATTGAAAAAAATTGGCAAAGATAAAAACAAGAAAAAAATGAGTTAAACAACAAAAGTAAAAGCGTATTAAACGAAAACGTTGGATTGACCAACAAGAGTTTATTTTTAGAACTTGACGTTGAAAATGTAATCAAAGGGAGAATATATAGTCTTAATATTAGGCTGTTCGGAAAATAATGTCCGATTTAAGACTAAATCTTTTCATTTTAATATATTATTATATTAGATGTACGGAAATATATAAATAATTTCCTAATGATTAAACGGTTCATTTTCTTAATTTTGCATCAATCTCTTACAGAAATTATTTGTTCCTTCGCAATATCATTTTTGGTTTTAGAATAAACAATTTGATTCTATTCTTAAATATTATTATGATAGATACAAAAAAATATATTATCTTACTTATTATAAAACGCACATTGTGTGTGTGTGCGTGTGTGTGTCTGTACGTTTATATATTGGATCGGATTTCCTACATTTTTCAACCGATTTCAACAAAACTTCACAGAACTGCGTAAAATTACTTTGCGGTGGTTCTGACAGCGCCCCCAAATTAGAAAAACACATTTGTTTTTGCACAAAATCAATTTGAAAACATGATAAAACACTATTATGTCGCCAGAATGAAAGGGGGACGACTCATATCGAGTTATACTTATTATAAAACCCAGGTTGTTTGTGTGTGTGTGTGTGTGTGTGTGTGTTCGTTTATACATCGGATTTCCTACATTTTTCAACCGATTTCAACAAAACTTCACTTTTCTTTTAGCAGGTAGTGTTTCTTATTGTCTTGCACACATTTTCTTTATTTTTACATTCAGAATGCTTTAAAAATTCCATTTACAAGACAATTGCTTATAATAAAATTCTATTCCATCGGTAGACTCATAACGATTGAAAACAATGTTTTTGTTTGAGTTTGGGTTTGACCAATTCGTAAAAAAAAAAAAAAAATAAAACTAATTAAGACATGCCTGTCCGTCAACCTTAAACAATAATCTTTGTCAATTTTATTTTTCAGTCTTTATGATGGTCGATACTTGATCTATCTCTTACTGTTACATCCCCGGGCAACGCCGGGCTCTACTGCTTGCTTTTTTTAAAAGATTTAAATATCCTCTTTTTATATCGCTTTCAGAATTGTATAGATGCCATGAAAAAAAGAAAATGAGATGCGTTTACTTTTTTTTCATAAGTTCAAAATTGGCTAAAATGCTTCTCAAACTGCTGCCAATATTAACCAAGCACGGGGTAAAGCATCCACTTGTGATCGGATATTGCGCTGCCTTCTGAAGTTCCTCATCAGGGATACGAGTCATGAAGATCAGGGTAGTAGAAACGTCTATCTGCATTTGACAATCGACACCTGGCAACAGCAGCCGATCAAGATGCACGCCAAAATATCAGATAATATCTTAGATAACGGATCTCAGCATTTCAGAAATATCGCACCATCTCAGGAGAAGTGGCAAGCTGAAGAAGCACGATGAATGGGTTCCACATTAACCTAGGGAAATTTAAAAGACTTCGACGTTTGTGACAATGGCTTCATCATTACGAAACACTTAAGCCCTTTCCAAATGTAAACTTACACAAACAAGATCTTATGGCGACTGTCTGGTGACCCATCATTGGTGTTATTTCTTTACACCTTTCTGGAATATAATGAGTGCCTCACTGTCGAAGTTTCTTGTCGGCAACTGGGTGACATGCAAATTAAGTTAAACAAAATGCGACCGGCACTGTTTTATCGACTATCTCTGCTTCATGACAATGTTCGGTTCCATGTTGTCAGGATGACGCAGCAGAAGTTCACTGAGTTGGAACTCGAGATTTTGAGACTATTTCGTGGATGTCCAGCCCAATGATTATCACTTTTTCAAACATCTTGGCAATTCTTTAAGCCAAAAAAAAAAAAACAAAAAACATACCATACCAAAAAAGTGGTAGAAAAAGATTTCTTGTCATCCAAACCTTTAGTATTTTATCATAAAACGATGTTAGGCTTCCTATTTCGATGTATTTAAATACTGTTTACATTCATTAATTCAGCAATAACACTTTTAAAATTGGATATTATTCTTCCAAACACCCTAATATCATTGACTAACAAAATGAAAGCAAGAAAACTACCAGCTTTAAAAAGCCTCTAAAAAGATACATCTACTTTGCGTGGACAGATACCTGAAAACTGATTTCTCAACAGTAATATTTAGTGGTAAATATACAAATACATTTGTGGGATCGTATGGCTGAGTCACAGTTAGGGTTTTTCTTTAAAATAGTCAAGCAACATAATTATAAATTGAGAGGTAGAATCAGGTTTTTGGCTATTATTGTGAGCCGGAAAAACGTGTTTTCTTAGTTGATGACAACGTATTGTGTGTCCTTGAATAAGGGATTTTCTGACTGGAGCACATCACAAGAAAGAAGCTTCAACCTAAAGGAAATATTTATACAAAGCAATTTTCCTTCACGTTTAGCATTACTGGCTATTGACTGCTTTGACAAAGAAGTATTAAAAAAAAAAATGCATTGAATATCCTCCAGCTTCTCCAGATATTAATTTAATAAAACACTTCTGGCAAATCACCATCAAAGATGTACATTAGAATAGAAAGAATTGATTGATTCATTTTTATGGCTTATCAACCCTTTGGAGGTTATTTAAAGCCAGAATGTATAGATTTTGAGAATTTTTTTTTTCGTGATGAAAATGGTTTTAGTGATACGAGTCTTATAGAAGAAGAGATGGGTTCATGCATTTCGGGAGTAAAACTAACCCGACTGAAATTGGACCTCGGCTCTCCGATTAGCAATTCCGAGTCATTATCCATTAAACCACTCGTACCTAGTATTCCCAAGCTGTCACCCATCTAGGTAATGACCAGGGTCAACGTTGATTACCTTTGGTGATCGTGCGGGAACTGGTTTTTCAACGAGATGTAGCCGTAAGCTCAGAATGAAAAACAATATTAAATTAAAGTAAATTCTTTACTTCATTCGGACTTTTTCCCCTCATTTCCATTGTCATTTTTATGACGCTTCGGCTTTTGTAAGCTCCGACCTTCTTCGAGTAACTAGAATTCCGAACTGAACCCTTCATTTCGTCTACCGCTCTGGTTCCACGTGTCATGCCTTTTCCGGGTGTCTTAGTTTTCTCGCTTTAACTCAACTCTCTAAGTTTTACCACGGAAATAGACATGTATTGAACGCTCGATCCAACCAACGTTTTAATCAACTGGACCATTTGTCCTTGAGTTTTGGGGACTTATAAACCTAATGTCTCAGAAACTGTTTTTTTCCAGAGCTCATATTGCACTTTTTTTTGTCATCATTACTTTTCTTTAGCACTCCGTATTACAGGATCCAATATTGTATTCATTTCTACGATTGGCCGGCTTAGGAGATTTTTTTTGGCCTAGAATATGTGCTGATTCCCTAAGTTTCAGTATTTTCCAATGATGTTCTATGTCTATTATTTCAACCTCGTCTTATAGGGGGCGGGGAAATTTCCTTTTCCATCCATATATGGTCAGCTACACCTGATTTTTATATTTCTCCTCGTGTTACGGCTTTACGATTTTCTTGCAGTCTTAACTTTATAATTCTTACTACAGCTGTTAGGAATACCGTAGAGTGTCCATAATCATATTCTCCTCAAGCCTTTCATACTCGGAGGTGTCTTCTTAGTGTTGAATCACATCTGAAGGTCGTTCTGATATCATATGGATCACTGATCCTTTGTATTTTTTCCGATAATCCCTTCACATAGGATAGGCACACCTGAAGCTGATTTCTGTATATTGTTATACTCTTGTACACTATGCCAGTTTGTCGGAGCTGTTGCCATGTATCCAAGATAGTTGTTACATTGTACAATACCGCTTATACTGACCATTTCTTGTTCATATGGGTCACCACTTATGACATTTATACGATGTCGTAAGCAACGGACAATCCCTTACTTTACACTGTAAATGAATGAATGGCGTCCAGTATGTAGATGTCTTGAAACCATGCTCTGTTCAAGATGTTAATACAACCAGGAATGCGAGTTTGTTGTTTTGTCTCTCCATTGTGAACTGTATCGATGATCTTATTGAGTTCACATTACCCCGTAGTAGCTAGACCTATCCCTGGTGCGGCCAGAGTATGAAGATGTCCCCTACGTATCTCAGCCATATGGTTGGCTATAGTGTTGTGGATTCTAATGCTATTCCTTCGAAGTATTCCATTTGTACTGATAATGGCGAGTCCATTGCTAAGCCTTCATCCTGTAGATATATGCCTGGTTCCATTGTTAAGTTTGTTGTTTATGTACAGAAGATCAGCATCTCAATCATGTTATCTACTGGTCCGTTCTCTTAGGAGATGAGTCCGAGGCCAGTCTGTCTCTGACCACCGATAGTACCTCCTCCATGAGTAGCTTGCTGAACAAACTCACCACATTCATGCTCAACATCTGGTTTACTTGTATGAGAGCATCATTGATCATTTTCAATAAGTAGGCGAAATTTCGGAGATATGAAGATCAATTTCCTTTTAATGGGTCAATTATATCTACAAAGCAGCATATATATATATATATAATTATTTATTTTAAAAAAAAAATTATAACTTGATAAGACACCGAGGGTGTTGAAACAAAATGGCTTTTTTTGTAGTGATTTTATAACATATTTATTTATATTATATCTGCTCTAACTTGTATTGAGCACCCTTTTAAGAATAGTAATTGTTGGTTATTGGAATTCATTCCATATACACCAATCATATACTTGGGTATATATATATATATATATATATATATATATATATATATATATATATATATATATATATATATGTGCAAGCTAGCGAGGACACGCACGCACTCAGGATACACAAAAATGAAAATGGATTTGACCGTCCCAGGGGTAGTGTGGTGGTGGGGGAGCATCTCTCATCAGCACATTTATCATCACCACCATTAAGACCAAACCTAATGATTTTGTTAACACTTAGAAAGAAATTCACTTTTGGCAACAGTCCAAAAATGAGATCAAGGCTCCCTATATGTACAGAAAATGAACAATGAAACATTGAAAGAACACAACTGAAAATTTATTCCTTTAAAAATTGATTCCTTTAATTTGCCTGAAGAAGGTCACGAGACCGGAAACTCGTGTAGCAAAAATATATAGAACAAAATATAATATATAAACTAAGACAAGTCCTCATTTTTACCAAAAACCTTTGCGGTTTCTCCCTATTTTATTCTATATATATATATATATATATATATATATATATATATATATATATATATATATATATATATTAGGGTTAGAATTATAACTTTTTGTGAAAAAAAATGTCACCACCAACATAAAATTTCTAAAATTGTATATAAGTATTCGTGGTACTACGGCTTTCTGGAGCATTTTAGAATTTTCTGGAAGACTTCTAGAACTTCCTAGAGTCTTCTAGAACTTTATGGAACCTTCTAGAACTTTTTGTTTATTTATAAGTCTATACGTTATACTATAGTCCTAAATTGTTAAATGCGTTAAAAGTACTATCCAATTACAACATTAGAAAATTGAAAAATAAGGCTCTTGAATTATTTTCATTGTTTTACGCCTATTGCGCTCATGGTAATGTCGAATTTGCTGTTCGAGCGTGACCTTTTTTTCAAGAACTGAAACGACTTAAATCATTACGTTTGAACAAAAGTTCATCGATTTATGATACAGGAATATAGGGTTCGAAAAATCTTTATAACCCTAATGTATATGTCAAAGATTTCAGTCTGAATTTGAAGCAAATCATGTGTTCAATTGAAAATGATTGTAAAACACTTCAAAACTGTTCCAGTCAAATACATATGTGAATACTCATCTATCAGTCTGTTAGTACATAAATACATGTGTGATCGTACAATTCACAATGGCTTGAAAAGAGGCTGTTATGGTGAAACACACCTATTCTATAGTTAATAAACTCTCCCACATAATATAAGTAGGAGTAGTAAGAGAAACGAGGGTCAGTCGATGTCAATGGATGTCGGACGACAGTTAGTCTAATACGAAAGTAGTCAGCGACCACAAGATTACTCTGCGTAATACCAAGTTCCTAATGATTTTTACGTCTGACTATTTAGAACCGATTTAGTACAAATACAAGCCTCCACTGCGAATTAACTCCACAACAGAGGCATATATATATATATATATATATATATATATATATATATATATATATTTCAAAACAATAACACATTTCTCATAGCATTTTTTCGGATTACATCTCTATTTTCGTTGTCCTCTTATTGCTGAGAAGTAAAAACAAGAACAAAATCTACTTCTATACCTGATGATGTCTGTAGGAACAGACGAAAGCTTGTAAAAAATAAAAAAGACCTTATGCAACTGGAATTTATAACGGGGATCATATCATTCATATACAGGTTCGGGGTTTATGTATCTTATTTATATTGTTTGCGACGATTTATTCCCGCCATTTAAATCATTAACCTCTATATTTGATTTTGTATGAATGATTCATGGATTTATAATATATATATATATATATATATATATATATATATATATATATATATATATATATATATATATGTATTGTCATCCACAGATAGACTGTTTCACTGTATCAGAGTTCATCACTGTGGCAGAGATATGCGATTGTCTTACGCCAGAATTCGAAACACAACTGTTTCGGCATGAGTCGGAGATGTTTCCCCTAAGCTATCGGCTCTCGGCAGAGAGGGAGGTGCATTTTTATTTATTTATTTTGAATAAACACGCCAGTGACTCAGAGTGTTCGATTAATAGAAGAGCATTACATTAATAGACTCTTCCGTCCTTTTCGAAGTATCAGTGTCTTTCAGTTCAGTTTTTATTTTTATGCCTTCTATGAGACAACAATCCTGCACAGGATTTGTAAACAAGTCCACACGAAGGGCATACTGAAGGGTTGACCGTCATATGGGCTGATGTAATGACTCGAGATTTAATGTTAATTCTTAATTCTCTCAGTTGAGTGAGGCGATTCTTTTCAAAGTTACTTATATGTTAGTGGCAGGTATTTCTCCAGCTTTCTCGATTTTAAACAGCAAGTTTGAACTCCTGTATAGGGATGTTTGCTGCATTTAAATTGTATTTGAGTTTGTCCTTGAAGCGTAACCAAGGACGGCCTACATTACGCTTACCATGAAAAAGTAGGCTATGCATGATAATTTTCGGCATCCGATCATCACTCATTCTGATGACATGAACAGCCCATTTGAACTGTGCACGAAAAAGGATTCGGTACCACCGATGCCATATTTGATGAAAAGATCAGGTTTAGGGATTTTATCCTGTCATATATAACCACATATTGAACGAAGACAGTGTCTATGAAAAGCTTCAAAGTGATTGAAATATGTCCTGTAGGGCGTCTACGATTCTGGCCCATAAAGAAGTGTGGTGAGAATGACTGCTCGATATACACTGATTTTTGATTTCAGTGAAATCTTACGAACATCACATCGGCAATGTTAAGCTTTCCAAAGATATTTGTTGCTTTTGATATTCGGTTAACTATCTTCTCGTCCAAAGAGGAACTTGAATTGACTTTGCTTCCTAAGTATGTGAACGATTTCAAATACTTCAGGTTGTTGTTGCCAAAGTAATAGGAACGAATGGAAAGGTGCGGGCAGGTGGTTTTTGTTTTACACCTTTGACCTGCTTAGGTGTAAGTCTTGGTTGATGCACAACTTCAGTTTTCTTTATGCTTATAGTTAATCTGAATGCGTTACAAGCGGTGGAAAAACAATTAACGAATGAGCTTTTTCGATTGAGGTGGCCACGATCGCAGCGTCATCAGCACACAAAAGATCACGAATAATGCTTGCTCGAGTCAGCGATTTTGATTTAAAACGTTGCTGTTGATAGTTAAAGAGGCCGCCACTTATGCGGAATTCAAATTTCACAAAAAGCATCATTTCGACTTAGAGCTAAAGAGATGAATTAGAAAAGATCCAACTCAGTTCGTAAGTCGTTTGGCATGTTAGAGAGGGATTTCAGCTATGACAATCCAATGAGCAGTGAAAAAAGACTTTTAAAGGAAATCGTACGTGAAATTAGTGAGGCAACGTGTTACTCCAGGAGAGAAAGCTAGAAAGTTAGAGAAGGCGAATATCATCTTGAATAAGTTGGAAAATTATACTGGGATAATATATATATATATATATATATATATATATATATATATATATATATATGGTTGGATAGATGTGAGCAATCTACATAAACCAAAATTGAAAAAAAAATATCAATTTGTCTGATGATCGCTAAAGCGTGAAACCCAGGGTCACAAGCTCACATCTATCCAACCAAATATGTTAGCTCTATCTCTGATATTGAGCGCTTTCTAATAAGTACCGCGCATATAATATATAAATAATTATACATATATATATATATTTATTTATATTTATATACACACACTTTTCACACACACACACAAACACACACACACACACACACACACACACACACACACACACACACACACACACACATATATATATATATATTTGAACACCATTTCAATCCTTCATGATCATCTGAGTAATTATACATTCTTATTGCCCAAAGTGGAGTCCAATGATGTTAAAAAAGAGAATTCCAGTAAGATATCTTTAACCTCTTCTCAAATACAACCATTCAGAGCTTAAACTAAAAATTTGACGATTGCGTCTAGCATGAAACAACCTGTCGCCTCTAAGTGTTGACTTCAATGTTCACTTATATATATATATATATATATATATATATATATATATATATATATATAAATTTCCAAGAGGATACAATCCAGGTAGAACTCAAAGTCCAGGACAGAGTAAGAATATAATATAAAAGGCTTAAAAACTAATATTCCATGGTTATGTAATATATTACAACGATGGAATATTAGTGTTTGAGCGTTTTATATTATATATATATATATATATATATATATATATATATATATATATATATATATATATATATATATATATATATATAATCAAATCAAATTATGGCTTCACTTAATGTTGAAAATCTATTTACCAATGTCCCTGTTAGTGAAACTATTGACATAATTATAAGAAATATATACAGTAACTCATCTTTACCCCCACTTAAAATTAATCCTAATATATTAAGAAAACTACTATTGCCTTGGACTACTGAAGTCCCTTTCTTCGATCATAATCAGAATATATATATACAACGTGATAGTGTCTCTATGGGTTCAGTACTGGGTCCAACATTTAGCAATTTCTACATGTCGAACCTTGAAAATAAGATCTTTACAGTTTTTAAAAAACCATCAATCTACCTAAGATACGTTGATGATATTCTTATGTTAGTTAAAAATACAGATTAAATAATTCAACTTCAAAAACGTTTCCAAAATAATTCTGTCCTTAAATTCACATATTAAACTCAATACTACTAATAAAATCCCCTTCCTTGACATATTGATAAACAGAAATAATAACAAATTTACTATTTCGCCATACAAAAAACCTACGAGCATAAATTCATGTACACTTAACTACAAGAGCGAATGCCCATATTACTACAAAATAGCAATTATAAAGAATCTAATACATTGTGCAGAAACTAATTCATTCACAAAACGGACTTTTTTACAGTGAACTAAAGAATATAAAACAGACACTTAATAATAGCTTTCCAATCTATATAGTTGATGAACAAATAAGATGCTTTCTTAGAAATCTAAATACCAAGCAAATTGTACATAATACTGCTTCTACTGATCTCAAATATATTAATCACCTATATCGTAATCAAATGTATACTAATTATAAAGAAGATGAAAATATACTAAAAATTTTAGTAAATTCTAATATATCAACTACAGATCCTAGCAAAAAAATTAAATTAATGATATACTACACTAAATCTAGTATATCCAACTTAATACTTCAGAATGATTCTTCTCCCCCGGTTAGCGATTTGCAAAAAACCAACATAGTTTATAAATTCAAGTGCCCTTTGGGAGAGTGTATCTCCAACGAATTAAATAATATTTATGTTGGTCACACAACAAACTCGCTTTCCCGACGCTTGACACTACATTTGAATGAAAACTCTAACATTTTTAGGCATTTAAAACAACATGCCTGCCCGCACACACAATTCCGTAAAATACTTGTCGAAAACACAATTATACTTCGACATGAAAACAATAGACAAAAACTAAAAATCCTTGAAGCATTATACATCAAACATTTGAAACCCAACCTAAACAAAATCAATTATGGCATCTCTACAAATATTCTTAAATGTCTATAATTGGTAACAGAAGCCATTGGTTCATACCAACGGCTTACCATACTTTATACTTCTCAATTCACTCTCGTGTGGTCATGTGTGACGTCATGAGATGCGGTGCGATTTTCGCTTCTAGCGTCTTTATGCACGTGTTTATCATGTTGCTTAGAAATCATCTATGTAAACATTGACAGACTATCATCACTGTCTTGTCCGTATATTGTTTAATATGTTGTAATTGACATCTTTGATGATGGCTTAAGTAAGCCAAAAGCTTAGATTGTTATAAAAAAAAATGCATCAATATTGTCAATTTCTTTCTTCGTTCAACGATAATGTTATTAAACTTATCAGATGTTACGAAAAAATTTTGCATAAAATAAATAGACAACACTTGTCTATAATATTTAATGAAACGTGTATCAATATATATATATATATATATATATATATATATATATATATATATATATATACACTGACACACACATATATATATATATATATATATATATATATATATATCCAGGTAATACACAATTGTAATGTTGAAACGTAATTGTGTAGCGATTTTTTACATGTTTTTGTTTTAACTAAAATACTAATATATATATATATATATATATATATATATATATATATATATATATATATATGGGTGTGTGTGTGTATATATATATATATATATATATTTATATATATATATATATATATATATATATATATATATATATATGTATACACATATCTATATATACTTATATACAGACACACATATATATATATATATACACACACACATACCTATATATACTTTTATACACACATATATATCTATATATCTATAAATAGATATATATATATATATATATATATATATATATATATATACATACGTCTTTGTGTGTATATGTGTGTGTGTGATTATATGTGTGCGTTGAAATTGTGTATATGTGGATGTCTAAATGGGGTCGTCGACTTTTGTGACTTTTTCTCGGTTTGTGCGTCGCCGTTATGTGGCGTAAAAATGTCGACCCCCTCTGTCAATTGTGACTCATTCTTATCCTTTATAACCGAGCGGACTGGTTAAGAACGTTAAATATTGTCGACCGATTGGTGCCTCTGACATTACAACTCGATAGTCCAGCTCCAGACTACACTTCTTACAACAATGAGACAGCTCCTTGTCACTCTGGTCCTTTTTCTCAGCCTCAATGGAATGGCCAGTAAGTCTTTAATATTAACTCTATGCCTGGATGAAATGACGGATCTATCTATCTATCTATCTATCTATCTATCTATCTATCTATCTATCTATCTTTCTTTCTTTCTTTCAATCGTAGAATTTTAGTATGGTATCTTTATTTTTAGCAATATATCTATATCTGTTCGTATGTACTTCGTTGGTTCTCTCAGATTTAATGAATATTAATTATCTATCTATCTATCTATCTATCTATCTATCTCATTCTGTTTCTTTCTATCTCATTCTGTTTCTTTCTATCTATCTATCTATCTATCTATCTATCTATCTATCTATCTATCCTGTATTTGCCAATTAACTAGTCTATAAAGCGAATGATACCTTTTCGGATGAATCAAAGTTTTTGTAATAAAAAAGACATTTATCAAATTGCATGTTCACCAGTACAGTTTCTCTGTTTATGTCATAATTAATACAAGCTAAGACCTAAGAAGAGACGTGGCACTTTTGAAATGTTCTCGTTCCGAATCACCTTCATGACTTAGTATTTCATATACCAAATTCCAGAACAATGATTTCCCCAATTAGATCAGACAAACAACACTGTTCAACATATCGCATATATATTAGGTT
>OZ010578.1:49689557-49699557 GCA_963932145.1 Acanthosepion lycidas | reverse complement strand
CTATCCTAATCGATTCATTATCTATCTATCCTAGTCGATTCCTTATGTATATATCCTAGTCTGTCTGTCTGTCTGTCTATCTATCTATCTATCTATCTATCTATCTATCTATCTATCTATCTATCCTAATCTATCTATCTATCTATCTATCTATCTATCTATCCTAGTCTATCTATCTATCTATCTATCTATCTATCTATCCTAGTCTATCTATCTATCTATCTATCTATCTATCTATCTATCTATCTATCTATCTATCTATCTATAGTTTCCATTGCTAGGACCTATAAATCTATCCCTTTGTGTTTCATTACCGCTTAACAACTCTAAATGGATAATATTCTGGTGATCCGCCCACGCACAACATCACCTTTCTCCCATCGATCTCAGTTATTGTGTTTGCTTGAGATTGGTGGCTTTTCTGATCGGTTGATGGAGATTTACTGCCTTTGTTGAAAATGGTCAAATGCAACCAAATTTCCATTTGCCTCTTATGATATATTTCAAGAACGAGTAGGTAGGATGTTGCATTCGACATTACAATTGGTTCCCCCCCCCAACTGAAATTACTTATGACTTATATGTCCTCAAGGACACATGGCACAGTGGATAAAGGCGTTGGTTAGATCCAGTGACAGACCCAAAGAGTGTGAGTTCAATACCCGGTTAAGGCAGTGGAGAACTTTCAGAAGGAAAATTAGCAGGAGATAACTGATAACTGACATCCATCAAACACGGCACGTGGAACTAGAACAGTCTACCCCAGTGATCGAAATAAAGGATTCAGTTCGAAATTCCAACCACCTGAAGAAGGCCGGAGCGTACAACGGCCGAAACGTTGTGATAAATATGGCGACAAAGATGAGGACAATAGTCCGCATAATGTAAATACTGTACATAATACCTCAGAAATATAGACAGACTCTAAAGAAATTGGTATGAACACCACCCAGACCTGGTCACGGAGATAGGACCAGTTATAATTTTATGGGACTATACAATACACACAGATGGAACAATCAAAGCTAACCGCTCAAACATTGTTATTAGAGAGCGCAAACAAAAACAAAAGGTGCCTCCTTATTGATATGGCAGACCCTGCAGACTGTAATGTATCTTTGAAGATCTTCAAAAAGCTATCAAAATACAGGGACTTTTATATCAAAATCTCGAAAATGTGGCATATGGGAACATCAACAATCTCTGCTGTAGTTGGAGCCCTAGGACTGGTTGGAAAAGGTTGCAGTAGAAAGTGGAAAGTGTTTGTTTGTTGTCTTTAATAACAATATCTGGGTGGTTGTGCTGGATTGTTCTGTCAGTGTGTATTGTGTAATCCCATAGAATTGTAACAGGTCCTATCTCCGTAACCGGGTCTGGGTGGTGTTCATACCAGTTTATTTCAGTTTCCTTCCCGTAGAAGTTGCAGATTTTCCAGTGCAGATATTGGCCTACTCTGTCATGTCGGGTTTTATATTCAGTGGGTGCCAATATCGTGCAACATGATACAAGATGATCAATCGTTTCTGGATATTTATTACAGAATCTGCATTTTGGGCTGACACAATATTTTAGTATATGTGCTTGATAATTCCTAATTATCAAGCATTGGTCCTGCGCAGCA
The DNA here is from genome assembly GCA_963932145.1 of Acanthosepion lycidas. Lineage (NCBI taxonomy): Eukaryota > Metazoa > Mollusca > Cephalopoda > Sepiida > Sepiidae > Acanthosepion > Acanthosepion lycidas. The sequence goes on along the minus strand of OZ010578.1, from coordinate 49,697,936 downwards.
AGGATAAAACCTTCAGTTTACTCTTTCAACCCTGCACTGCGTAGCCACTTTATTATTATTATTATTATTATTATTATTATTATTATTATTATTATTATTATTATTATTATTTCCTTTGAATTCTTTTGTATACCCATTTCCTTCCGGGTCTCAACCAGAAACCTGGCTTTATTACATTTTCCACGCCCCTCCCCCACAAAAAAAAAAAACCGTAAAATCCCACACATTTTACATTGATAAATCTCTTCGTAGTTTTTGAGCTGTACTTTTGAGTACGACTTTTGCATTTCTTTAAATCGTGGGCAACTACGAATCCCTTCAATGCGTATATCAGAAGCTTTTCGAATCATTCCGCGGGCTCCAACTACAAACTAGAATTACTGATGTCTTCATGTGACACATTTTAAAGATATTCACTTAAACATCCTTGGATTTTTTTAAGATCTTCAAAGATACATTACAATCTACAGGGACTGCCATATCAATAAGAAAGGAAAATTCTTTTCTTATGGTCCTTGATCACGATATCTAGGTGATTAACTTTGATATGTGTATTTTCAATTCCAATAAAATTGTTAGAGGTATTATCTCTGTAAACGGGTCGAGGTGATGTTCATACTAATTTCTTACAGTTTCCTTTCCGTGAAGGTTGTATATTTTCCAGAGCAGATATTGGCCGACTCTATCATGACTAGTTTTCTATTCAATGGGTGTAATTACCGTACAACAACTTGATAGAAAATGATCAAATGTTTCTGTATATTTAATCACAGAAACTGCACTTCGGGTAAAACGATTTTTCAGTATGTTTGCTTGGTAATTTCTCGTTAGCAAGCAATGGTCCTATGCAGCAAAAATAAAACATTCGGTTTTATCTTTTAACCCTTTTCTAAGTAAGCCAGTCTGTGCCATGCATGCTACACGCTTAGGCGATCATTTGATACATGACTAACGAGGCAGATTTTTTCCCGCAGTAAGTTGCCATTTCTTTGTGCGGTAGACCAGTTGCCATCCAACGCTATAGAACCCTGGTATTTACCCATAAATACAAGAAGGGAGAGAAGAAGATGATTCTTACCTTTCCCAAGAGTATTAGCACGTAAGTCAACGTAATGGACTCCATTGGCGGCTCTCCGATTCCTCAGTCTAAGCCGTTATCCATTACTCAATCTTGCATCCATCTATTACATTCACTTACGTGCTGATACCCTTGCGAAAGGTATGAATCCTCTTCTTCTACCCCTAGCTAAATATTAGGCTGGTGCAAAAAAATGACGTAATAATGTCGTTTTTTGACGTTAAAAAATACGTCAAAAAACGATATTATTACGTCATTATTTTTTAACCAACCTAATAACAGAACAGACCGGGTTCTGTATCCATGGATGGCAACTGGTCTACAGCAGAAAAGAAATGGCACCCTACTGCGGAAAAAAAATCTACTTCGTCAGTCATATGCTGAAAGATACCTTGTCGCCTAAGCGTGTATCACACATGGCACATAACTGACTGACTAGATTGGCAGTAAGGCATGAATCCTCTTCTAAATAGCAGGGCAGACCGGGTTCTGTAGCCTTGGATGACAACTGGTCTATCGCAGAAAGAAATGGCAACCTACCGCGAGAAAAATATGCCACGTCAGTCATGTATCGAAAGATACATGATCGCCTAAGCATGTTTCACGTGTGGCACATTACTGACTGACTAGATTGGCAGTAAAGTCTGAATCCTCTTCTAAATATCAGGACAGACTGGGTTCTATAGCCTTGGATGGCAACTGCTCTACTGCAGAAAGAAATGACAACCTAATGCGGAAAAAATCTGCCACGTCAGTCATGTATCGAAAGATACATGATCGCCTAAGCGTGTATCACACATTGCACATAATTAACTGACTAGATTGGTAGTAAGGTCTGAATCCTCTTCTAATTAGTAGGACAGACCGGTTTCTGTAGCCTTCGATGGCACCTGGTCTACCTCAGAAAGAAATGGCAACCTACAGAGAGAAAAATCTGCCTCGTCAGTCATGTATCGAAAGATACATGATCGCCTAAGCGTGTATCACACATTGCACATAATTAACTGACTAGATTGGCAGTAAGGTCTGAATCCTCTTCTAAATAGCCGGACAGACCGTGTTCTATAGACTTGGATGGCAACTGGTCTACTGCAGAAAGAAATGGCAACCTATTGCGGTAAAAATCTGCCGCGTCAGTTATGTATCGAAAGATACATGATCGCCTAAGGGTGTATCACACATGGCACGTAATTGGCTAAGCAAGCACTGATGGATACGGAGTTTGTCTACATCATCTTATTTCGTACGAGCGGAGTATTGGTCAGGAAGAGGCCTATATTGCCATTGTTTCTGCATTTGGTACATTGCCTTTGATATTGCTCGCGTTCTGACGGTCTTTGCAGCTTCGGTAGGTGCATTATTGTTTATATGCTCTTCTTCGCCGACTTGATATTCCTATTTACATTTGTCGGTTTCTTTTAATGCTGAAGAAAGTTTCTTATGTCTTATATTCTTTGACAACGATCATCATCCAGTCTTCTGTAGTTTGCAGGAAGACCTATTGTTGTGGTTTTATGAGACAGTTTTTAATTCTTTTGATTTCTGGTGTGTACACATTTCTTTCCGGGTCCCGCCCAGAGACCTAAGGTCAGAAATGGCATCAAGACATTTTCTACTGAGCAATTAAAAAAAAAAAAAGGAAAAAAAAAAAAAACACAAAGAAAAAAAAAATTCTACATAGATAAAGCCCTTCGTAATGTGTGGGCGGTACTTGTGAGATTATTATTATTATTATTATTATCATTATTATTATTATTATTATTATTATTATTATTATTATTATTATTTTCTTTGATTTCTGGCGTTTACGCATTTCTTTCCCGCACAGGGACCTAAGGTTAGAAATGGCATCGCATCATGACATTTTCTACTGAGCAATTTAAAAAACAAAATAAATAAATAAATAAATAAATAAATAAATAAATATTTTACATAGATAAAGCCCTTAGAAATGTGTGGGCGGTACTCGTGTTGTTATTATTATTGTTATTATTATTATTACTATTATTATTATTATTATTATTGTTATTAGTAGTAGTAGTAGTAGTAGTAGTAGTAGTAGTAGTAGTAGTATTAGTAGTAGTATTTCCTTGGATTTCTGTTGTATACACATTTCTTTCTGGTTTTCAAACAGAAACCTAAAATTACGAAGAGCTTCATGATATTTTCCACTGATCATTTTTGAAAAAATAACCCACTAAGATCACACATTTTACAGGATAAAGCGCTTCGTAATGTGTGAGCTGTACTTGTTTGTATAACTTTTTTTATTGCTTTAAGTCATGGGCTATCAGGAATACCTTCAGTGTGTCTATCGGAAACTTTCCCGATCAATTCGAGGGCTCCAACTACAACTAGTATTATTGATGTCCTCATATGCCCCATTTTTTAGTTTTCTACTTCAAGGTCCTTGTATTTTGATAGTTTTTTTTTCTTTTGAAGATCTTCAGAAATACATTACAGTACGTGACAATAGTCATGTCAATAAGAAAAGTACATTCTGTTTTTGATCACGATGTCTGGGTAATTAGCTTTGATTTTTCTGTGAGTAATGTAAAGTCCCATAAAATTAATTGTTCTTATCTTTGTATCCGGGTTTAGGTGATTATTATTATTATTATTATTATTATTATTATTATTATTATTATTATTATTATTATCTTCTTTGATTTCTGGCGTTTACACATTTCTTTCCGGGTCCCGCCCAGGAACCTAAGGTTAGAAACGGCATCATGACACTTTCCACTGACAAAAAAAAAAAAATTACATAGATAAAGCCCTTTGTTAGGTGTGGGCTTTACTTGTGAGAATAATCCCTTCAATTAGTCTACTGGAATCTTTTCCAAATAATCTGAGGGCTCCAACTACAACAGGGATTGTTGATGTTCCCATGTCCTACATTTTTGAGATTTCGATATAAAAGTCCCTGTATTTTGATAGCTTTTTGAAGATCTTCAAAGATACATTAAGTCTGCAGGGTCTGCCATATCTATAAGGAGGCACCTTTTGTTTTTGTTTGCGCTCTCTAATAACAATGTTTGAGCGGTTAGCTTTGATTGTTCCATCTGTGTGTATTGTATAGTCCCATAAAATTGTAACTGGTCCTATCTCCGTGACCAGGTCTGGGTGGTGTTCATACCAATTTCTTTAGAGTCTGTCTATATTTCTGAGATGAGGTATTATGTACAGTATTTACATTATGCGGACTATTGTCCTCATCTTTGTCGCCATATTTATCACAACGTTTCGGCCGTTGTACGCTCCGGTCTTCTTCAGGTGGTTGGAATTTCGAACTGAACCCTTTATTTCGATCACTGGGGTAGACTGTTCTAGTTCCACGTGCCGTGTTTGATGGATGTCAGTTATCAGTTATCTCCTGCTAATTTTCCCTCTGAAAGTTCTCCACTGCCTTAACCGGGTATTGAACTCACACTCTTTGGGTTTGTCACTGGATCTAACCAACGCCTTTATCCACTGTGCCATGTGTCCTTGAGTGTGAGTTCCATACCCGGTTAAGGCAGTGGAGAACTTTCAGAGGGAAAATTACCAGGAGATAACTGATAACTGACATCCATCAAACACGGCACGTGGAACTAGAACAGTCTACCCCAGTGATCGAAATAAAGGGTTCAGTTCGAAATTCCAACCACCTGAAGAAGGCCGGAGCGTACAACGGCCGAAACGTTGTGATAAATATGGCGACAAAGATGAGGACAATAGTCCGCATAATGTAAATACTGTACCAATTTCTTTCAGTTTTCTTTCCCGTAGAATTTGCAGATTTTCCAGTGAAGACATTGGCCAACTCTGTCGCGCTGGTTTTTACATTCAGTTGGTCCCAATACCTTGCAACCTGATACAAGATGATCGATTGTTTCTGGGTAATTATCACAGAACCTGCATTTTGGGCTAACACTATATTTTTGTATGTGTGCTTGATGATTTATAGCTAACAAGCACTGGTCCTGTGCAGCAAGGATAAAGCCTTTTTCTTCGTCTTCTTCTTCTTCTTCTTCTTCTTCTTCTTCTTCTTCTTATTATTATTATTATTTATATCGCAATCTATATAACGATAATATTGCTGCAGCTTCTAACTATAATGTAAAGGGAAAAATGCACCGACAGTGATAGGAATATTGAGGAATCGGCTTAAGTTTCAGTGATCTGATCTTCAGCGATACCGAAGGTTTCTCAGGAAAAGAAACTGCTCTGTTTAATGAGATTTCCTTAATTATCTGTCTATATTTCTGAGATGAGGTATTATGCACACTATTTACATTATTTGGACTATTGTCCTCTTCTTTGTCACCATATTTATTACAACGTTGTACGTTCCGGCCTTCTTCAGGTGGTTGGAATGTCGAACTGAACCCTTTATTTCGCTCGCTGGGGTAGACTATTCTAGTTCCACGTGCCATGTTTTTAATGGATGCAAGTTATCAGTTATCTCCTGTTAATTCCCCCCTCCAAGTTCTTCACTGCCTTAACCGGGTATTGAACTCACACTTTTTGGGTCCTGTCACTGGATCTAACTAACGCATTTATCCACTGTGCCATGTGTCCTGGAGATTTCTCTAGATGTAAATGGACAGGAGCTAGAGTTTTACAGACCGATTGCCTTCATCTTACTATCATCGTTTGCTGTCCATAGATGCTTCCAGATGGACACCCTGAACATGATAATGGTAACAGAGAGAAATAACCCTTTCCTTATAAGGAAACATTCAGCATTCACTGACCGAAATGTTAGCGTTTGGTCAAATTTATAAAATATTTCTCTTAGAACAGATTTTTTTCCAGAAAATAGGCTACTTAAGTTCAGCAACAATTATCATTCTTTCGAGTAATGATGAGATGTCTATTTATAAACTAATCTTTTGCTTAAGGTAATATGAAACGCGAACATCTTGATCATGTCATTATTTTCTCTACGCTACTTATACATATTTTGTTTTGTTTTTATTTGTTACAAGTTGTGGTTTGTGCTTGTTCAACGTCAGCGTATAAGATCTGATAAAAGAAATGTCCGTTTAAGGCCATTTTAATCGTGTACCTGAAAAAAGACGTTTGTAAGACGAAGTTTCCTTCTGTATCTGTCTATATTTCTGAGATGAGTTGTTATGTACACTATTTACACTACATTATGTACACTACTGTTATGTACACTATTTACATTATTGGGACTATTGTCCTCATCTTTGTCGCCATATTTATTACAACGTTTCAGCCTTTCAATATCTGTCTATATTTCTGAGATGAGGTATTATGTACATTATTTACATTATTCGGACTATTGTCCTCATCTTTGTCGCCATATTTATTACAACGTTTCGGCCTTTCAATATCTGTCCATATTTCTGAGATGAGGTATTATGTCCACTATTTATATTATTCGGACTATTGTCCTCATCTTTGTCACCATATTTATTACAACGTTTCAGCGGTTGTACGCTCCGGCCTTCTTCAGGTGGGTGGAATGTCGAACTGAACCCTTTATTTCGCTCACTGGTGTAGATAGTTTAGAAATTGCTGAACAAGTTGGACGACCTGTACAATGTCCATATGAAAGTCCAGCTCTGAAAAAGCACATGTCTTTAGGATAGTGTTTTGTGTTTAGTAGCCTCTTGTGGTGTTGGGCGAAACTATCTCTAGAGTAAGTTATTCATTGTTAACTACCTTATCTTCTGTATTGACTTTGTTACAAAGGATCTGTACAGCGAGGTATTTGAAGTAATTGGCGATTATTAATTCTGCATTTCCATCATGGATTCAGTGTATATATAACAAAGATATTTTCAAAATGGGTTTTCATTGACTCAGTGAAAGAATAGTGATTTAAGTATGACATATGACTTATGCGCAAATACTCTGTATAATCCATCTCTTATCCATCTCTTCTCCCCCAGATATAGGTTAATTAGTAAGTCTTTTATCACTAATTAATCACTATCTAAAAAAATTAAAAAGAAATAAAATTGCGTACCTAATATTTAGATTTAGATTTATGTGTTTATAAAAAAAATTAAGAATCCATCCGCGACCCTGAAACCTGGGAAACCGTTGCTGCAGACTGACCTTCCTGACGTAGGGCCGTCAGGATTGGTGGTTGGTAAGACTTTCGAGTCTATCAGCATGAAGATTATTAGCGACGTTCTGTCAGGAGGGATAGACTTGCCCGGTTGCGTCCCCCCCCAGTCCTCTGTGACTCCCGCTCATGAATCTTCAAGAGAGAGAATGACGATCCGGGTGTTCGGATGCGGGCGGGTGCTGACTACGACTACTAAGAATCAACAATATGAGTAATAAATAAATAATGACGATCCAGCCGAATGGATAAAGGTAGACATTAGTTAGATAAAATGACTAGTAAAATACATCTGGAAGTCGTGAGTTCAATCCCCAGGTCATGACAAGGGCAAACCGTTTCACTCTAGACATGCATCTGTAATCCATCATATAAAAACTGATTATCTTTACTGAGTGCACCACATTTACGGCCTTGTGCCACATCTAAGCTACGCTTGGAAAATCACCATATAAATTTTGAAATTCCCAAGGAAAGACATAAACAGATGAATGAATGCAGCAACTATTCCTTTTTAGTTGACTTACGGTGGAGTAATGGATGGCGGCTCGGATTGAGGAATCGGAGAGCCGAGTTCGAATTCCAGTCGAATCCATTACATCCACCTACGTGCTAATACCATTGGGAAAGGTATAAATCCTCTGCTTCTCCTTCCAGCTATGGGTAAATAGCAGGACAGACTGGGTTCTATAGCCTTTCTGCGGCCACGGGTTTACCGCAGAAATAAATGGCAACCTACTGCGGGAAAAATCAGCCACGTCAGTCATGTATCGAAAGATACATGATCGCCTTAGTGTGTATCAGACATGGCACATAACTGACTGACTAGATTGGCAGTAAGGCATGAATCCTCTTCTAAATAGCAGGGCAGACCGGGTTCTGTAGCCTTGGATGACAACTGGTCTACCGCAGAATGAAATGGCAACCTAAAGCGAGAAAAATCTGCCACGTCAGTCATGTATCGAAAGATACATGATCGCCTAAGCGTGTATCACAGATGGCCCAAAACTGACTGACTACATTGGCAGTAAGGTCTGAATCCTCATCTAAATAGCAGGACAAACCTGATTCTGTAGCCTTGGATGGCAACTGGTCTATGGCAACCTATTGCGGGAAAAAATCTCCCTCGTCAGTCATGTATCAAAAGAAACATTATCACCTAAGCACATAACGGAGTGATGCCACTTCAAGAAATAGGCGACCATAGTTATTAAAA
>OZ010578.1:49677057-49684557 GCA_963932145.1 Acanthosepion lycidas | reverse complement strand
ACAGCGGAAAATTAGTCAAAGGTGAGGATAATAGTCCACAATAAAATAATAACTTACTCATACCAGAAATTCGGTACAAATCTTAATAAATAAGTTCCTAAATAATGCTAAATTTCTCTTTCGTTCTTTCCTTTCTTTTTTGTTATTTCTTTCTATAAGTCTCTGTTTCTTTCTCGCTACAGATGAAAGTTAAGAAAATAAACAAAACTGTAAAATGTTCCTTTCGAAGGTTCCTTCGGGCTACCCGAAACAACATTCACTTGAGGTGAGTTTGTGAAGCGCACTGACTGAAACATTCTGTTCGGTACAATTGTGATGACAGCACAATTTGTTAAGTATTCTTCTATATTACTTTCCCTATTAATACAACGGCGATTCCTTCTGCATTTAAAATTTTGTCAGCTGAGGTTTAATCAATTTCCAATTAACTTTGATTGATTTCGTTTAAATTTGAAGAGCATCAGTTATGAGTTTTTGTGGCTTTATCGTAAAAAGTAGCTGGAAATTGACTTCACATTAGACTTTCAATTTTTAATTGTACGTATGTGTGTTAAGTGTGCGCGAGCATTTAAAGTCAGTTGCTATTGTTAAAGATTACTAATTTTCATACAGTCGTTTGAGAGACCTTTACATTTATGGAAGATCGCTAATAATAAGTTCGCAGTCTTACTGTCTAAGATCATTTATTTTGTACCAGAGAGTCTAGTCAAGATTATTAACTACAAAGTTTGAATATTATCCATTGAAAGTTTCAATTGGAATTTCCATGACGCATCGTTCTGTTTGTCTGTCTGTCTGCTTGCTCCCCGCCACACACAGTTCCATACTCACACACACACACACACACACACACACACACACACACACACACTCACACAGAAACATATATATATATATATATATATATATATGAAGAAAAATATACGGAAAAAACAAACAAAAATCCTTATATGCAATTATGCTGTTTTAATGTTAATATAATGTCAACGTCGGACGTTTCGGTCCAATAAACCATTTTCAGGACATATTCATAAAATATAATTAACATTATCAAATTATCATTTTATGAATATGTCCTGAAGATGGTTTATTAATTAGACCGAAACGTCCGACGTTGACATTATATTAACATTAAAACAGCATAATTGCATATAAGGATTTTTGTTTGTTTTTTCCGTATATTTTTCTTCATACTGTTGGATCTATATCCATATATTTGCTTACACACACACACACACACACACACACACACACACACACACACACATATATATATATATATATATATATATATATATATATATATATATATATATATAAGTTGGTTCACTCTGTCGTGAGAGAATTTTTTTCTCCATAATCTATCTTGCATATCCGTAAGTCTACATTCCTCCATTCTTAGAATATTGCCACTGCGGTGGATTGACAGTTGTGTACTGGGCATTTGCGTCCCGAACATTTGCGTCCCGAACAACTACGTCCCTGGAAATTTGCGTCCCTAGATAAATGATTTTTTGAAGTTTCATTTTTTTTAAAGAGTTGTTTAATATTGAGATCTGCACACCGATATAGTTAATATACTCTAAACAAGCAGAAAAGCAGTTATCATAAATAAAAAAAGAGAGAAAAACTTCTTTTTTAAAGCAAGAAAAAATTTAGCTAGCAGTTTCAGTTCAAACCCAACAGTGCGTGCCACAATATTTAATAGTTTCTAGATTTTATAGATTATATTTTTATTTGGAACCTGTGGCTAAGTTCCGAAAATCAAACACTGGTGGAAAAATATTTTTGAATGATGAAAATGATAGCTACCACTGCCATAAGACAAACTCCATTGAAACAAAAACAAACTGGCGATGTGTAGAGCGATCTTGCATCACTGTTAATCTGTCATTGCATTTTGAACAAAAATAAACTTTTAATTTTTTATTTTCTTCTTTTTTTAAAATTATGATTGCTAACTATGCTTTTTGCAAAATTTATGGTAATTGACTCTAACATCTTTAAGAAATTATCATAGGCACGCATTTATCCAGGGAAGCATTTTTCTAGGAACGCAAGATTTCTTCCTTGATTTAATACATGAAATATTATACAGTGAATATTTCAGATCCAAATTCCGTTATCAACTCCCAGGCCACAGATATATTGATTAACCCTCTTATATATCTTTATCTTTATTTCTTCTCTTCTTATGTTTCTGAGTATAATTCCAGTCCCTTAGGCAATTGACTATAAAATATGAATTCCAAGCATTGACAGTAAATTGGCTAAGTTGAAAAATCCCAGCCTTCTTTGCGAAATGATAGTGTCCTCTTGAAACTAAAACTGAAATGCTCTTATATCAAATGGCTATTATTTCGAAAAAGACTTCGATGGCAATCCTTTCAATGCTACCATAATCCTCGCCTTGAAATATTTTTAGTTGCCATGATCTGAAAATTGTAAAGGATGGCGTCTCGAATTTCACTTTGGTTTGTATCAGTTTCGGTTTACCGATTTTTAAAGTATTTATTTCCATTTGACCCTGCACTCCGCGTTAAGCCTATCCGCCGTTATCACGCGATCTGTTGACCAGATACAAGTTTGGCACAAGTGTACGTTGCATAGTACACTAAGAATCCAAATCCCAAAAGCTAACTAAACCAGCCAGATAACCGTAATTCTACTGAAGCTGTTCTATCTATCTATCTATCTATCTATCTATCTATCTATCTATCTATCTATCTATCTACCCCACTCTATTTAATTTTTATCTATCTATCTATCTATCTATCTATCTATCTATCTATCTATCTATCTATCTATCAGTCTCATTATCTATGTAGGGATGCATCGCTAGGTTGCGATGTATAAATTGTCCTTTAAATTACCCAAGAATGAAAATAACACTGACTAACAAACACTTCTTGCTTGTGAAACTCTCGTCCGGCTTCTTGCTTCCCGGTCATCTTTGATCTTCAAAAATTTAAATGCAATGTCAATCGTTATTTTCTATGTTTTAATTCTTATTCTTTTATTGTTTTCTCTCTTTAATAGCGTTTTTTCTTTATATTCTACCAAGCTCAGTGACCCCTTACGTTTTAGTGTCTTTATTACCTTGTTTGGGGTGAAATAATTATTAAAAAATGTATACGGGTTGGAGCTGTTCAATCCTCACTTTTCAGCCTTGACAGAGTTCAAAATCGTTTGAATGGCGGTGTGGGCGATAAATTATTTTCAACCTCACAACCCCTTTCTTGTCGCAAGCCTGCATATCTATCTATCTATCTATCTATCTATCTATCTATCTATCTATCTATCTATCTATCTCAGTCTGTTCATATCTATCTATCTATCTATCGATCTATCTATCTATCTATCTATCTATCTATCTCAGTCTCTTCATTCTATCTATCTATCTATCTATCTATCTATCTATCTCAAATGTTCAGATAATAATTCTACCAGTTCAGGCCTTTAAAACTAAGAGTTGCTATGACACAAATGTCCAATTACCCTGATTTCTTTTATATTGCATTAAGACGGATGTTCATGTACCTAGAACTGCAGCTCCAGGCCGAAATGGTAGCAATAGATCATTTATTGCCTGATCTGTCTCTTGCAAAGACACAGCTTAGGAACTCAGTTACACACACGCACTCTCCCAACACACATTCAGTACTCGCTCTTCTGTTCCACGATAACGCTAAATCCAGTATTAAACTATTACAAATCATAAAAACACGCAATAAGTAAATCTTCAATACAAAACTAATACTCACATGTATATGCAAAACAGCGCAAGAATGCCCACTCAGTATTAACTACCTACAGAAAAATGTAATATATCAATATACAGTAAAATTCAAAGAAGCCAAGAAAAATATATAGGAATATGAGGATATCTATGGAAACAGCGACGCTACACACACATAACAACATTTAACAGGACGAAACAAACTGTCCTATTCTATCAATGAGTGGGTACTCAAAATAAAGCAAGAACAAACTCAGTACGATGGTGGAGACCTGAAGAGAGTCGGACGACGGCAGAATCGTTGTGAGTATAACAACAAAGAATAACATGCTGGACTTTAGCAAAGTAGTAATGCTAATCCTTCATCTCAAAAAGTGCACTTTTAGTCTCCCCACTTCTCTCTCTCTTACTATCTCTCTCTTCTCTCTTTCTCTCTCTGCCCTCTTTCTCGCTCTCGCTCTCTTTTTCTCTTTCTCCCCTCTTTCTTTTTCTCGCTCTTTCTCTCTCTTACTCTCTTTCTCTCACTCTTTCTCGCTCTCTAGGTCTCTTTTCTCTCTATCACACTTTCTCTCACTCTCTTTCTCTCTCTATCTCCCTCGCTTTCTTTCTTTCTCTCTCTCACTCTAGCGCTCTTTCTCTTTCATTCCCTCTCTCTCAATCTCTTCATCTCTCTGGCGTTAGATTTTTATTTTGCTTGGTTTTAATATTCATCCTCGGAAAATATTTGTGTATTTTTTCTTTGACTTGGACACATCTATCACCTATTAATTTTACCGGAATTCTCTTCCTGAAGAAAAATGGCCCAAATTTGTCTTCAGAAACAACACATTTCTTTATATCAGAAAGACTATGCCGAAAAAAGTCTATTTTGCAGTATTCTTATACAATTTAATCCGAATCTGGTAAATAGTTCATCTATTTTTTTTTTGTATGGCGAAAAAAAAAAAAAAAAAGGAAAAAAAAAAAAAGGAAGGACTGTCTTATTTATTACCTTTTTTATGTAATGAGTCATATTTTTAAGCTGTTTTTTATTTCAAGCTTTTAATTTTTTTTTCTACTTTTAGGTTTCTTTGTTAAAATTTGTTTTCTTGTCTGAGTCCAAACTGGTTAGAGGACATAAATTTAAAAGACAAACTCTTTGTGCTTTCGAAACAAAAACAAAGCAAAAAGAAAATAACAGATAACACACACACACACATATACACACACACACAGAAAAAAAAAATAAAACAAATTAGATTTCTTTTTTCATTGGAGAAAAAGAAAATATTTCACTTTAGCTTAATTAAAACTGTTTTTAAAGTTATTAGAAAACAAAATGAATATTTAAGAAAAATAATGAAAAAAAACAAAATGTCGAACAAAGAGCGTGAATTGGAGATCGCCACGTTTTTACTACAACCTTTTACGAGCAGGACCATTTGTGAGTTAATGGGTGACTTTAAAACGAGACTACTTCGAAAGTGCATTACTCATATTTTTTAATGTCTAATATCTGGTCTGGCGCTACCCAATCGTCATTTTCCAGCCTCAACAGATTTTTTTTTTTAAAAACGTATATCCAGCCTTGTGTGTCAAAAACTATTACTAACGCTACAATCCCCATTTTTAAATCATCTAATCCCAAGAAAGAAGATAATGTCACTTAGAGGATTATTGGGAGTGTAAGACAATGAGATGACAATCGAATTGTTCCGCTAGGTGGGGTTATTGGGCACGAATCCAACGTATGTATTCCGATGAAGAGTTGAGGTTTTGTCGAGGTTTTCCTTCCCTTACGTGACCACGTGATCCCACATGAACGAGTCCCATCTAGCCGTGTTTTGGGAATTCAGTTTTCTATTTTTTTTTTTTTAGCGGCATTTTTCTTTGCGGCATTTGCAAGGCACTAATGCCACTAACGCGAGTTGATACTCGGAGTGAAAGAAAACGTGAAGACTATAGTTTGGCGAAAAGACAATAAAAAAACAGGTTTCTGGTAAGGCAAGAGATGACGATTGACGATGTATTTAAATTTTTAAAGAATGTAGGAGCCGGGGAAGCAAGAAATCGGAAGAGAGTTCCGCAGGCGAGAAGTGCGAGAAAATTAATTATTAGATTAAAACTTACGGTTACATTTATTCCAACAGTAAACCGATGAGGCCTATTAGCTAGTCGATTGGTATGCTTAATTGGATTGTGATTACGATTCCAATGTAATAAATTATGACCATGGAATATTAGTGTTTGTGACTTTTATGTTACATTCTTACCTTTTCCTGGTCATTGAGTTCTATCTGGATTCTATCCTCTTGGAATTATATATATATATATATATATATATATATATATATATTGACCACTGATATTATACATAAATATATATATATATATATATATATATATATATATATATATATATATATATATATATTCATAATGTACAGCTAGTTAGATCGGGGCTACAGGAATGTAGGACGCCCATGGCAAAGATACAATGACAAGCTGAAAATCAACTTATCAGCTGTCAATATACTTCATAACACCCTTGAGAGGTTAGCTTTGGAGCAGGTAGAATGGAGATCAACGTATTTTAGTGGACTCAGCAATTTTCAATCTGTTTGTCTGAATCATCTTCAAGAAGCGAGAGCAAGATCTAAAAGTTCAGCCAATCTAACAGTGATCTCATCTCAAAATGCTCACACTTGCTCCATATGTGGCCTCCTTTGTAAACCACTAGCGGGTCTTAAATGCCACTTAAGATTATCGCACAAAATTTCATAACTGAATCAATAAGCTGTCAGATCCTCATACGTCGAAACCGACAGGAGAGTCCATTATTATTATTATTATTATTATTATTATTATTATTATTATTATTATATATATCGTATATATTTAAATTATTTTCAGATATCTTTAAAGGAAAAAAATCAATCAATCGACAAGAGAAAAAATCTTCATAGCAGAAGAATGCCGTCCGTTTGGGGAGTTCATCAAGCTATAATATCCAATAAATTAAGAAAAGTTCAAGTGACTTAACTGATTCGCCCACTAAAGTCCTTCGCTGGATGCTTGATAAAACAATTCGAAATTTTATCAGATCCCACATTTAAATTTTTTGAGCGAAGCGACATACTTTTAAATTTTAAATGCGTAACACGTTAGAGTTTCGTTAAAAACGTTGCAAGATTTAAATTTAATTAAACGTAATTAATTTAATTGCAATCAAAGATGCAGCATTTAGAAATCTGATCGGTGTCACGTATTTAACATAGAATTAATTCGATTTGGGGTATTAGTGTGTAATATTTCAAAATTTAAGGGTTACCGTTTCATTTGAATATATTTGAATTTCCGATTAGCGTTCGAAAATTAGAAAAATAAAAATAAATAAATATATAAAATAATTAAACAATTTAAATAAAAAAAAAAACTAATCAAAATAAAAATAATACATAAAATAAATAGTTAACCGGTACATTTCTTCATAAAATAGTTACCAAGTTTTTGTAATATGCTATAAATATAGTCACAGTTTAATGTAAATATACGTTTGATATTCACTAAAATAATATAAAAAAAATCTAAAATTTGTCAAGTAATTTAAAAATAAACAAATAGCTCATCAATAACTTTGTATATCATGAAATATATAATACTTTATATATATTTGCAATAATGGCAAAAATATTTATATATCTCTTTCTTTCTCACTCCATACATTTTTTTCCTCTCACGTGGTACGACATTTATAGAACCACATTACAAATTCACGATAT
>OZ010578.1:49614557-49672057 GCA_963932145.1 Acanthosepion lycidas | reverse complement strand
GTTTCCTTTCTTGAACTCAAAAAGCATTATGTGCCTCAAATGATTCTTGGGTACTTCCATGTTAGCAGGGTTTTAATCAAACCAAATTTAATTTTATTGTTCTCTGAAATAAAATTTTATCAGTTTAAATGCATCTAAACATAAAAATAATGTTCAGCTCCATTAGACATTATAAAATACTCTTTAAATTTCGTTCATTTTAACAAAAAGTTAAAATTCGGACAGCAATTATGGGATGATCTGATACATACATACATACATACACACACACACACACACACACACACACACACACATATATATATATATATATATATATATATATATATATATATATATATATATATTTCTTTTTAAAAATATGATTCCATCGCGACACAGAAAATTTCCATGTTTCAAAACAGAAACTAAATTTATTAATTTAGTTATTAAAATTAAACTTAAAATCCGTAGTCTCGTTCCATTGTCAAGCGATGATAGGAATAAACTTTCAAAGAAACGCAGACAACATTGATGTTTTGAGTTGTTAAGGTTAAGGAAAATCTATTTTAATTTAGGGGTGGCTGGGTTTTAATTTTCCCTAGATAGTCTGGGTGAGGTGGGGTTGTGTGCTAGAAAACGCATACTTACATTATTCTGTGAGTTGACTGGATTTTAAATGATCAAAAGAAATTGGGCATTTTCATTCATCCGCTTAATTTCGCAGATTCGCAGACTGCATGAATTTATGCGAGCTACGAGGCTGGCATCTCGGTCCCACCTTTTCACTGTCAAAAAGGTTAAATTTAACCGTCTCTTTTATTCAAAAAGCTTCTTCTCTCGCACTTTCCGTCTGTGAAACTCCCTTCCCTTACTCTCTTCCCCGATGACTATAATCTTCAAATATTCAAGTGTAATTTCAATCGACACACACACACACACACACACACACACACACATACACACATATATATATATATATATATATATATACATATATATGGGATTTTAAGTATTTAATATTGATTAATTAATAATTTTGCTCTCTCTCTGATATAGAGTTCTCTTTGGTTCTTTATCCTCTTGGAAATTCCATAAGGAGTACCAGTTTTTATTACACACATACATACACACACACACACACACACATATATATATATATATATATATATATATATATATATATATATATATATATATATATATATATATATATATATGTGTGTGTGTATGTGTGTGGCAATTTCCGGTATACATAAAATATGAAAATATAAAATATAACTAGCCTTGATGAAGTTTCTTTTGGAACGAAACACATTGGCATGAAATGTTCATCCTCTTGTCTTTTCTTCTACACGCGCAGACACAACACACACATGTGTATGTGTGTATGTATAACAGTAATACATTTTGAAAAAAATGTTATATATATATATATATATATATATATATATATATATATATATATAGATAGATAGATAGATAGATAGATAGATAGAATTCTAATTTTACATAGATAGACTGATATATATCTATATCTACACTACGTGCCAAATTATTATCGATATAACGTTTTTCTAATATTTCAAAAACCCTCCAATCAATTCACACAAAATTTTTACACAACGTTGGCAATACTGACCTGTGCTATCACTGAATCTTTCGTACTGATCTGCGAAGTGTAAACAAACTGGCGCCGTATTTGTTATCAGCACGGTGATTTGAGAGTGCCAAATTATTAGAAAGGTTTAGTAAAATTCCCAGAATTGAGCAAACAAAACGTTTATTAATGTTGCATGAGAATGTTTATGATCAAAATAACCTAATAAATAAGATAATCAAACAAATTATAACAGATACAAACAAAGGCACAGATTTAAACAAATTAATAGGGAATGTGCTTTCCCATTTTTAAATTACTTGAAGAAGTCGACGATCCATAGAATTTGTTAACTGTAGGATGTCATCTGCTGTAATGCCGCGAGAAATGTCAAGAATTGCTTCCCACAACTCAGCGTTGCTCCTGAATTGTTGTCCGTTGGCTTACAGTCTTCGTTTCATGATGCTCCAAAGGTTTTCGATTGGGTTCAAATTCGGAGAATTTGCTGGCCACTTCATTTTTCGAGGTCCATCGAAGCCTAACTGTTTCAAATATTCAGTAGTCTTGTAAGCAGCATGCGAGGGAGCATTATCTTGCATAAAAACAATGGCCCTTCTGAAGGCAACTCTTTGCCTTTTCATCCACGGCTCAAGATGCTCCTTCATAAACGCTATGTATGCATCAGCAGTCATTTTGACGCCATCTGGTACTCTCCATGGGCCCACAAATGTTTTTCCAATAATACCACCCGAGATCATTATGCCTCCACCGCATTGTTGGCGTCTCATACGCTGATGGCGATTCTGTCCGTTCATTACCCAGCCTTTGCACCATTTATCTGGCACATCAAGTGTTGCTCGAGTTTCGTCTGTGAACAAAACATTAAAGAAGTCAATCTTCATATTGTCCTCGGCCCATTTTAATCGATTTTGAATGTGATTTCTCGTCAACTTCGAGGCTTCGATACAGGTTTGACTGTTGTTGCTATTTCCCTCGGATACCGACACCGAGTACTTTTAGACACAGTAGGATCCCCAATGCGACTGAAAAGCTCTTGACTGGTAAGTCCAGCGTTCTTCGTGGCCTCTCGTTTAAGTCGTGACATGAGACGACGTGAAATAACCCTCGGCTTGCCTTTATCTGCTATTTTGCGTACTTGTGTAGGGTCGGCGGTGAATTTTTCATTCTTTGATGACACCTCCCTATCATTTTAGAAATTTCTAGGGTAGATTTACCTTTTGAGAGTTCTGGGGTGATAGTTTTCTTTTCAACCTCACTTAAACTGCTTTTACGGCCCATCTTTTCAGTAAATTCTTACACTTTTCTAATAATTTGGCACGCTCCAATCACCGTGCTGATAACAGATATGGCGCCGGTTTGTTTACATTGCACAGATCAGTACGAAAATTTCAGTGATTGCGCAGGTCTGTGTGAATTGATTCGAGGGTTTTTTAAATATTAAAAAAAAAGTTATCTCGATAATAATTTGGCACTCAGTGTATATATATATATATTTTTTTCTTTTAAAAAGATGTTACTATTAGGTTGGTGCAAAAATAATGATGTAATCATGTCGTTTTTTGACGTATTTTTTAACGTCAAAAACGACATTGTTACGTCATTATTTTTGCACCAACCTTATACCTTACCTACTACTGCAGTTTCAAATCTAGGATCTTCTGGTTGGTTTGGATATTTTTAATTAAACAAACCACTAAGACGATAACCATACATACAAAGAAAATGACGGAAGAAGCACTGATCTAAGGCCACATATCCAAATATATAAGGACCGACTTCATGTAAGTTATTGTGACAACACTACACTGCTCTTTAACGAACATAACCAACAGCGAAATTATACTTTTGAGGTCTCACAGCATTTTGCTAGTACTTGTATTAAATTAGTCAAAGCCAATGCTACCAGTTTGAAATTATACAAGAGTTTAGAATTGGCAGCACTTTTTAATTTTCTTCATGAATATTGATTGCGAAATTAAAAGGAATTCGTTACAAGTCTTCTAATGTCGATCATCCAAAATGGCGTATAAGGAACCGAATAAAAATTATCGAAATTAATTAGTGTAATGTGCCACCTGCATTAGCAAGTTTCTTCACTGATATTCGAAATGGCAACGCCTCGTCAAAAAACAAAAAAACAAAACAAAACAAAAAAAAAACGAACAAAACGTCGAATAGCAGAAATGTCCGAAAATAGTAAAAGAACAAAGAATAGAAAAAGGAATAAAATGAAATAATGACGACCTCCTGAAGAATTCTGATCGAAATTCTTCATACGGTTCCTTAACGGGAGATAAATTCTTCCCCTCACCCCACGTATAGAAATAGATCAATATCTGCAGTTTGAAGAGAGAATATTTACCCTATATTTTATAAAATTTCAACGGCATAACATTCTCATTAAAAATGTATGTCCGTGCGGCCGATTAGAACCTTCACTTTCCGACCAATGGTCAATATGTTAGGGAGTTGACTTCTTGATATGATTGGCTTCGGGGAGGCACTCCTAGCATGGATCAACGTTGGCAACTGAGTGAAAACAATCTCTTCGCTTCTCATATTCTATCACCAAAGTTAAGCAACGTTGAATCTGACCAGTACCTAGATGGGTGTCCACTCGTGAATAGCAGGTTGGATGTGCGAGTGGTGTAATCGATGACGGCTCGAAAAGATTCGAATCCCCCTTCTCCTCCCAGCTATGGGTTAAATGGTAAGTATTGTATCAGAAAATCATTATTATCTAAAAATATTCTCATAATCCGAAATATATATATATATATATATATATATATATATGAAAAGTGTGTTTATATATATATATATATATATATATAATTATTTATATATTATATGCGCGGTACTTATTAGAAAGCGCTCAATATCAGAGATAGAGCTAACATATTTGGTTGGATTGAGGTGAATTTGTGACTTTGGGTTTCACGCTTTTGCGATCGTCAGACAAATTGCGTTTTGTCTGACGATCGCAAAAGCGTGAAACCCAGGGTCACAAACTCACATCAATCCAACCATATATATATATATATATATATATATATATATATATATATATATATATATATATATATATATATATATCGGATTTAAATAAGATTTAAGAGACATTATGCATTACACTACCTACAATACCAAGCTTACAGGACCTGGTATTCTCAAGTCAACCATTTAAGTACTGACCAGGATCGACGGTGATTCACTTCTTTCAACGTGATGTGGCCGTAAGGCTATTCAAGAATAAGTATTCAGTGTATTTAAGCCAGTAATATTTAAAGGAAGAGACCAGGACACTACAAACCATTAAGAATAATTTAACTATAGCTGAAACCATTACTGTATTCTTTCTTTTTATGTACCATGTCCTTTCAGAATATAGACGATCATGGCTCTCCACTTCCCTCTATCCTTAGCAGCTCTCAACAAGTTCCTTCCCTCTGCCACATCCCACATACCACGTTCTGTCATCCACTTGCCCTAAGCCCCCTAGGTATGTCATGCATTGTTTTCCCTTGTCTCTCTATTCAACCTGTGAGTATCAGATTCTCCAGGCCATCCTTCCTCATTATGTGCTCCAGAAACTTCATCTGCCTCTTCCTGATGTTAAGTACAAGCCTCCTCTTTGTTTGCATCTTCTCTAAAACCTCATCGTTGCTCACACGCTCAGTCCACGATATCCTTAGCATACCTTTGTAGAACCATTTCTCCGTCGTCTCGAGTCTCTTCTTTATCTTTGAGAAAATCGTCCAGCATCCGCTGCCGTAAAGAAGAATAGATTCCACGGAAAAGCTCAGTATTCTTTTCTTTGTTACCAAAGAAATCCTCCTGTTTCGCAATACTTTTGGAATGCGTCCTTGGCTATCCCAATACGCCTACAGATCTCAGTGTCGCACTTACCGTCCTCCGTCAAGACGCTTCCAAGATATTTAAACTTCCACGTCTGCTTGATTCTAGTTTTCCCAACCTGCAAATCGAATTTCGGCCTCATTTATTTGCTGATGACCATGCATTTTGTCTTCTTGTGGTCCTTTCTTCTTATGCATCCGTCGCTACCTTCTGTAGGAGATTTTGTTATTTTATTTCTGTGTCTGCTATCAGTACTGTGTCATCTGCGTATCGTATGTTAAGATTGTGGCCGCCAATGCCAAATCACAGGAGGGTTTCGAATTCTATCAGAATTGTCTCGCTGTATGGGTTGAGCAGGTCGCATGAGAAGACGCATCCTTTCTATTTTTGTATATTCGCTGAACTCATTCTCTATTCGCATGAAGACTGTTTGCTTCTAGTATAGGTTCTTGATTATTTTGATATATTTCCCGAATATATCAAGGTTGCTGAGCAGTTCGAGCAGATTCTTGTGACGTACTTCGTCGAAAGCCTTTGCGTAGTCTATGAAACATAGATACGCGTTCTTCTGCATTTGTATCGTGCTTTCTGATAACATTCTGAGCATGAATATCACATTCCTTGTTCCGGTGTCTTTAACGAACTCGTACTGTTCTCGTCCTATCTCTGGCCTGATTCTGCAGCGCACGCATTACTGTATACAAGTAAAATTGGGCACTTCCATGTGGTGTAAATAACGGCAACCCTGTTTCTCTAGATCAGTTACGACTGATTGAGTTCTCTCCTCACGAAGAACTCCATTATTTAAACCTTGTGCCACATTTAAGCTTCGCTTCGTAAATCTCTATAAAAAGCAAGATAGTAGTACAGGTGAACGTCAAACATCCCCACTTCTTCACAAATCATTCATTTTTGCTCGACTCATATAACTGAGGCACTCATATTTCTCTGAAGACGTAATGTTATTTTTCCAGATTACGTTTCCAATTACCGCCGTTTTTATTTCAGTTACGTTGATTTATTTTTCTGTAGTCGCCATCTTGTTAATGACAAGAGAGTATTGAGACATCTTTCTACGGTCAGCTAGTACTGACAAAAGTCACTGGTACAATTACTTACGATCATTTGTCTTACAGTAAAATCTACAATAGTCGGTCTTCAAAGATACCTGGAAACTACAGAAAACTTGGATGATGATCTGTGTCAAAGAACACGTACAAAGAAACTTTATTCAGCAATAATGGAAGCAACAAATTCAAGCGGGTGAAGATGCCTACGTAAATCATAAATACATCTACGGCAGCGGCAAAGAGCCTAAAAAAGAAAGCAAATGCAATTGACCCAATGCAGGAAACGATAGCAAGATAAGACTCTTCATAGTCAGTAATCTGCCCGTAGTAAACAATTTGGTGAAGATAAACGCCTTACTCATCAGTAGTTACGCAGTGCTGGGTTAAAGAGCTGAAATCAAAGGCTTTATTGTTGCTGCCCAGGACCAATGCTTGCTAACTAGAAATAAACAAGCATATATAGAGAAAGTGTGTTAAACAGAATGCAGATTCTGTGATAAATTCAATTGATCATCCTGTTGCAAGGAATTAGCACCAACCGAATATTAAACTCGTCATGATAGAGCGGGCCAATATCTGCCCTGGAAAATCTGGAACTTTTCCGCGAAGGAAACTGCAAGAAGCTGCTATGAACACTACCCAGACCCGGTTACGGAGATAGTACCTGTAACAATTCTGTGGGACTTTACAATACACACAGACAGAACATTCAAAGCTAATTTCCCAGACATCGTGATCAAAGACTACAAAAACAGAAAGTACTTTTCTTTTTTATTGATATGGCCGTTCCTGTAGACTGTAATGTATCCTTTGAAGATCTTAAAAAAAACTATCCAGATACAAGGATCTTGAAGTGGAAATCTAAAAAAATGTGATACATGAGTACAACAATATTTCCAGTTGTAGTTGAAGCCCTCGGTTTGAATGGAAAAGAATCCGATAGACACAAGGAACCCTGGTAGACCATGCCTTAAAGAAACACAAAAATTGTACACATATTTACCGCTCAAACATTACGAAGGGCTTTATCTATGTAAAATATGTCTGATCTTAGGATGATATATTTTCTTTTTTTTTTTCCAAAAATGCTCAGTAGAAAATTCTATGATGTCAGTTCTGACCTAAGGTCTCTGGTTGGGACCCGGAAGGAAATGACTCTACAGCAGAAATCGAAGGAAATAATCATGATAATAATAATAATAATAATAATAATAATAATAATAATAATAATAATAATAATATCATCGTTTGATTAAATGATATTGTTATAAAGTCAGACTAAGTATGCATGACTGGCTGTGTAAAAATATAGCCTATATTTATGCGTGTTGGGGACAAGTTTTGTAGATTGAATTCCTCAATTTTGCACAAATGATGCTAGATTATTTCTTTTGAGATTTCCTTGGAAATAGAGTGAGTATTTTGCGTCGCCAAATACGGTATTTATTGTGCGAAATATATTATTCTTTTTTCATCATTAGGTTACAGATGCGTCATTTACCTACATATATATTCGTATAACAAAGGGATAAGCTGACTGCGTTAATATTCTGAAATAGTAGGTTTTCTCGGCTTGTTGTCTTTAAGTTTTTTAATTCTTATATTTAGAAATCCTAGCATTTGTTCAAGTCACACTATTCACCCCGTCTTTCTGCATACACATAATTTCATTCTAATTCTTTCGACGTGACATTACGCACGCTTTCTTTCTTTCTTTCTTTCTTTTTTTCTTTCTTTCTTTCTTTCTTTCTTTCTTTAATTCTTTCTTTTCTTTTCATTTTTCTTTCTTTCTTTCTTTCTTTTATTCTTTCCTTCTTTCTTTATAAATTTAATTTCATTCTTATTCTTTCGACGTGACATTACGCACGCTTTCTTTCTTTCTTTCTTTCTTTCTTTTTTTCTTTCTTTCTTTCTTTCTTTCTTTCTTTCTTTAATTCTTTCTTTTCTTTTCATTTTTCTTTCTTTCTTTCTTTCTTTCTTTCTTTTATTCTTTCCTTCTTTCTTTATAAATTTAATTTCATTCTAATTCTTTCGACGTGACATTACGCACGCTTTCTTTCTTTCTTTCTTTAATTCTTTCTTTTCTTTTCATTTTTCTTTCTTTCTTTCTTTCTTTCTTTTATTCTTTCCTTCTTTCTTTATAAATTTAATTTCATTCTAATTCTTTCGACGTGACATTACGCACGCTTTCTTTCTTTCTTTCTTTCTTTCTTTAATTCTTTCTTTTCATTTTTCTTTCTTTCCTTCTTTCTTTATAAATTTAATTTCATCTAATTCTTTCGCCGTGACATTAGGCACGCTTTCTTTCTTTCTTTATTTATTTATTTATTTCATTCATTCATTAATTCTTTCTTTCTTTTTCATTTTTCTTTCTTTCATTCTTTCTTTCTTTCATTTATTCATTCTTTTCATCGTTCTTTATAAATTTAATTTTATCTGATTCTTTCACCGTGCTATTCAAAACG
Source organism: Acanthosepion lycidas (assembly GCA_963932145.1). Taxonomy (NCBI): domain Eukaryota; kingdom Metazoa; phylum Mollusca; class Cephalopoda; order Sepiida; family Sepiidae; genus Acanthosepion; species Acanthosepion lycidas. The sequence continues at coordinate 49,663,064 of OZ010578.1, read as the reverse complement.
TTTTCTTCCATTCATTCATTCATTCTTTGTTTTTCAATTTTCTTTCTTTCTTTCTTTCTTTCTTTCTTTCTTTGTACATTTACATTCATTTTCATTCTTTTGCTATTTCATTCTCATCTCATTCTTTCTTTTTCTTTTTCCTTCTTTCCTTTTTCTTTCTTTATACATTTAATTTAAATTTTCTTTCTTTCTTTCTTTCTTTCTTTCTTTCTTTCTTTCTTTCTTTCTTTCTTTCTACAGCTAATTTCCTCATAAATTCTTTCGCCATATCATTATTTTCTCTTTGTTTTTCTTTTTTTCTCCAAATCCTGTTCTCCTCCCTCATATTTTCTTCTGCTTCTCTTTCTTTCTTTTTTTTTTTTACATTTTGCCCTTCATTATTGCTGTCTCTATCACCCGCAACAACATTAATATTGCTTTCTCTTTTTACTCGTTTGTCTTTTTCATCTTTTGCTGTCTTTCCCTTAGCGTCTTCCTGTTTTTACGTTTCTTTGTCGAAACTCGGTTTCATCTTGGAATTTTATTATCCTCCTATTCCATTGATTAGTTTTCAGTCATTCAAATCCATAGTTTTATTACCGCTTCCTGTTCTGTAGATAAAACAAAACGATAGAAACATTAATCGTCGAAAACAGATACCCGAGTGTACAAAAGGAATAAATAAAAAAAATGCCTAAAAAACGAAACAAATAAGATATACCTAGATTGCAATCTAACTGATAAGAATTTCCATATCTGATAAGGGTTTACTTTATTTCCAGAAGAACTTGCAGAGTTATCATTCTGATCGCGTTGTCTGATGAAAGAAACTAATGACATTTCGCAGAAACTTTGCCTTTTTATGATCGGTGTTCGAGTTATGAATTTTCAGTTGATTCCAGTTACCAATTCAGTAGATTTTATGATTTGTTTTTTGATGGCAACTAGCTTTGGTCACGGAGAGAAATTTAATATATATATATATATATATATATATATATATATATATATATATATAGTTGTATATTTAGGCAGCAATCCTTCGTTTATGCACGTTTCATTAAAAACGACAGAAAGGTACTATGGTTATGTTTTTTTTTTTTAATTTTATCAAGGATGATAATGTGCTATACCTTTAGCCATTATCAAGGATGACAATCTGCTAACCGTATTCGGAAATTAACAACACGCTAAAACATACACATAATGCACACATTCAATTAAGCTGAAAAATCGAATCATCCTTGATAATGGCTAAAGGTATAGCGGAAAGCGCTCGGAAATATAAAACATTTGGACAGTCCTTACACACCCTTTGTCCAGAAAAGAAAGCTCTTGTTCGAAGACAAGAAAACTTAAATAAAAAGCTTAACCGTAGTACCTTGTCTGTCGTTTTCAATGAAATATTCATATATATATATACATACAGAGAGATAGACAGAGAGACATAGAGACATTGATACATAGATACGAACGGTCTGAAATAGGAAAACACATAGATAAATAGGAAATGTTTATCAGCCAAACATGTTTCAATTTTAGTAAAGCTTTAACAGAAAAGGACACATTGAGAAAAACGAAGTAATGAATTTTGGCCTTTTCGTTTTTGTGCTGCTTGATTTTCAATGGTTCGTCAGGCTTCACGTGCATTTGAGTTGTTAAAAGACGTTAAAGAACTTTAGTATAATTTATGGTGTTCCGAATTCAATAAGAAATGATATATATATATATATATATATATATATATATGAACACTTGGAATTAGCTTGCTACCAAGATAAAAATTAACGGAACAGCACAACATAGATATAAACAAATTAAAATAGCTATATGGAAGGGAAAACATATAGATAGATAGATAGATAGATAGATAGATAGATAGATAGATAGATATACTGGGCTCGCTATATAATAGATAAGAATTAAGATGTATAGATAGATTTGAACAGCCTGAGATAGATGGATAGATAAGAATTAATATACATAATTTGATTATCATGTATCTACCTATGTCTATTCATTATGTATCTAACGCTATCTCAAATTGCTCATTTTCTAACACTATCTCAGTCTGTTCATTATCTATCTATGTATCTATCTATCTATCAATCATCGATTGTGTTCTTCGGTGCAAAAGTTGTGCCATCTTTTCTCCAGATGTGAGGCTTTGAATATTCTTATGTTCAAGAACAAATATTAACCAGACATCCTTATGTTTCTTCAATAGTTGCGAAGTTTTTCTTGGAGAACGGAATCTTAGTTGACTTCTATGAAGTTCATTGCTTATTGTTCGCTTCATAACAATAATATCTGATATTTTTAATTCTTACTGTATTTGTCTTTGAGTAGTCATTGGATTTTCTTGAATTTGGCAATGAATTCTTCTCATTGATCTGAGAGAAATCTTGTGTCGTGCACCTGATCCCGATTTGTTCTCAACAGTTTTCACCTTCCGATACTTAAAAATAGTAAATGGTATTTTCAGGATATCTGCTATTTTCCTATAGTTTTTGCCAATGTTTGATGATCAATTCTTTTTTGTGAGTTTGATATTTCATTATATTTCTCCATGATGCCAGTTATCGTGTATGAGGTGTGTGCGGAGATGTCCTTATATAAGAAATGAATTGCGGGATATTCTAGATTGTTTCCGTAATAAGATAATTGGAAGAATTAAGCAAAACCTTACAAAGAATTATGTAAATAATGTAGCTGTTTTTTTTTTAATGCAATGTTTTGGACGTGTTTATTCGTCCGTGTCTGAAAAAACCCTTTCGGTAAAAACGTATATACACGTCTACACCGGGGAAAGGATTAATAACGAGAGTGCTCAGAAACAGATTTATTAAGATTATGATTGCATTTCTTGTTTCCATTTATTTTGAACTTCTTCATCTAACATATTATGCGTCCACGTTATTCGTAACATATTTTCGTATAACAATCTTTATTGACTGAATGGTTTTCTTCTTCAGCAGAGGAAATTCTCAAGCGTTAACTGAAGTTCACATTTCTAAGATTCTGAAGAAAATTTCCTGTTTCTTAAGAATCTGTTCAGCATTTGGAATCTGTCATTTACCGATCTGATTTACTTTATATATATATATATATATATATATATATATATATATATATATATATAATTTTTACGATTCCGTGACAAAGCATATTTCTAAACTGCTTCGAATATACATAATTAACATCCTTTTTTTCCTTAAGATAATTTATTCAACTCAAATGCAGGAACATTTGCATTAATCTGATCTTATTTCATCGAAATTTGTATCAATTAAGCCAAATTTAATATTTCCATATCTGCTTCTAAATCGATTAATTTTTACGATATAATGTTTTTTCTTTTCATTTTAAATAAACTAATAAAACCCTGGACAGACTTTGAGCATCGGATCTTTATCATATATAACTATAAAACATGTATGACAGAGGCGTATTTCACAAGTCTCTAACCAGGAATTTGACAAGCTAAGAATACCGTCGCTTTATTTTATTTTTTTATCTCAGTCAACCTGCGAAAGCTCTCTCTCTCTCTCTCTATATATATATATATATATATATATATATATATATATATATAATGAATAAACGAAGATAGATAGATAATGAATAAACGAGGATAGATAGATAGATAGATAATGAATAAAAGAGGATAGATAGATAGATAGATAATGAATAAACGAAGATAAATAGATAATGTATAAACGAGGATACATAGATAGATAGATAGATAATGAATAAACGAAGTTAGATAGATAATCTATAAACGAGGATAGATAGATAGATAGATAGATAGATATATAGATAGATAATGAATAAAAGAGGATAGATAGAAAGATAGATAGATAATGAATAAACGAAGATAAATACATAATGTATAAACGAGGATAGATAGATATATATATAGATAGATAGATAATGAATAAAAGAGGATAGATAGATAATGAATAAACGAAGATAGATAGATAATGAATAAACGAGAATAGATAGATAAATAGATAGATAGATAATGAATAAACGAAGATAGATAATGTATAAACAAGGATAGATAGATAGATAGATAGATAGATAGATAGAATCGTTTCCTTTGCCGTTTATCAGGGAAGAAATAAGCCAGTTCCTGGACACGTGTTGGTAGGCTCTTACTGTACTTGTAATTTCCAAGTGGTTAAACATCTAGTTACTGACCACGCCCAACGTTGCTTAACTTCGTTGATAAGTTGATAATCATATTTCAATATGATATAGATGAAAACTGGAGGTCACTAGGCCTGTGTCTAAATGTTTCCTAGTATTATTTGTGTATATTTTTGTGTATTTACATATGTATGAGATTATATAAATCTCATTTTGCTATATATTATATGTACTTTATATATATATATATATATATATATATATATATATATATATATATATATATATATATATATATGAAGAAATATAGTCTTAAGATGTGCTATACTTATGGGATAAAGTGCTCAATATCAGAGATAGAGCGTGTGTAAATATAAAAGTGAACATAGAAGTGAACACTTAGAGGCGACAGTCTGTTTTATGCTAGATGCGATCGTCAGGCACTCGTGGCCTGAGGAATGTATCTAGCATGAAACAGACTGTCGCCTCTAAGTTTTGACTTCTATGTTCACTTATATATATATATATATATATATATATATATATATATATATATATTTGGATTGATGTGAGTTTGTGACCCTGGGTTTCATGCTATTTGCGATCATCAGGCAAACTCTTGGAGTTTCAATGTGTGTAAGGCTATAAAATTGATTCATTAATCTAACGTTATTGTAGAAAAAAGTTCAACCGCGATATTAATTTCTGTATCTGCCACTTGACGTGGGTGATTATGGCTCTCCAAAATATCCTGTCTTATGCTGCACTTGATAAATTTTGTCCCTATAACATCCCCGCATTCGGCCTGTGCTGTCATCCATCCACACCCAGTAAGTCCATTCGTAGCCGTTTCCGTCTATTTGCCTTGCCTTCAGTATGACCTATGTGTGTTTGAATCTCGTAGGCCACTTTCCTCGTCATGTAGCCAAGCAATTTGTATTGTAAGTATTAGGTTGGTGCAAAAATAATGACGTAGTAATGTCGTTCTTTGACGTTAAAAATACGTCAAAAACGACATTATTACGTCATTATTTTTGCACCAACCTAATAACAGTTTTCTTGTAGCGGCTCCAATTCGCCTCTGTCCTCATGGTTCTTTTTAGAAATGTCTCCCCCTGATTGTAATTATCAGGTATTTGTTCACATTATATTCCAACTATTGTCTTCTTTGTTTTGTTGCTGTTGTTTTTGTTTTTGTCGTAACAACGTTTATTGAATCTGTCGGGATAGATTATTCCCGTTCCGCTGGGCGTTTAATACTTACCATATTGTGCTAATTTAAGCTTAGTTTAGAAAGACTGGGCAGCTTCAACCCATGGAAGCAGTAAAGGTAGCGAATAACACGAAGAGTCACATACTTACGTGAATGTTACGGGAAACCGATCATTTTTTCTTGCATTTTTAGCGATGGAACTCCACAGTCCCTACGTATTCCATTTATGAGATGTACCTTCCACTCGAGCAGTTTCTTCCCGCAAACTGGTGCTGCGTGGAAAGGGTGTTTTCCCTATCACTACAATCTTGGACTGTTCAAGACTAGGATTAACCGTTACTTTTTCTACATATCCGCGTAAAATCAACCTCTCACCGTCTATCTGAAGTGGCTACCTGGCTTTTTTACAGTGCGGACATCACTTCAAAAAATAAACAAACAAACAAACAAACAAACAAAAAAAGCAAGATTCCAACATACGATACGAAGCATGGAATTTTTAAAGTCGAAAAAGACATTACATTGGGTTAGTCCCACTTTTTAACTAAGAACAGCATGTATCCGCCCCCACCCAAATAAAGATAAATAAATAAAAAATAAAATAAAATAGATTTTAGGTGCCTCTTTGTGGTTTTATAGATAGCGAGTTTGTCTAGTTAAACATTACTATTGAGTAATAACTTTCATCCTCATTGGGTACGGTTCTGGGCAAAAATAAGCTTAGCTTAGTAAAAAAAAATGGAATACGTCTGAAGGAACACACCTGAAGAAAGTAAGATATTAAGTTGGTGCAAAAATAATGACGCAATAATGTCGTTTTTTAACGATAAAAATACGTCAAAAAACGACATTATTACGTTATTATTTTTGCACCAAACTAATACAATAATGAGGACCATTTATAAACCAAATTATAGAATTCCTTATCATTTTTAATATATTCCTTATATTCAAGTACATTAAACCCACCAGCTTATATGCTCTGATAAAGTGCTAAATACTTTTATCAGAAGCACTTATCTGCTACCCAAACTTAATTTTCAGTATATGTGTGTGTGTGTTTGTCTAGTGAAAAGCATAATTCTTTAAATGTGGAAATGCCATTTATCTTCCCAAGACTGAAAAACAAAAAAAAAAAAAAAAAAAAAAAAAATTCAAAATGCGATTACATTCGGTAAGCGGCAGGCACGTTTTATAGAAATCCTCTACAAAAGAAAAGTATAAGGTTTTGAAGCTGGGAACTGGAAAAATGAATTTGAGACAAATAAAAAAAAAAAAAAAAAAAAAATTATGCTTGTGATTTACGATAATGATAAGAGATATAAATTTTCTTTTCTCCCAGATATTGATTTTCCCTCTAAATCTACCCCCCACACACACCTACGTGCTCACATGTACGTGTCCTTTACATGGAAAATGATTGGCAAAACATTGCCTATACAACACCCCATGCAAACATCGAGAAGAATACCAAGGAGAGACTAGTCGAAAAAAAGTGTAAGATATTAGATATCAAATAGAAAGACATGACATTGCGATATTTGTTGTGAGGTTCAGGTAAAAGATAGATAATATACACAATGTTTGCGTATTCTTTTTTCTTATCTATCTTACAGTGTTCTATTCTAAATACCTTTAAAAAGAGCATTTTAATAGGCATTAAGAAATAACATTTTTTAAAAATTTCTTATCCATCTACAGCCCGTTTTCACGCATAGCAATTTTTCAACATGGTGCATCCATCGTTTATACTGGGCGCCAACGGAATCTGTCTTTCTTTTCGCGTTTTTCCAAAGGATTTGCGCCAGAGAAACGGAGACAGAAGTTAGAATCTGTGTATAGAAGGGAAACGGAAAATCTTGACGTAATGAATAGTTAAAAGGAATGAAATTATTTCGAACTGTCGACACTTTGACGTTTTCCTGGAAAAAAAACTGGAAAGAATGGTAGATCTGTGGAGTGTCCAAAATAAACGCTCTTTAAAAAAAATCCGAAGTATAAAGTAGGTCGTAAATGAGTAAATAAAATATATTTTGCATATGAATTAAAACGCACGTTAAAACCGCGGACACTCATATAAGTAAGAAAAGTAATATACAAGTAATATATAATTAAATTAATATATATATATATATATATATATATATATATATATATATATATATATAAAAGTGAACATAGAAGTCAACACTTAGAGGCGACAGTCTGTTTCATGCTACATGCAATCGTCAGGCTATATGCAATCGGTGGCCTGACGATTGCATATAGCATGAAACAGACTGTCGCCTCTAAGTGTTGACTTCTATGTTCACTTTTATATTTACATACGCTCTATCTCTGATATTGAGCACTTTATCTCATAAATATAGCACACCTTAAAACTATATTTCTTCATATATATATATATATATATTTCCTATATATATATATATATATATATTTCCTATATATATATATATATATATATATATATATATATATGAAAAAAAAAATATATATATATATATATATATTTTTTTTTTTTCATATATATATATATATATATATATATATATATATATATAATTAGGATTTGAAATAATCATAATTTATTATAATTATTTTAAATCCTCCTAATTATTTCCATCTGTATATCCTAGCTTGAACCGGATTCTAATGCTTTGGAGTGAGCGTCTTAGAAATAACAGTCCTATGGATAAATAGAAACTTGGATGAGTTCCACCACGGAATATGTGACCTAGAGGCGCTATGTCGAGTCTAATTCATTACCTCTTTGTCACCGAGGTCCGTTGGTACTGTGCTTGCCTTCCATCGTATCTTTTCGAGTTTCGATTCTCGGTAACGGATGCACACTGCTGATGAGTCCCAAATATAGGACGAAACGGCCGTCCAGGGCTCTCTACATTCTGTTGAAGTTTCTTCTAGACTCGATGAATTATTAGGTTGGTGCAAAATAATGTCGTTTTCTCACATAGTAACATATTTGAGAAAACGACATTCTTTTTGCACCAACCTAATAAATACTTATATATATATATATATATATATATATATATATATATATATATATATATCCAGTTAAGACGAGATCGAATAGAGTACAACGTTCGTAAAATTTAATTTAAAACACTGCTCAATACAATGTTGAGCAATATTCTTTATTTTATGATTTTACATCGTAAACAAATCACAATGCAATTGCAACGGTGTTTCGATGCGAATACAACACATCTCATCAGGCGATTGCAAATAATGTTGTTACGCGCTTCGGAACATGACTTAAATTGTGTAGCGATTTTGACATGTTTTCTATGTAATATCCTGAAATAAATAAAAACGCATATATATATATATATATATATATATATATATATATATATAATGTTGCGTGTGTGTGTGTGAAAAATGCGGGTATAAATACAGACTAATTATTTAATTCATTTTTGGATCTGACGTTGCCTAGAAAGGTGAAACGTGTCATCAAATCTAGTTTCAATGAAACAGTTTCCCATTTGACATATTTCTTCATATTTGTAAACAATTTCTGATACCTCCTGACGAGTAGACAGAACGATTACAAAAAGTTTCGCCTACGAATATTTGGAGTCGGAGTGCTGAATATAACATGTCAGCTAAGTGACAAATTTTATATTTGTAATAATCCTAATATATATATATATATATATATATATATATATATATATATATATATATATATATATATATAATAAAAGGATGCATTTTTTCACCATAAAATGTATCCTTTCCGGTTACATCTTTAATGTATTAGACATCCGACAACATTCATATTTCTCGCATTTAAACCGTCTTTGACTCCCCTCTCTAAATCTTCTCTCTGTTAAGTTTTAATCCTCCACCTTCTCTCGTCTGTTACCCCTCTCTTTAGCTCTAACATTCGTCCCACACTCTCATACTTACACTCTCTTTAAATTCTATTTTTTATTTCCGGAGTTGTTTTTTCTGTTTTCTTTTTGAATTTGTAGGTCTGATGAATTGGATCGTATTTACGATTCCAATGGAATAAATTATCACCATGGAATATTAGTGTTTAAGCCTTTTTATTATATCCTTACTCTGTCCTGGACATTGAGTTCTACCTGGATTCTATCCTCTTTGAATTTTTTTTATTAAAAAAATATATATGTATGTGTATGCATGTATGTATATATATTTATATATTTTGCATATGTATGTGTATATTTACCACTAATATATAATACAAAGCTAGTACAAAGGGAAACGTTAAAATAAAGCAGGTACTAAACGGAATTGTGAGAATAAAGCAGGTACAAACGGAAACGTTAGATAAAAGCAGGTACAAAACGAAAAAAAATAGAATAAATCAGGTACAAGCGGAAACGTTAGAAGAAAGGTGGTACAAAAAGGAAACGTTAGATAAAAGCAAGTCTTAAACGGAAACGTTAGAATAAAGCAGTTGCAAAATGGAAACGTTAAAATAAAGCAGGTACAAAACAGAAAAGTAGTAATAAAGTCGGTACAAAACCGAAACATTAAAATAAAACAGGTACAAAACTGAAAAGTTAGAATAAAGGATGTACGACGCATAAACGTAAAAATAAACGGGGTTCACATCGGAAACATTAGAATGAAGAATGTACAAAACAGAAACGTTAGATATAGTAGTTTCTAAACGGAAATTTTAGGTAAAAGCAGGTACAAAACGGTAACTTTAGAATAAAAGTAGGTACAAGACGGAACTGTTAAATAAAGGCAGGTACAAAACGGAAACGTTACAATAAAGCAGGTACAAAACGGATAAAAAACGGTAACTTTAGAATAAAGCAGGTACAAAACGTAAACGTTACTATGAAGCAGGTACAAAACAGAAACTTTAGAATAAAGCAGGTACAAAAAGGAAACGTTACAAAGAAGCAGGTACAAAACAGAAACTTTAGAATAAAGCAGGTACAAAAAGGAAACGTTACAAAGAAGCAGGTACAAAACAGAAACTTTAGAATAAAGCAGGTACAAAACGTAAACGTTACAATGAAGCAGTTACAAAATAGAAACTTTAGAATAAAGCAGGTACAAAACGGAAATGTTACCATGAAGCAGGTACAAAACATAAACTGTAGAATAAAGTAGGTACAAAGCGGAAACGTTACAATGAAGCAGGTACAAAACAGAAACTTTAGAATAAAGCAGGTACAAAACAGAAACGTTAGACAAAAGCAGGTACAAAACAGAAACTTTAGAATAAAGCAGGTACAAAACAGAAACTTTAGAATAAAGCAGGTACAAAACGGAAACGTTAGACAAAAGCAGGTACAAAACGTAAACGTTAGATAAAATCAGGTCCAAGCGCGAACGTTGAAATAAAACAGGTACAATTATTAACTTATTTGGACACAGTAATAAAATACGAATGGAAATATCACGTGGACATCAGAAAGCAAATTAGTATAACGAAAGTTGCCTCCCAGAAGATATACGGCGTGGTTAGAGACAGAATACACACACAGCGACATCTATATGCGGAAAAATTCAGATATAAATAAAACTAATTGTTTTTAGAAGTTAATATGAATAAAGACAAAATGAACTCTTTCTTAGTTTTGAAAAAATGGAAACAATTCTTAATTTTAAAAGTTTTTTAAGTTTTCAAAGTGCAAGGATGTATTTACTTCTATTTATAAATAAATATTGCAAAATAAAATCCTTACATTTGCCTTGATAAATTCCATCAGAGGACGAAACGCATTGGTAAAGAACAGTTCTCCTTTTGTCTTTATTACTTCCTCCTGCTAAGAGGAACTAGCCAGGGTAGTACCTAGATGTGTGACTGATTGAGAGTTAAGGTGCTGTAAGCTTGGCTGAGTGTGTGGTGTAATACATAACGGCTTGGAATTGGAAATTGGAGAGCGGAGTTAGAATTACTGTCGGGTTCACTTACGCGTAAATACACTCGAGAAAAGTAGGAATCCATTAACACGGCTAAGAAACATCTTTTCGTTTCTTACGAAGTGGGTTGGTCGTAGAGATTTTCAGGACATTTCATTTTACGTGCGGGAAGCCCTTACTAAAAAAAAAAAATCACAAAAATATCTGATATTTATTCCAGTTTTTGTGAAGCGTTTTGACAACGTCTTCAGCAATTTTTATATTGCTTGTGGACGAGTAGGTTTCGAAAAATAAATCCCCAGCTCGACAAAGACGCTTTTCGAGGATAGAAAGAAGAAAAAATTAAAAAAATGTGGTCATTGGTTAGATTATGAGATGTGAGTCGGCGTTGATAAATTTTCTGTAGCTTGTTAGAATCCAGACATGATGCAGATTTATATATATAACCATGTATAAATATTAAATGATGGGCCGAATGTCGAAGCTAGTATGCAACGGGGACTGGAAGGCGATGTATTCCCCATTGGCCGTCGTTGGCTGGCAAATATAAGAGAAAAACAGAATCGAATGTCCATTCTTAGATCATACAGAGAAAACAGGCTTTTAACGCCACACAAGCGTCCTTTTTTTTACAGTAAGGTTCACCCTGTACAATTCCTGTAGCACTCGACGTAGATGGATACGTTAGGGGGTAGTTTATATAGATAGGAAGGAAAGATAACCTGGAGTTGAACAGGTTAATATTGTAGTGATCAGGGAAACATCCTCTTCGGATTCTGTTCCACAGAGCAGTGGTTCTCGAGAAGCTGCTGCTTCAGTGGAACACAAAGATGATGTGGACGCCTTGCTACTATTTAAATGGCATGGCGGCTCCTTGAATTGAAGTTAAGACCTGACGGAACCAAGGAATATAGTTCGTCCGAGGACTTTCCATGCAAGTAGCAATAGAGCAGTGAAAGACACGCCACATCTCGCCTGTTAGGGAGAGGTTTCAGGGTGGTATTTCCAGTTCTCTCGCTTCGTGAGAAACGGTGACAAGCCTAGTGAATCTCAGTGATATACACAAATAAATTTAGAATAAACAAAGCAAGGACAATAAAGACAAATCGTAGCCAAGAAGAAATTGAATACAAGAAAGGAAATGTGATGAAAAGCGTAAATTTACGATGAATGAAAACAGAAGGTGAGAAAAAAAAGATAGATAAAAAAAGATAGATATGTTGACTGACGCACTTAAGTAATTACTTTTAGCCTGGAAAATTTCACAGGAGAAATTGCTGTTTGGATTGCTTGGAGTAGTCATTATGATTATTTATATTATTTACAATGTTCTCATCTAGCCGAGTGGACCAAAGCCTTGGGTCATAAATGTTGTGAGAGCAATTATGTTCAATCTCAGGGCCGGATGGTACACTTTAAAAAAAAGCGAGGAATAACCTGCTCCATACAAGCCGACATATCCCCAGACACATGTAAATTAAATGAAACATTCAATTTCAAAAATATCCCCGACTCTGACGACCATACAACTGAAGAAGGCCATCATATATATATATATATATATATATATATATATATATATATATATATGCGAGGTACTTAGTGGAAAACTCACAATATCAGTGATAGAACTAACATAATAAGTTTGACAAGACTGGTGATCGCAAAAGTGTGAAACCCAGGATCAAAAACATATCCACACAACTATTATATATATATATATATATATATATATATATATATATATATATATATATATATATATATATATATATATATATATATATATATATATATATATAAACATTTTTATATATATATAAACATTTTTATAGCAATAACGTTTTGGACAACGGGTCTGGCACTGCATAAGGAATAGGGAAAAATGTTTTTTGAAGTAATTTCGGGGATATTAGCGTCCGTTCATTAGACCATGCTTGAGGACCGATATTAGTTAGAATCGAAGAATATTGATATTTTATTATTTTAAAAGCGCGGTCTTTTTCATAATTAAAAAGTTAAAAAAAAAAAATAAGAACATTAAAAACGATATGCAGGTATCAATGATCTTAATCTTGACATTTGCAAATAACATCGCTTTCTCATTCTAAGTACAAGGTTTGCATTTTGCTCCCATTTTCTTTTTTATCAATTCGCACCAATCAAGGCGATAATGCCACTAAGATGCAAGGCAATACGGGGAGTGAAAGAAAATGAAAAAAAAAAAAGAGTTTAGAAGGAACTGCAAACCTAATCCCAAACTAGAAACAAGTGATAAACTTCTCCTGCTCAAAAGACGAAGGAGGGCTGTGAACCGGGACAGAGGCGAATCTATCTTCTCCTATTAAGAAAAAAATAGTAAATAAAATTTCAGTGTTAAGACGGAGTCGTTAGGAGTATAGAATTGAAAAACTTCAGAACGAAATCCTAAACAAGAAACAAGGGACAAACGTCTACTCTTGTTCAAAAGACAGGGGAGGTCTGTGAACCGGCTATAGGCGAACCTATCTTCCCCTATTAAGAAAATAAATAGTAAATAACATATCAGAGTTCAGGCAGACAAGTTAAAAGTACAGAGTTAAGAAAAACACTTCAGAAGGAACCTGAAACCCAATCCTAAACAGTAAACCATGGGTAAACCTCTACTCGAGTTCAAAAGATCGGAGAGCAGTGTAAATCGGACGATAGGCGAACCTCTCTATTCCTACATTCATTAAATCTTATCGCTCACATGTTCCGTCCAGGCTTAACTTCTAGGAGAGATATTTCACTATTCCAATCTGTTTTTGGATTTTTGTGTCACACTTTCTGCTATCTGTTAAAAACACATCCAAGTTAGTTAAATCTCTTGGTTGATTTTGAAATCGCCATTTGCTAACTAGCATCTTGGACTGTCCATATTGCTGACGACCATTCATTTTGTTTAGCCATTTAATGTGCGAATCGAGACTGTTAATCATCGTTAACAAGGAGTGCATAAATGCACTGTAGTAGGGCGCCCTATGAGCTACCAGCGCATGTCACTAGCGAACTGGTTTTCAAGACAAGATTGTAAACCATTGCACCAAATGAAGATATTATGAGAGTTCTTTGATAAAGAAAGCTCACTTAACGCATAAAAAAAGTGGGTGATAAAAGAAAAACATAATGGCGCCTTTGAATTTGTTTCTTGTTTTTACTTGGTTTATTGAACTCAAGATACACTGACTAGGAAAAAACATTGACCAAATTTTCAGCAGCAACAAATAATAGAATTAAGTGAAAATGTATTGGAAATAAACAGGAAGAAATAATAATTAAGAAAAAAAAAATGAAAAAAAGGAAAGATAGGGAATATAATTTGAAGGTTTTATTTTTTGCTTTATTTATTTTTTTTGCTCTTATATTAAGTTATAATTTTTTATTTCTCTCTCTCTCTCTCTCTATATATATATATATACACACACACATATACATACCGACATACATGCTTATATATATATATATACATATATATATATATATATATATAGTAATGAGGAGGATTTGATAATTATATTAATTGATTCATCGAGTCTGATAGAAACCTCAGGAAGCACTGGACGGCCGTTTCGTCCTGTATTTGGGACTCATCAGCAGTGCGCATCCACTACCGAGGGAATCGAAACCCCGACAGTTAGGTTGGCAAGCGAACACTACACCAACTGCTCCGCCGGGCCTCGAGAGATTGCAAATCAGACTCTAAGAAGAGTAGAGTTCCACCACGGAATGTGGGAGTGAGCGGCTTCCTGAGGTTTCTATCAGACTCGATGAATCAATTAATATAATTATCAAATCCTCCTCATTACTATGTGTGTTTATCATCGCTCGAACCAGCTTCTAATGCTCCAGTTGGAGCGGCTTGGTGAGAGTAGTCGTGGCTCCAGGAGGCTCAGTCCTATGGTCAGAGAGAATCTCAGTAGAGTTCCACCACGGAATGTGAGAGTGAGCGGCGCTTCTTAGAGTCTGATTTGCAATCTCTTCGCGGAGCAGTTGGTATAGTGTTCGCTTGCCAACCTAACTGTCGGGGTTTCGATTCCCTCGGTAGTGGATGCGCACTGCTGATGAGTCCCAAATACAGGACGAAACGGCCGTCCAGTGCTTCCTGAGGTTTCTATCAGACTCGATGAATCAATTAATATATATATATATATATATATATATATATATATATAGGTAGAATCGGCCGATGATAAAAGTTCGAGAAAATAGAATCTAATAATGTCTATTGTATGTTATTAGCCTATGAGACAAAATAGAATTTGGGGATATGCCTGTTTTTTTTTCTCAAGAAAAATTAATTCTGCCTTTTCGAATTTATCTCATCCAGATTCTATAGATACATTCTTAAACAGGCGTGAGTAAATAACATTTCACTCTTTACATCTCTCGCTCTCTCTCCTCCCTCGCTCTGTCTGTCTCTGTCTCTGTCTCTCTCTCTCTCTCTCTCTCTCTCTATATATATATATATATATATATATAGTCTAGTATACTAAAATGATGTATTTCAATATTACTCAATGATCTCATCGATGTGACCTCCATCCTCTGGCTTTCTTATTCTATACTATGAATAGGAATCATTCCCTTGCTCATATTTAAATTTAATTCAAATCAAAGGAAAAATATCAATGGTGGGAGTGCGCAAAAACAGCCTGATCTGACCCGTTTGATATGTATTTGATGCAATACTTGATTGAATGAACTCATGAGCAGATTTCACCATTGATATGGCAGTTGAATTGTTGCAACAAATAAGTATTGTAAGGTACTGCCCAATGATTGATGATTTCTTGCTCAACTTGACGTCCACATTTCATTATTTTGATCTTGCTGATGTGACCTCCATCTTCTGGCTTTGTCCTTCTGTATTTTGGATAGGAGACAATTCCTTGTTCAAATTTAAATTTAATTTAAATCAAAGAGAAAAAAATCAGTGGAGTATTTGTCTCCTCCGAGGATACCCTTTGATCAAAATGAAATATACTTATGCAAGAACCCTAGGAGTCATTCCGTTGTTGAAATTAAAATTTAATTTAAAACAATGGGAAAAAATCAGTGTGTGTGTGGGGTTGCCTGCCGTAGAACCCCCTGATCAAAATGAAATATACTTATGCAAGTACCCTGGGTAATGTAGTTTCAGAATATATATGGTTATGGGGCTTTATCTCTAAACGCTAGCAGGAGTTCTATAAGAAACAAACTGACCTGACAGAGCCTACAAATTCATATATATATATATATATATATATATATATATATATATATATATATATATATATATATATATGTAAAGAAATAATGCATTTTTTCATTTATTAATCTGGATTATGTTTATCACTTTAAACTTTTCTTTTAGATGAGTTACATATTTGTAGAGGTTCTGCATTTATGCTAAACATTATGTAGATTCACAAGTTCTCTTTGTTGACCATGACACTGAAGAGGAGTTTCCCTGGCCATATTTTCCTTGAAACATCAGATTTCTTTTTATATCAAACATTTCTTCCTATTTATTTTTCTTTTACTGGTCACCGTATTGCAATTTTAGTTTTTCTTTCTTTCTTTCTTTCTTTCTTTCTTTCTTTCTTTCTTTCTTTCTTTTCCTGAGCATCTTATTGCTATTGTAGTTTTCTTTCGTTTTCATTCATTCATTCATTCATTCATTCATTCATTCTTTCTTTCTTTCTTTCTTTCTTTTCCCGATCACCTTATTGCTATTGTAGTTTTCTTTCTTTTTCATTCATTCATGCATTCATTCATTCATTCTTTCTTTCTTTCTTTCTTTCTTTCTCCGATCACCTTATTGCTATTGTAGTTTTCTTTCTTTTTCATTCAATCATGCATTTATTCATTCATTCATTCATTCTTTCTTTCTTTCTTTCTTTCTTTCTTTCTTTCTTTCTTTCTTTTCCTGTTCACCTTATTGCTATTGTAGTTTTCTTTCTTTTTCATTCATTCATGCATTCATTCATTCATTCATTCATTCATTCTTTCTTTCTTTCTTTCTTTCTTTCTTTTCCCGATAACCTTATTGCTATTGTAGTTTTCTTTCTTTTTCATTCATTCATTCATTCATTCCTTCATTCATTCATTCATTCATTCTTTCTTTCTTTCTTTCTTTCTTTCTTTCTTTCTTTCTTTCCTTTCCCGATCATCTTATTGCTATTGTACTTTTCTTTCTTTTTCATTCATTTATACATTCATTCATTCATTCATTCTTTCTTTCTTTCTTTCTTTTCCCGATCACCTTATTGCTATTGTAGTTTTCTTTCTTTTTCATTCATTCATGCATTCATTCATTCATTCATTCATTCTTTCTTTCTTTCTTTCTTTTCCTGATCACCTTATTGCTATTGTAGTTTTCTTTCTTTTTCATTCCTTCATGCATTCATTCATTCTTTCTTTCTTTTCCTGATCACCTTATTGCTATTGTAGTTTTCATTCATTCATTCATTCATTCATTCATTCATTCTTTCTTTCTTTCTTTCTTTCTTTTTTCTTTCTTTTCCTGATCACGTTATTACTATTGTAGTTTTCTTTCTTTTTCATTCTTTCCTTCTTTCTTTCTTTTATTGATCACTTATTGCAATTATAGCTTTCTTTTTTTTTTCTTCATCATTTTATCTTTCTATTACTGATCACCGAATTATCATTGTAGCTTTTTTCTTTCTTTCTTTTTCTGATTACCTTTTACATTTGTAGCCTTCATTCTTTTTTCGTTATTTTTCTTTTATACTCTCTCTTTCTTTCTGTTACTGATCACATTATTGCCATGTTAGCTTTCTTTCTTGCTTTCTTTCTTTTTCCTCTCCACTCGTCACATTCATTTTCATTAACAACATCTACATTCATTTTTCTTTCTCCGAAAGTCCTTCTTTGCCTAACTGTATATCTCGCTCTTCTTTCCTTTTCTTCAGGTCTTCAGGCGGTCCTATTTTTGCACGTCACAAAGAGAACAAAAGTAGATTTGTTGTTATAACTGATTAAAAAAATAAAGAAGGCATTTTTTTCATTACAATAGGAACACTTAGCACCGAAAAAATGTGATGAATAGATATGATGAAAAAAAAAAAAGATGTTTTTGATACTTAAAAGTGGGAGTCACCATTTTTTATCATTCCGCCATTGTGTCTTAAATTTGAAGTGAATTAAACCAATGAAGAAATGCCTTCGATTTACCCATCATCCAACGGAAGTAAAAGCAATATTTTTTTTAATACTCTACGAGTTTTTTTAAAATCATTTCCTCGGAAGCAAGGCAATAAATCCACTAAAACGTAAGGGGTTACAGAGTATCTGTCTATAATTCTGAGATGAAGCATTGCAATTATTTACATTGTTCGGACAGTTTTCGTGATTTCTTTTTTTTACGGCATATCAACCTCAATCGGTTATTTATTTCCTGGTAATATTTTGGTTTTGTCAAAAATCTATTTCTGATAATATTTTTTTTCCTCGAAAATGTATAGCTGGCAATATTATTTTCAAAAATGTATTGCTGGTAATATTTTTTTTCAAAAACGTATTTCTGGTATTTTTACACTTTCATAATGCTTTTTACCTCAGTTTCGAGGTTAACTATTTAACCCATAGCTGGGACCCTAACAGGTGCTACCACCCCGAGTCAGGATGGACCTGGGCACACTAGCAATTAAGAGGTGGTTCCACGCTCCTCAAAGACCCCTGATCAGAGGCTGTTGAACGTAGTTTATCGTCTTACCCAGGACGCGGATGTAGTTTATCGTCTTACCCAGGACGCGGATGTAGTTTATCGTCATACTCAGGACGTACGTCAGCTTTATTTCAATATTCACGGCATTCCTGCCGTTGTACGCTCCAGCCTTCTTCAAGTGGCTGGAATTTTGACTGAACCCTTTATTTCGTGCACCATGCGTCTACCGGATGTCTGCAATCGTCTGAAGAACGTCGAAGTGTACAATGGCCATAACGTCGTGAATATGGCAGTAACGATGAGGAAACAGTCTGAACAATGAAAATAATTTAAATGAGGTTTACTGATTGTAAGAAAATTCGAGAACAAACGAAAAACCACTATGAAGCAGCGATTGACATACCGCAAAGTAGAAGTGCGAGGGAAAAAACAGGTAAGTGAGGCCCAAGGCCGAATATATGGATCCCAAGTGAGGATCGAACTCACTACAAAATCGCAATTGAACTAACATGAAAAATCTTGACGTTGAAGTGCCTTTAATCTTTCGAAGGGAGTGATGGCAATTCACACAAAATGAAGAGGCATAGCATCCTATAATGATTTTCTAAGCGTAGTTTAGATGTGGCACCAAGGCCAAATGTATTGAACATCCAGCGCAGATCGAACTTACTACTCAGAGAAACAACTTTGGTAACCATTACACCATGCCAAATTACCCTTAAATGATTTACTAGGCTTAGCTTAGATCTGACACAAAGCCGAATGGATTGAACACCCAGCGCAGATCGAACTTACTACTCAGAGAAACAACTTTGGTAACCATTACACCATGCCAAATTACCCTTAAATGATTTACTAGGCTTAGCTTAGATCTGACACGAAGCCGAATGTATTGAACACCCAGCGCAGATCGAACTTACTACTCAGTCGTAATTGTTCTCTCGAGACAAGATTGCTAACTATTACACCCACGACGATGTACATGTGATTTTCGAAGCGCAGCTTATATATGGCACAAAGTCGAAAATATGAATCACCCGGAGGAACAAAATACCAACTAAAATTTGCAAATCATTGAGAACTTCAAGAATAGGTTGGTTGCTGAAGAAGGGAATAATAGCTATTCTAGAAAGTATTAAATGAAGATTATATATTTTTTTTGTGTTGTCCAAATACTTTTTTCACCCACTAAAATGCATACATGGGATTTATTTCTATAAATTCAATTCATATTTAGTTACAATGCATCTGTGTACAGTTAATTATTGGTAAACTATGTTTATTCATTAGTTGAAATTACAATAAATTAAATATTTGTATGTGTATGAATATTTGTTTTCCCCCACTGTACATCTATATTTTAAAATATTTTCTGTTTATACGATATTTTTATAGAAAATATGTGTCCTCCGTTAGGAATCGGGGACATATTTTCTCTGAAATTTTTGGAACATTCAGGCTGGTAAATGTTGATAATACTGTTTATTATAAACAGAACATCTACTTAAATATTTGTATCTATAAATATAAAGTATAAACAGAAAATACATACATACATGCATACACACACACACACACACACACACACACACACACATATATATATATATATATATATATATATATATATATATATATATATATATATATGAAGAAAGAACAGTAAGATATATAATCCGGTGTTCTTATAGATATTTTTATTTTTACAAAATAGTGCTCAACGTAAATTTACAGAGCATTAAAATTATAAATTAAATTAAAGGCATTAGTTCCATTTCATTCTCAAGCGAATTTTGGAGTAACTTATAAAACCCAGTAATTTTAAAAATAAGTTACTCCAAAATTGGCTTGAGGATGAATTTAATTACAAAATTAAATTCAAAGCTTTTTTGAAACAAGGTTAGAACTGTGTAGCGAAAAAACATATTTTAAATCAGTTAATTTATAATATATATATATATATATACATATATAAATATATATATATATATATATATATATATATATATATATATATATAGGGCGGCCTGACGATTGCTTCTAGCATGAAACAGCCTGTCAACTCTGAGAGTTGACTTCAATGTTCACTTTTATATTTATATTTTGCATGAGCTCTGTCTCTGATATTGAGCACTTTATTCCATAAATATAGCACAGCTTAAAACTATATTTCTTCATATATATATATATATATACACACACACACACACACACACACACACACACACACACACACATATATATATATATATATATATATATATATATATATATATATATATATATATATATATATATATAAGGAAAATTAATGAAAAAGTAGGAGGCAAGGTGGAGTGTAGGAGGCACGTTTGACTAATGGATAGCGGCTTGGATTGAGGAATCGGAGAGCCGAGTTCGAATTCCAGTCGAATCTATTACATTCACTTACGTGCTAATATCCTTGGGAAGGTATGAATCCTCTTCTCCCTCCAGCTATGAGTAAATAGCAGCACAGACTGGGTTCTATAGTCTTGGATGACAACTGGTCTAGAAGGAAAACTCTGAATTCAAAACCTGCGGATGGCCGTTTGGGGACCTTGTGGCACGTAGTCCACCAGGTCTCTGTATTCGGCCCTTCAAAAAGTGTAAATGGTCCTGCAAGAAACCTTCACCACTATAATCAAGTCTCATGTGCTATACATGCGGATTGGGGACCGCTTGTGAATTCCAAATTCCCATGAAACTCCAATATTGGAACCGGCTCAACCCACCTCGGGTGTATGCCGTTACAAGAAGACGAAGAAGAATGATAAAGTGGAAAAAAGCCTTCATCGGACTAAAGTGATATTTCTGTTACTTAAAGTAAGTGTTTAGGTATACAGTCTAGCAAATTTCATTCATTTTTTTTTTGGTCTACGGCTTTATTACTTTTGTCATTAAGTATCCCACGTTTTGATAATAGAAGATCTGTCAAGGAAGGATAAATGTTTTAAGGAACTGGACGCAAATTTGATTTTTAATGATCTAGCGGTTAAAAAACGACCCATACATTTTCCTCATTGCTTTCTCTTCACAAACTAATGCTTTGTGGGTAAAAGCGTTGGTCTGTGAATTTTCTGACATAGTGGTTGTGAGTTCAATCCATGTGTCTGGCATTGTGTACTTGCACTCAGTCAAAACAAGCGAACAATAACTGAACAGTAGTAAATAAAATAAAAACTAAACGGTAACCCGTAATGATTAGTGGAACGAGATCAGTTTATCCGGGGAGATTAAATAAATGGTTCAGTTCGGAATTCCCTGTAGGTTACGCAGATCGATATACAGCCGACGATGATCGGAGAGTACAACGGCCGAAACATTCTGATAAAAACAACAAAGATGAGGTCAGTAGTCCGAATATAAGTAGTGTAAGTAATAAAGGGTTCAATTTGGAATTTCTTATTGTTTACCCAGATCGATATACATCTGAAGAAGGCCGGAGTGCACAACGGCCGAAACATTGTGATAAAAACAATAAAGGTGAGGGCATTAGTCTGAATATAAATATTGTAAATAATAAAGGGTCAGTTCGGAATTTCTTATTGTTTACCCAGATCGATATACATCTGAAGAAGGCCGGAGTGCACAACGGCCGAAACATTGTGATAAAAACAATAAAGGTGAGGGCATTAGTCTGAATATAAATATTGTAAATAATAAAGGGTCAGTTCGGAATTTCTTATTGTTTACCCAGATCGATATACATCTGAAGAAGGCCGGAGTGCACAACGGCCGAAACATTGTGATAAAAACAATAAAGGTGAGGGCATTAGTCTGAATATAAATATTGTAAATAATAAAGGGTCAGTTCGGAATTCTTTATAGTTTACCCAGATCGATATACATCTGAAGAAGGCCGGAGTGCACAACGGCCGTAACATTGTGATAAAAGCAATAAAGGTGAGGGCAATAGTCTGAATATAAATAGTGTAAGTAATAATATATTATCATCCAGAAAAATTCCGAAAAAATAGCATAGATACAGTTTATAATTAATACAAATCTGTATCATGAATACTGCTACTGTCTGCATCTGAGTTTAACTGCGCGGCTGTTTGTACTGTGCGGGTTTGACTTATATATGTTTGTGACATTTTATGTATATGCAAACACACGCGTACAAAAATACGCCGAATTTCACTGAGTTTGAAATAAAGCATCCCCACTCCGCTGACACTGGACAACATCTGCTCTCATAATTATGCATTTCAGAAAAATATTCGGTAATAAGTAATAATTAAAAAAATAAACATATTGAAATACTTTAAGGTCTGTCGCTAAATCACACAAAATCTTTATTTTAAGGTTACATCACGTTGAAACTTAAGCAACATCGAACATGGTCAGTACTTAAATGGGTAACCGGTTGCGAATACCTAGTGCTGTAAACGTGGATATGCAGGTGGTATAATAGATAATGGCTCGGAATTATTATTAGGTTGGTGCAAAAAATAATGTCGTTTTCTCACATATGTTACTATGTGAGAAAACGATATTATTTTTTGCACCAACCTAATAATTGGAGTCAGTTTGGATTCGTTATATTTACTTACGCGCAAATACCCTTGTGTCAGGTATGAATCCACCTCATCTCGCTCGCCCCCTAACTATAGGTTAAATACTAAAACTTGTATCATTCAAACTATTATTATTTTCTCCGAAAAAATATAAATAAAATAAAATGGCGTAGAAATTATTTAGCTTTCGGCCTTAAATAACCCATTGACGTGTTGTTATGCCATTAATAAAAAACAACCAACCCAAACAATCTATAAAGCATACGTTTACCCTGAGAGTATAAAATATATACAAAATATCTGTAGTTGAAGGCATTAACCTTGACTAATGTAGGTGCGTCGCGCACACATCAGTCACAGCTCGAGCAGCGGCGAGGAAAAATGACATACGTCTGGGTTCCCTGTTTTATGACTTTAAGGTGGGATCCAGGCGCATTAAGTCGCTGAACACGTCAAACCTTTGGGGATAATGTTATGAATAAATGCCCCACCAGGTACTGATTCTAGAAGTTCAGGTCGTGAGATCTGTCCCCCACCCCTGTGATTAATCCCGCAGTGCCCAGCAACAGGTCCTGAATGATGAAGACCTGAAGGTAGCCATAGAGAAATGAGCTTGCTGAAGCTTCCAGGTTTCTGATGAAAGAGTCAGACTTCATTGCAGCGCATAGAGAAAGTTGAGCAAGTGGATACATCACACACTGTCGGAGGCCAGAAAAATCTTAGCACTGCAACATACCCATGTTTAAGTGAATGCTCACCAGTGAGGAGAAGTGGGTTCTGCATAATTCCCTAGTGTGCCAGACATTGGTTGTCACCACGAGACTCTGAGATACACTACAGGACCAACTCTACAGCCATAGAAGATCATGTTCTATATCTACCGAACTAGTCAACAAGTCGTGAACTATGAACTCCTACCAGTGGGCTAAATCATCACTTCGGATCTGTGTTTGCGGCAGTTAGAACGTCTAAAACAAGCACTGAAAAAGAAGGAGCCATCATTGGTTAATAGCAAGGGTGTACTCTTACTCCATGACTATGCCATGTGTCGCAGGTGGCCAGGGATACTATACGGTCAAAACATTGTGCCATGCACCTTACTCCCTGGGCAGATTACCACCTCTTCTATTCCCTGGACGAACACCTTTTTTGGAAATCTTTCACAAATGGAGACGAATTACACCAAGCACTCAGATTTCTTAATACTTGATTTTTACCGACAGGGCATTGCGTCGTTAGAGGAACGTTGGCAAAAGGCTGTGTATATCGATATGGATACTTTGAGGTCAAAAGGTTGTTAAATTTGGTGTATACATTTGTTTTTTCTAATATATCAAAAACAGCAAGAACTTTTTTGTTACCTTGTACAATTTCTGAAAGAACTGTTATTTTCTCTTTAAAAAGCTGAGTAAGGAATTCACAGTATCAAAATATCGTTGCGCCTCACAGCTAACTAAAATCCAGGTATACAAACTTATCATATAAAACAATGCGAAGAAACACACCCACAGCAACATTATCTTAAATACAAATTAGGGATTGAATTTGTGGGGAGGGGAGATGAATATCATCTCAATCTTTCTTTCTTGTGGTGTTTTTCAGAATCAAATTCCCTTACGTCACCGACGAGGCAAATATAATCAATATAAAGCCGAGTGTGCTTTGCTAATCTCAAAAGGCATAGAAAGCAGTTCATTTTCCAAGATCAAAACGTTATCATTGATGAAGAAATACCGTATTTGATAGTGTGTAATGACCATAGGCATATAAACTTTTCCATCTCAGAAGGATTTTATTAAGAACGAAAAATCATTGGACAAAATTTCACTTGAAAATCATCCATGTACCCAGTTTACACTCAGTCCAAAACATTTTTCTCTCACGGATTTATTATAAACTAGCTTAAAAGCCGACATATCGGGCGACGTTTAAACTAATTCCTGCGTAGGGCTTCTGATTGGGCCTTCACCAAAATGAGTATGGCTGAGTAGATGCGATAGGCAACAATACATTACAGAACTCAAAGTAGTTCGCTGCATTTAAGTACTGCATTAATATTTAAATTTACCTTTTAAAAGTTAAACGATAATTATTCTATCAACAGTTAATTTAAAGAAAATCTGATGTACGTAGGTCCTTACAAGCAATTATTTTTATTTAATGGGTAACTTTCCCTGGATTTCGCAATTTATTTTCGATTATTCCCAAATTTATTTCGAATTAATAATAATTTTTATCGTACAAAAGAATTCGCGACAAAAAATCGAGTAAAAAATTGCCGAAAACAATCGCAGTAATGAAAACTTGGGAACCCAAAATTTCAGGCTTGCGGGTCTGGATCCGACCCCCGAATGGTTTTAATTTGCTCACGGAGTCGGCCTGATTCCAAAATGGTATTATATGTTCGGCGACGGCCTCTAGGAGTAAAGTTGAAAAAGTATGACACACTGACACACTGACATTCGCATTTATTATATAGATGATAAAATTCGCCTATTTAGGAAAGCTGTCACGAACTCTAAAATGGATATGACAGAATCAAACAGGCGCAGAAAATTAACTCGAAAGTGTTTAAACAGTTAATGAAAAATGTGGCACAGATATCCGATCTAGTGAATCTTCCCAGCCTGCGAAGGTCCTTTGTTGGATATTGGCCTTTCACAGATGGAAAAGAATGGGTCATTACTCTAATACGTTGGTTCAGTGCATGTTCATTGCGACGGGATTTGCACACTTCGGCGATCATGTCTCTTTCCCATTCACCATCGCCAAAGTGTATTTGCGTAAGTGAATATAAACCAGTGCGACTGGAATTCGAACTCGACTCTCCGATTTCCCATTCATTACACCGCCCACACAAACTTACAACACCTAATAATTCCATGCGGTCACCTATCTAGGTACTGACCAGGTTTGACGTTGCTTAACTTCGATGATTCAACGAAAGCGGCTGTTTGAAGGTGACATGGCATTAAGCCTAGAATTGTCAACAAGACTGTTATACGATTGGGCTGTCGTTTCTTTCTGCGTTTGACTGGATGTCATCCAAGGCCATATAGCCTAATATGTCCTGCTATTCAACCCATAACTGTTAGGAAAAGAGATGGCATCATAGCTTTCCAAAGGTTATTTGTGCATAAAGAAATGCCTCCCAATAACGAAGTATTAAAAACCCATGACGAATTCGTTAGAAACAGAGAGATGGGTGCCAAAGTGCTATGAAATATCAACCCTCCTATATCGCAGACTCCTGGATATGACAATAAACTACATCCGGCAGCAAGGTCTATGAGTGGAAGATTAGAGATCTTGAAGATCATGGAAACACCTCTTAATTGCTGTTGTTCCCAGGTGCACGCTGATTCGGTTGATAGCACCTGATAGGGTCATGGCTATGAGGCAATATTAAACCACAAAACAAAAGCTGAACACTGTGGGAGTATAACAATTTATTTTTATTGTAAAAATACCAGTAATAAATTGTTATATATATAAAATTACAAGCAAGATATATTTATAGTAAAATGAGGAACAATACACTTGTAAATACAAAATACCCAGCAATACATTTACATTAAAATTACCAACAATCCATTTTATAGTCGAATTACAAACAATACATTTTCTTTATAAACAACAATGTATTTTATACGTCGTTGAAGGAATACAATATTCAATATGTATTTAGTTGGAGCAACAAAATTGTGTTCAAAATATTTGCATTACGGCTTTAAAGAATCCACGAAATAACGAAAAGAGGAACCAAATACTTAGATTCAGAAAGAGAAGGGTGACATTTATGGAACATATAATAAGGAGAGAGGTCTTGGAGAATTTGATACTCGCAGAATATATCGAAGACAAGATAATCTGGTAAAATGGCGACTAACCTACGTCTTGGTTTTTTGGTAATGGATGACAATAGGAATTGAGAGATACAGTAAGGAGTCATAAATTGCTAAGAGCTACGAAGGATAAGTAGTTGAGGTGGGGGGGGTCGCGAAAGCCGACGCCCTAAAGGAGTATGTTGCATAAATGAAGATGGACAATATTAACAATGAGGGAAAGTAAAAGCTGGTGGTGTTTGCACCCATGCATGTAAATTGCTCCATTCCGAATTTCAAGTTATTTTTCTAAAAGATCATGCGTCACAGATTTTTTTTAATTTTTTTTATTTCATCAGAAAAAAGTGATTCCAACTTTGATTGCAGGGATTTTTTTTTTCTTTACGTATCTTGAAAATAGTTGTGTCCACTGAAAGGACAGCATGTTGCAATCAATGAATCAATTGGCACTCTTGAAGTTGAAAATTCTGGAAAATGAACGGCCCTTGGAAGAAATTCGCATCCAATCTTCTTAAGCCATGTGGCGTCTCTTTTTGTTTTTAGCGTATTGACACGCAGAAAAGGGATTATTTCAGAAAGTCTTTCAAACAAGCTAACTGTTGTGTTGTGCAAAAGCAGTTTATACTTCAGGAATAGAGCAAGGAAGAATTCGATTCGTATCTCCACACACACATACCATACACACACACACACACACATATATATATATAAATATATATATATATATATATATATATATATATATATATATGTGTATGTATATATATATATATATATATATATACATACACATATATATATATATGATAGATAGATAGATAGATAGATAGATAGATAGATAGATAATGAACAGACTGATATAGATAGATAGATAGATGGATGGAAAGAAAAAGACTGACAATATATATATATATATATATATATATATATATATATATATATATATATATATATATATGATAGATAGATATATAGATAGATAGATAGATAGATAGATAATGAACAGACTGATATAGATAGATAGATAGGTAGATAGATGGATGGAAAGAAAAAGACTGACAATATATATATATATATATATATATATATATATATATAGAAAGAGATAGATAGATAGATAGATAGATAGATAGATAGATAGATAGATTCATAGATAGATAGATAGATAGATAATGAACAGACTGAGATAGATGGATGGATGGAAAGAAAAGACTGAGAATATATATATATATATATATATATATATATATATATATATAGATAGATAGATAGATAGATAGATAGATAGATTGATAGATAGATAGATAGAAAAAAGACTGAGGATACATAGATAATATACAGGCTGTGGTAGGTAGACAGATAATGAACAAGTGAAAACTGATAGGTAAATAAATAGATAGTAACAGTTTTTGTCAGGTTTTTATAGATGATAACCATATTTATTAAAACAAAAATAGCAAAACTATTTCTTCTTTCGCTCTGAGGGGAAAGCAATAGAAATATAAATTTCAAAGCACAAAAAATTGCCTTTTTTTTCCGTTTTGAAAGACTCTGTTCAACTCATTTCTTTCGCTTCCGAAATCTTTCTTGCGAGGTATTTAAGTAAAATGATTGCACACCTTAGCCAAGAGCTGAGTAAACATTAAAGACACTCTTCTAACATTACATTCCACAGCATCGTAAAAACGTTTGCACTAGAAACCTTTGCATTAGCACAATAGGAAAATGGAGCACGTGCGTAGTCCACCGACACAACTGATATGGTACGTGCACCGGAAGAGATTTCTTGGTGATATCAGCCCTGAATGAGCTGGTCCATGCGTTTGGTACTACTGGGTAAGGCCTGAAAAAGACATATAATGCAAAGCCCCGACCAAGCTTTCTACCGGCCGGCCGGCCGGCCACTGGTTACCCACACGTTGCATTTCGATTCCTGCTCTCGTCGGTGCACACTGAAATCTGCAAAAGGGCCCTCTGCATGCTCATAAGTTAACAATATGAAAGAGAAACGCCATGCCGAGAAATAGTAACACGTTTTCCCATATTGTAACAAAAAAAAAAAAAATTCTTCGTCTTGCTGGGTTGGTAGGTGATAATTAGAAGAACATCTGCTATGTCGGTTTCATATATGATCATCCACTTTCAACTCTTTGCCTGTTTACGCATCTCGATGAGTCACTGGCAGTATGAATGGACAGCATCGAAACGACGCAACAGTCAAGTTAGCCTCCAGTCAAGGGCGGACCAGAACTGATTGCGATCCCAAGCACGCTTGTTAAGATAGACCAGCACCAGGATACAACCTATTTCGGGTTTAGTTGCAACCAAGATATCCCGAAACCCTTCATCCATTCTTTTACTCCTCCGTTCCCCTGTCGGTCGAAAAAGGATGCCGCTTAGAAAAGGAGACTTCAAAAGGTGCCAAAACAGAAAAAAAAAACTTTAGATCAACTTAAAACTAGTTTCTCTACATTTCGGTTCATAGTCCAACAATACTACGAGTTGGGTACTGGAGAAACGCTAATGTGCCTGAGCAGGCGTCTGCAACAAGGATTATCTAGAAATCTATGAAAAAGGGTTACCATGTAAAAGGAATTCCGCTGTCCCCTCAGGACGTAAGAAGATCTTATCTCTCTAGAATTTTTCGTACTTTGTAACTCTATAAA
This sequence comes from Acanthosepion lycidas, assembly GCA_963932145.1. Taxonomy (NCBI): domain Eukaryota; kingdom Metazoa; phylum Mollusca; class Cephalopoda; order Sepiida; family Sepiidae; genus Acanthosepion; species Acanthosepion lycidas. Next base: position 49,633,092 of record OZ010578.1, on the reverse strand, counting down.
TTGTAACTATTTGTTTTTTCTCCTAAAACCTGTTCCGCCATCGATTTACTCTAGCTCGCTAAGTATATCATGCTTACTCTACCTTGGTCACCCTTGACTTCAATATATATCTGTCATGTCAGTATCAAATATTCCAAGCTATCTTTCTTTATTATGTGCCTTAAGATAAGAGTTATTTAACAATTTAACAATATTTTCACTTGTACCATCATATGAAGTGCGTATATATATATATATATATATATATATATATATATATATATATATATATATATATATATATATATGATAGATAGATAGATAGATAGATAGATAGATAATGAACAGACTGATATGGATAGATAGATAGATAGATGGATGGATGGATGGATGGATGGATGGATGGAAAGAAAAAGACTGACAATATATGTATATATATATATATATATATATATATATATATATATATATATATATATATGTGTGTGTCTGTGTGTCTGTGTGTGTGTGTGTGTGTGTGTGTGTAAAAGGCAGGATGTGTGTGTGTAACGAATGCATGGCCGAAATTTTCGATGGATTTGTACCAAAATTTACATGCACATGCTCCAAATTAGCGGGAAGGCCAAGACTGACTTTGCATTTCCCAACTCCAATTGATCGTGGAAATAATCAATTTTTTCATGCTTCTACGGCAGTTTTCATGTAATTTGCGGCCATTTTCTACTGCCCACAATGAGAGCCAATAGCTGGCTGCCACGTATAGGCAGGAAGATTCTATTGTCCAGTGTGAGAGCCAACAGCTGACTGACATGAATTTGGACTAGCATTCTAGCAAGCAAAAAAAATTGATAGCTGCATTCGTCACAAGTGGGAAAAATTTAAATCTGCATGACACTTTACTCCATTTGGCTCATTCGCTTGCGTAAACTCAACGTTGATTGTGATTCTGCAGACCTGGGTTGGGTGTGAAAAAGTATTTGTTGTTAACATTCTTTTTTCATTCGGTTTTTCCAGTTACGAGTCCTTTTTAAAGCCGATCGTTTTGTGTTCATTTTGTTTATTTTTTTTTCGTAACAGATTTAATGTTTAGTATAGATCTTAGAAAAAATTTGCAGTGTGAGATAGGCAAGAAGTAAGGCATGTAGCAACATCAGCACGGTAAAGGGCACTCCTTTAAAGGCAAGGAAGGGCAAAAATATTTTAGGTCAAGTGATAGCGATTGCAGTATGAGTCGTACGATTTTTGAATCAAGCACGGGTAACGCCGGGCCATGCTGCTAGTATTTGTATAATTTAAAATAGTTTGTTGTTGACGTTAATAACTTAACAGTACAATTTATAAACACCTCAGGAAATATATCCCTATATACTCACGCATAGCTTTTGTACACGCAATTTTGTGACATACCTTGGGCGTACTTGAGAGATACATTAATTGAGAAACCATCACTAGTGATAGTCGATCCCACAATCAAAGACATCTCGAAGAAAAGTAATTTCATCTGAAGTTTAAATCCAGCTAAAATAAAATCTAAACCTCGGTCATGTTTTGTCTGACATATATTTATCTCCTCTCTTTATCCTTTTCTATTTACCCTTTCTTTCTTTCTTTCTTTCTTTCTTTCTTTCTTTCTTTCTTTGGAGTTGTGTATCTTTTTTTTCGTGGTTATTTTCAATTACTCCTTTCGCTTTGATCGCAGTTCGCAGAGAGAAAGGGAAAGAAAGTGGTATCTTTGTAGTTTGCCAGCGCGGCATAGTTTGGCATGTGGACTTCATTTTGCACACTACTCCTCAATTGTTAAACACAAAAAACTTATATTTATATATATATATATATATATATATATATATATATATATATATATATATATATATATATGAAGAAATATAGTCTTAAGATCTGCTATATTTATGGGATAAAGTGCTCAATATCAGAGATAGAGCGTATGTAAATATAGAAGTGAACTTAGAGGCGACTGTTTCATGCTAGATGCATACCTATACGTATATATATATATATATATATATATATATATATATATATATATATATATATATATTATATGCGAGGTACTTAGTGGAAAACTCTCAATATCAGTGATAGAGCTAACAAAATAAGTTTTTGATAAGACTGATGATCGCAAAAGTGTGAAACCCAGGATCAAAAACACATATCCACACAACTATATATATATATATATATATATATATATATAAGTTTCATTGAAAACGTCTATCAAGGTACTCCGGTTAAGTTATTTAATTTTCCTTAAATAAATTTTATACAACTTGTCTGAAATTCTTTATCTGCAAGCGCTTTCGGCTATACTTTTAGACATTATCACGGATAATTTTATTTTTACTTTCAACTGAATGTATGGATTGTTTTATGTATGGAGAGTTAAAGGGACGAAACTGTTAGCATAGAATTTACGGTTGCGTCTTGCCATTTCAACTGTAAATTGACGAAGACTTGTTCCCACTCTAGTACATCGCTTATCCTCGTAAAGACTTGGTGTCAGAGCGAAGAGCTCATTCGAACAATTACTATGAAAATATTCATAGATAAGCCAGAGAGGCAACCTTACGCGGTGGGAAAGTTACTGAAGACGAGCTGCCAGATCATGACCAATAATATTGTTGATTCTTCTTTTGGATTTTATCAAGGAGCTCAAGGTAAATAGCAGGTGCGCTGGACCATATGTGGCAGGAATATTTTAAGCATGGACGAATGGTACATTTACAGATATATATTGAGAGTCTCTTCACCCTCCCCCATCTCTAGGGACAGACAAAATGAGAATAGAAAAGAAAGCAATTAATTAGTGGTGTTATAGTTTTGATTCATTAATGAAATATTTGTCCACATTGGGCTACGGCTATCTATCGTACTTGCAATCTGATTGGTCATTCCGGTGACAATGAATCCTGATAAGGAATTTAATTTGCCTACCTACCTTAAAGTTAAACTGCTGTGACAAGATGAAATTAATTTCCCGCATATTTTGTAATATAATAGGAGGTGTCACGACGTATGGTAAAACTCTCTTTTGTTTCCATGCGTTCTACTCAAATTTAATATTCAAAACTTTAAAGGCAATGTCAATATCTACTGCCCTTCCGATTGCTCTTCTTTTGTTCACGCTCCTTGACAACGTTTCTCTTCTCCAATTCTTCCACATACAGCACCCATTTGTGTCATAGTGGCTTTACTGGCTTGCTTGGTAAGAACTAGATTAAATAATAATAATAAAGACAAATAAAGTAATTTACAAAGATATATCTTTCCTCTATCATCACTGATAGACTCAAGGGGTTAGAAAAAAGAGAAATTTAAATGAAAAAAAATGCAAGTCTCTGACTAACATCTATGAAACAAATTGTCTGCAATCAATTATTAAAGATCCATGGTTAGCAGTCCAGAAAGGGATTGTCCAGAAAGGGATTATGCAACGTTAATCGCGCTAAAGGAACTAGGATTAACTTACCACCAAATTCCCCTAATGAGATTTAGTAAGCTGAGTTTAACATTCATTATGCCATATGGGAACTACTTAGGACTACATAGAGACTTTGAGGTATTATGGTGGCTGTAACTTTTTAGTTCGGACTACATAGAGAATTTGAGGTATTATGGTGGCTATAACTTTCTAGTTAAGACTGCATAGAGACTTGAGGTATTACGGTGGCTGTAACTTTTTAGACATTTCTTGGCAAGTTTCACGGCTGTACTTTTTTGTCTTAATATTTTCTTAAGGTTTTCATCATTATCGTGATATGGCAACGACGAAAATTCGGATGCTAATTAAAATAAGTTTGATAATTAAAATAATAGATTATAAATGAATTTATGAAATGAATTAAAGAAACACATCACTCAAACCAGAAGGAAACGAAAGAAGTTTTGGTTTCCGATCGTGCAGGAAAGGCCCTCTTTTTCTGCTTCTGCGCATATTAATGGTGTATAAATGATTTTAAATTGGGTATCAAATGAGCTTACTTTAACCGAACACAAGGACACAAACAGAGAGGATCGAACAAACGATTCTACCGAATTAATTTATATGACGAAACTAAATGTATAACATATATATTTATATTATGCACTACATATATAATTATTCTCGTATCCAGAGTCTATCTATCTATCTATCTATCTATCTATCTATCTATCTATCTATCTATCTATCTATCTATCTATCTATGACCCTACATCTATCTATCTATCTATCTATCTATCTATCTATCTATCTATCTATCTATCTATGACCCAACATCTATCTATCTATCTATCTATCTATCTATCTATCTATCTATCTATCTATCGTTCTTATTCTTTTCATAATATGCGTGCGTGTACACACACACTCGCGTGAGCACACATACACACATATGTATATATATATATATATATATATATATATATATATATATATATATATATGCATCTATGCGATATTTTACTGTTTGCTATCTCTGGCGTGTATATATATATATATATATATATATATATATATATATATATATATATATATATATATATATATACAAGCATACGATTGGTGTATACGGATTAAATTCCAATAACCAAAAAATACTATTCTTAAAAGAGTGCTCAATACAGAGTAGAGCAAATATAATTATTTATTCGAAAATTATACCATAAATATGTTATAAAATCACTACAAAAATAGCCATTTTGTTTCAACACTACTGGTGTCTTATCAAGTGATGGTGTTGAACACCATTACTTGGTGAATCACCAGCTGTTTTAAAGCGACTAAAGGAAAAAAGTTAAGTGACAGTTACTTTCAGGCGGACATATTGAAAGAAGGTGTCTGTTGATGGTGTTTTATACGTAAGAGGCAAGTGTTATGTAAAATAGCCGCCGGCTTCTCCACAGACGCAATTCCTTTTGTCACTTCAGTGATGGCACGATAGAAATCCGGCCTAAAGTTGTTGGCCGTTGTCATTGAAGTCACGATACGAGGAGGAAAGATAAAACATGGGACCAAGTGTTTGGCTTACTATTTGCCATGAATTTTATCTTCCATTTCGTACTGATTCTATTTTATTCACAGCAGTTAATCATCCATTCTTATCTATATATCTATCTATCTAGCTAGCTCTTTATCACAGGCTGTTCGTAGGTACCTACCTACCGACATAGCTATATATCTGTCTTGAAATCTTTCTGTATATTTTTATTATTCATTTATTATTTTCTTTCTTTAATTTTTTCATTTTTCAAAAATTTTTCGTTTCTTTCCCGTTACCGCCTGTCTTTCGTCTTTCCCCCATACCATTCCATTAAAGCCTTTCGCCTGCGTCCTACCTACTTACTCAACCTTCCACTATCCTCGTTATGATCAGAATCATCATTTCCAGACAATTCCTCAGCAGACTTTGAAACGTTTTCGCGCAAAAGAAATAGCTTAACGTTCCTAACTGATTTTTCACTGCAAGTTTCTCCACAATAAACCATATATCCATTTACTGTAGTCAAAAAGCACAGATGTATTTAAAAAAAAAAAAACATCCAACGTTACGCGAGTTTATACGGTAATTTTTAATTTTCCCGTAAGAATCCATCATGGACGTTTATAAATCTACCATTTGCCATGCATTGATTACTGTTGCCATATCATAGCTCCTGCTCTAATATCTCGAGATGGTGACAAAATCCCAAGAAAGGTCTGCAATATTATCGGTACTGACCTGGCAGCTTGACTTCAGTCAAGTTCCTACCGCCATAACGTGGCTTCTGCGACTTTTCTATAAATATTTTCACGCATTTTTTTTTTTTAAATCGGTATCACCCCATGCAAGGCAGCAATGCTCCTAAAACAAAAGGGGTTACAGGGTGTGGAAGAATTAGAAACAGAAACATAAATAAACATTAGAAGGGAAAAGAGTAATCAGGAAGATAGTGGATATCGATTAGCTTTGCATTTAAATTTTTGCAGATGAAAAAGTTAGTTGGAAAGCATGGAGCCAAAAGTGAATTCCACAAGCGAGAAGTGCGAGAGAAGAAACTGTTAACATAGAATTGACGACTATATTTAGCCAGCACAACTGTAAATTAATGAGATCTCGACACTAGTCTCGTATTGCGCGTAAAGTCTCAGGACCATAGCGAAGAGCTAATCCGAACAATTACTATGAAAGTATTTTTGGAGAAGACATAGGGAGGCAACCTCACGGCGGCGGGAAAGTGACAGAAGCCGAGTTGCCAGATCAGGACCATTAATATTACTGATTCTTCTTTGGAACTTATCAAGTATGTGAAAGTAAATAGGAGGGGGTCCGGACAAATATGTGGCAGCAATATTCCAAAATATTACTTAAAATGTTTGACAAGTCACAAATAATAAAGAATTCTCTGGGGTGTCATTTCCCGTCAAGCAAGGCAAGGGAGCCACGAAGACGCAAATCGTTACTGAGTGTTAGAGAATATGAACTAAAAAAATCCTATGAAGGAGAGAGGACAAGAAAAGAACATGAATTAAGAAGACAGAATGCAACGATTAATATTTGAAGATCAAAGTTAACCGGGAATCAAGAAATCGGAAGATAGTTCCACAAGCGAGAAGTGCTATAGAAGAAACGTTTAGCATAAAAGTAACGGTTGCATCTAGCCGTGATATTTCTGGCAGACGAGTACTGCGCTTAAATACGTGAAATCGAGATAACAAAGAGAAAAGCCATATTTATTTTAAATAATACAAAAATATGGCGCAAGGCCAAACATTGGGGAGTGGAGAAAGACTGTTCTTCAATTTGTTTTATCTTAAACTTACCTAGCCGTGATTACTGATCGAAATATGCCACATTATTCCTTACACCAAAACAACAAATTCTTACTTATCATTCTTACTACAGCCATCACAATACTTAAAAGTCTCTATGTAGTCTTAACTAGTAGAATTTGTCTGTGGGGTGGGGATTAAAATAACAACATTTAAAAAACGAAACCCCACTGAAGATTTTACAAGACGGAAAGCAATATTTATTTTGAATAATACGAAAATATGGCTCAAGGCCAAAAATCGGTGGGGGATGGTCGAAAGCTGGTCTTCAATCTGACTTAACTTATACTTAACTAGCTACGATTACTGACCCAAACATACCACAGTATTCCTTACACCAAAACAACACATTCTTACTTACTATCCTTAGTACAGCCACCGTAATACCTCGAGGTCTCTATGTAGTCCTAACTAGTTCCCATATCTACAATTTGTCTGTCGGGGTGGGTAGTAAAAATTACAACATTTAAAACATGAAACCCGAATTTAATATTTCCAAATAATACAATTTATGTACAAGAAACTAAACAAAATTTTTTTTCTCGATTGTATGAATTTTTTGGAGATAATTATGTTTTACTCTTACTAATTGATCCATAGCTGGAGGGGGAGACTAGGTGGATTCATACGTTCCCCAATGGTATTTGCGCGTAAGTCAATATAACGAACCCAACTCGAACTCTCCAACTAGCAATTCCTAGCCATTATCCATTACACCACACGCACATCCAAGTTTACGGAAACTTGCATTCCCAAGCTGTCACCGATCTAGGTGATGACCAGGCCCCAAGTTGCTTAACTTCGGTGATCGTATGAGAACCGGTGTTTCCACGTGATGTGTCCGTAAGCAGAGAGAGAGAGAGAGAGAGAAAAAGAGAGAAAAAGAGAGAGGGAAATAGAGAGAGAGAGAGAAGCAAAGAGAAAGTGCGCGTGGTAGAGAGAATAAGAGAAAGTGTAAGTCAGGGCCAGAGAGAGAGAGAGAGAGAGAGAGAGAAAGAGAGAGGGAAAGAGAGAGAGAGAAGCCAAGAGAAAGTGCGCGTGGTAGAGAGAATAAGAGAAAGTGTAAGTCAGGGCCAGAGAGAGAGAGAGAGAGAGAGAGGGAGAGAGAGAGAGAGAGAAGCCAAGAGAAAGTGCGCGTGGTAGAGAGAATAAGAGAAAGTGTAAGTCAGGGCCAGAGAGAGAGAGAGAGAGAGAGAGGGAGGGAGGGAGGGATAAGGATAGGGAATAATAGTTTAAGATCAAATAAAAGTGAAAACAATTTTTACTACTTACAATCTTTCGTAGTAACTCACGTTTGTGGTTTGTTATAGTTCGTCAATTTTTATGAGAAGCATTTTATTTATTTACTTATAAATTTAAATTTGTCTACTCGTAATCTTCTTCTTATTTTGGGGTGTTGTTGCGTGCGTACGAGAATCAGTTCTCGTTTTTTTTTTTATGTCCTCGATTTTGAAACGATGGAAAATTTTAGTGACACAAAGTATTAAAGATTATGACATCTTCAGCGATAGATATTTTCTTTCCGATACAGATATTGACAAATCCTTGAGAGACAAAAAATTAGATGTGACAGTTTCATGCGAAATGAACGGATTTAATTCTTTTTCGTTCTCTATTTCACCATTGGAGAATGTCATAAAAAAACACTTCTGCATCTGCGCGAATGAGTGCGTGTCTTATTGTATTTGCAACCAAAAATATGGCGTTTATATTTATTACCGAATCAATTTTTACACTATTTTCATTACGACATTTCTGACACAATTTCTTTCTTTCTTTCTTTCTTTTTTTCTTTCTTTCTTTTTTTCTTTCTTTCTTTCTTTCTTTCTTTGTCGCTGTCTATCTACTGGAGTCTGCAATTGTTTTATTAGCGTTTTGTTCACATGTTTTACTACAATTATATATATATATATATATATATATATATATATATATATATATATATATATATATATATATATATATATATATATATATATATTGAAATGGAGTAAATCCGACAATTATTTAATATTTTCTGTTTATATGTTATTTTAATAGATGTGAGTATGTGTGTTGTATACATATATATATATAAATATATACATACAAACATACATACATACATACACAGACATAGGTAGCGTATATTTTGGTTGCATGTTTTCATTAAGATATTTATTATAAAATAATTTAGACAAGTTTTGTCTACTTATTATTTTTTTTTCTATATATATATATATATATATATATATATATATATATATATATATATATTAAAATGGAAACAAAAATCTAATAAAATAAATACAAACTTCGGTAGAGAGGCATATATATACATATATATATATATATATATATATATATATATATATATGTACATATATATGCGTGTGTGTGTATGTGTGTGTGTGTGTGTGTGTTTCTATGTCTATATTTGTGTGTGTGTGTTTTGGGTATATATATATATATATATATATATACATATATATAGTAAAGAGTAAACAAAAAGCTAATAAAATAAATACAGACTTCGGTAGATAGCCATATATATATATATATATATATATATATATATATATATATATATATATATATATAGTGTGTGTGTGTGTGTGTTTGTGTGTGTGTGCGTGTGTGTGTACGTGTGTATGTGTGTGTATGTGTGTATATTTGTGTGCGTGTTTTGAGTGTGTATGTATATATATATATATTCTTATTCTATATAATTCTATTCACACACACGCAAATATTTTCTGCTATACTCCAGATCATGCAACATATAAAAAAATCTAACAAAACAATCAAACAATTCACTGTGCGCGTGCGCGAATTCGCGCACGCGCACACACACGCACGCACGTTTTTAATCATTTCACCGCAAGCATGCAGATAATGCAACTAGGATGCAGTGCTTTACAGGCGTACCGAGAAATTTGTTCGAAAATAATTATTCGAAAACAATTATTCGAATTACTAATTAACCATTAGATGTTTGAATGAAAATTACTCGAAAGGACAATTATACTAAATGATGATTATTCGAATTGCCTATGTTTGAAATACCTATGTGCTTTTGTTTTGAAAGAGTCAATGCTGATTTACATAGAACTAATAACGCCCTGACGGATGGCATTGGGCTTTTTCGCATATGGAAATTCTTAGACGCTCTTAAAAGTGAACAGGACTTACAAGAAACTCATATAATAATTTTATAATTCGAATAAATGTATTTCGAATAATTGTTTTCGAACAATGTTCATATAATCGTTACATGGGCTGAAAGAGAGTGGGATTACTTTAGTGAGGAGAAGTGAAGAAAGGACAATAATAGGGCAGAATTCAGGATGATGACGATTGACATTGCATTTAAAATTTTGAAGTTGTCAAGGAAACAAAAAAAAATAACGTAAGAGATTTCCATAGGCGGGAAGTACGAGATAAAAAAAGAACTATTAGAAAAGAACTGAGGGTTTCACGAAGATAATTCTTTTTTTTTTCTTATTTATTATGGTGTCTTCTCTGTACAAGGCCACGGGTCATCTCAAAACCGAGTTGTAGAGGAAGAGGCAAAGCTTATGCGTAATATACGTAGAAGATAGCCGTTAAACGTCGACATGAACTGGTTAAGATTGTAGTGATCGGGAACTAACATCTTGGGAATCGGTTCCAGAATCCATCGTGGGAAGAAGCTATTTGAGTGGAACTTGTTACAAATTCATGACGGTCGTCTTCGAGTATACAATCCAGAGGTTGGCAGTGAATATTTCGGAGACAGTGGGAAAGCGTAGTTCAGGTTCGCAGTGGATATCGTAGCAAAGTAGCAGAGCGTAGTTCTTCCTTCTATCATCTTCGCCTCTTAAGTTGGCACTGGTCCTTCTGGAGGTAAAACAAAGATGGCCGCCTTTATACACGACGGATACAATGTTCTGCGGCTGATTGGTTAAACTGCTATTGGTAGATTATAAAGGAAGTTAAGTCATTTGGATTAGCTCACTAGTCATATAATATATACAAAAAACTGTAACAGAACTTACATCTCACCAAAGGAACATGAAGTGAATGATGGTGGCGTGCTACAATTTGCTTGGCATGGCGAATCTAAGCCGTAAAGGTTATTACTGGTGGAACTCAGGAGCGTTGTTTATCGTAACACTTTCTATGGAAATAGCGGTAGGACAGCGATAAGCTTCCGACGCCCCGTCTGTGAGAAAAACGGCAGTAGAGTGGAAAATAATTCATCGCCAACAAGGACGCGGAGACGCTTTTGGATTCGATTAAGCATGGAAAGTGAAAACTGGGCAGCTCTTGCCCATATATGGCAGCAGTATTCCATTTTCGACCTGATCTGTTTCTTGTAAAGTTAGAGTCAGCTACTCGCTGGAGCAGTACACAGAACCGACAATTTCCAGCATCTTTAGCGATTCGCCATATGTAACGAGTTTCACGAGGTCTAAGCTGAGTTTAATTCCCAGTAGACGATATGGTGACAATTTTTTGATAAAAGCGATACATAACCTTGCAGTTGGGCGACCAATTAAAAATTTCGGCTTTCATTGTCCCAATTCACAGGCTTTACAACTACACAGCAATTCTCTGCTAACACCCAGACACTTTAGTTTTTACACTTTTTAACTCTTGTGTAAAGTGGGTCTATGGGCACCTTTTAGAACGGATCTCCATCAATCTTTTTTGATTCCTGAGCTCAAATTCCAATAATTAGAGTTTAACTTTTCCTAGACAGGTAGGCAACAACGTCCATAGGGATCAACTGCCCTGCTGTTCAACCATAGCTTTAGAAGAAACTAACCTACTCGTGACTCGTTGGATCACACACAGTTCAGGTTATAAAACATTGAAGTTGATTTCAACGTTCCATTGCAATGGATGTTAATTTTAATTATGAATCAGTTAAATATTTTAATTCATTCGTTTCATCATTGGTTTGGTTAACAAATCCATGTTTAACGTTTTACTGATTGTTTACAGCAATTAATAAGAATAGAACTTCCGGGATAAACTTGAAATTTAAATCAGATTAACTTAAAAATATTTTTTAATATGCCAAAAAATATTTTCAAATCATATTCACTTAAAAATATTTTTTTTATTACGGCAAAATATATATTTTAAATATTTAAAATATTGTTTGTTTAAAGAATGCTGCAATATAAATAATTACTCTACAAACAATTGGACGAAACAGCAAAGCGGGATCTCTTTGTGTCTGTCTTTAACTTACAAAATATTTTCATTAAAAAATATTGTCTGTTTGAAGAATGTTAAAATAAAAATATTTACTGTATACCCCCAGTCATATTTTTAAAACTTATTCACTTAAATCGGATTAACTTAAATCAGTAAGCGCTAGACGCACGCATCACACAAGCAATCACAGACCTTTAGCAGTATATAGATGTATTCATACCTTCTCCTAGGCTGTTTGTGAGTAAGTCAATATAACGAACTAGAATGGAATTCGAATTCTGCACTTAGATATCGCATTCCGAACTGCTATCCATTACTCCACCGCTACACAGGTAAACTTAATTTCTATGAGGAAACGCATTATCTTTCTATTTATCCTTCAGTGTACGCACTGATATTTGCGTCTTTGTAGGTGATGAATTATTTTTCACTCTATAACCGCTTTCCACGGACAAAATGTCTCAAGCATTTCGCTATTCCATTGCTATTTCTATAATTAATGTTCAACGAGCTATATTACGTTAGTTCCACTTTTTCATACATTTTCAGCTCGGACACGCCACCCAATGTACACAGGATCGCATCATTCTCTATTCCCTTCGTACTGCGTAGCAAAAAGCAAGTTCCATTTCGAAATGATCTTCCCAAAAACGTCTACTTTGCCTTACTGTGTGTGAGTGGATATGCGAAAAGGAAAACATTATTAAGCAAAGAGAACAATAAAAGAACTGGAATTAAGAAGACAATGAGATAACGATTAACATTGCATTTAATTTTCCGTTAATCAAAGTTGACTGGAAAGCGGAAAGCAAGAAGATTGAGAGAGGAAACAGTTAGCATGGCACTTCCGGTTACATCTTGCCATTTAAACTGTAAGATGATTAGACCTTGCTGCCAATCTAGTACTGCGCTTAAATTCATATGGTCTAGATACCATAGCGGAAAACGCATCAGAACAATTGCCATGAAATTATTTATAGAAAAGGCTCAGGGAAGTGAGTGAAACCGAGATGCCAGATCAGAACCAGTAACATTGCAGATTCTTCTTTCGATTTTTATCAAGCATTTCTTACATAGCAGAAGCACCAGACCAGATGCGGCAGGAATATTTAAATTATGGGCGAATGAGAGTTATGCAAGTATAAATTAGTTTATCGTGTAATGACACTGTCGTTTAAGTTTGAAGTTATTAGGCAATAATATATTTGTCAAAAAAATCTAAGAAAATGTATTGAAAGAAAATGTTTAATACCAATATTAGAGAAGACAGTAAAGTGAATCCCAATGCAGGATGCAATCTGTTTCTCCCGAGGGAAATTATAGCTCGGAATATTTGTGATATAAGATGTTTTGTGCATGGGAATTTAATCGCAATATTTCAATGTGCAACTTTCGTTTTTAGCCTTATTCCAAACTGAAAGAAACATTTCACGTAATTCCAAAAAATGAAATTAAAACTACGGTTTCAAAAAAAATAAAACTAACATTTTTCAAAAAAGATAAATTTTAGCATAATTTGCAGAAAAAAAAATCTGAATATTCTCCGAGAAAATAAATATTTAAGTATCATCCTGAAAAAAAAAACAAACAAAAAAAACATTTTTCCTAGAAAATAAAAATCTTAGCATGATTTCTTAAAAGTCCTAGCGTTGTACTAGAAAATATAAATTTTAACGCGATTCCTAGAAACATTCTAGCTTTCATCTTGGAAAATAAAATTTTAGAATGCATTAAAAAAATTCTAGCATTTTCCAGAAAAATTTTCTAACACTTTTCAGAGTAAATAAAATAGCTTGATATCCAGGAAACAATTTTTGCCAATTTCCTAGAAAATATGATTTCAGCATGATTTTCAGAAAATAATATTCTAGAACAATAAAGAAATAGGCTTCTGTTGTGAGTCTAAAAAATAAAATTTAAACATGGAATTCTAGAAAAAAAAAATTTGTAATATTCCCAGGAAAAAGAAGTCGTCGTATTGATCCTAGAAATAATCTTAGCAAAACAAATAAAACAACCGGAAAACATTCTCATGAATATTCCTTATACGAGAATATAAATTTAAGAAATCGTAAACCATTTCTTCTCTTAAGGAGTCAGACACAATTCATGAGAATGAATAAGAAATTTTAATGAGATTCTAATGCGCTTTAGTTTTTAAGGAAGGGCGTCTACTTTTCTGAGCCAAATCGTATACGCAGAGACAGAAAGAGAGATAAAGAGCAAGTGCAATAGAGAGAGAGAGAGAAAAAGCGAAAGAGAGAGAGAGACAGAGAGAAAGAGGGAGAAAGGGAGAGAGAAAGAGAGACAAAGAGGGAGAAAGGGAGAAAGAAAGAAAGAGAAAGAGAAAGGAAGAGAAAGAAAAGTGAGAGATAAAAAGAGAAATAAAGGGAAAGAGAGAGAATGGGAGAGAGAAAGAAAGAGAGAGAAGGAGAGAGAGAAAGGAAGGGGAGAGAGAAAAGGGAGAGAGACAAAGAGAGAGAGAAAGGGAGAGAGAAAGCAAGAGAAAGAGAAATAGTGAGAGCGAGAGAGAAGAGGAGAGAGAAAGAAAGAGAGAGAAATAGAGAGACGGAAAAGGGAGAGAGAGAGAAAGGGAGAAAGAGAGAGAAAGGGAGAGTGAGAAAGGGAAAGAGAAAGAAAGAGAGCGAGAAAGAAAAGGAGAGAGAAAGAAAGAGAGAGAGAGAAAGGGAGAGAGAAAGAAAGAGAGAAATACAGAGAGAGAAAGGGAGAGAGAAAGAAAGAGAGAGGAGAAATAGAGAGAGCGAGAGAGAAAGGGAGGGAGAAAGAGAGAGAAAGGGAGGAAGAGAGAGAAAGGGAGAGTGAGAAAGGGAGAGAGAGAAAAAGAGAGCGAGAGAGAAAGGGAGAGAGAAAGAAAAAGAGAGAGAAAGGGAGAGTGAGAAAGGGAGAGAGAGAAAAAGAGAGCAAAAAGAGAAAGGGAGAGAGAAAGAAAAAGAGAGAGAAAGGGAGAGAGAAAGAAAGAGAGAGAAATAGAGAGAGAGAGAGAAATGGAGAAAGAGAAAGAAAGAGAGAGAGAAAGGGAGAGAGTGAGAGAATGAGAGAGAGAGAGAGAGAGAGAGAGAGAGAAGGGAGAGTGAAAGAAAGAGACGTCTCTTAGACAACCTTCCTCTCTGTACCGTGTCTATTTATGACTTACACAATAATGACTCTCCAAAGGTTTCTTTACTTTGTAGCTCTTAGAAAAAATTGTTTCTTTTGATAACTCTTCTAATCCCTGTCAATCATTTAGACGAGATCTTTACCTAGTTTATGCGCTGTTCTACCCCCATTCCTCTCGTCTTCGGTATGTATTATGGGTATCAAATCTTCTAAGCCTTCTTTCCTCATTATGTGTCCCAGAAATTTCAGAAAATGCCTTTTTTCTCAACTTAAGTATTAATTTCCATCTGTATAATACTAAAAGTTTCTTGTGGACGTTTATTTAAAGATACAAGTTGTCTATGCAGTATTTTTATTTCAACTTTCTTCAAAGAGAAATTTTAACGTTGAAATCAAGTTCAATGATTTATAACGTGAACCGTCACTTACTCAAACGGGTCACGTGTAGTCTAGTTTTCAATAAAACATCGTCGTTGCTCACATTTTCAGTTCATTTTCTCAGCATCTTTTGCTAGAACCACATTTCTGTTGCTTAAAGACTTTTCTAATTAGGTCATGGATTCTTAACCTTTTTCCTCGATCTCACACCTATGTGTGTGTGTGTGTGTGTGTGTGTGTACACCATATTTTCTTTTGAACATCCCTCTAACGCTTTGGTAAAATAGTTTCTAGTAACCAATTGTTTGTTTGTTTGGGTTTTATGGCATATCAACCACTGTGGGTTATTTAATGCCAAATCCAGTTTATATGAATTTTAAATGTCTATTTTGTATAGAATAAAAAACGTATAGCTGGCAACATTATTGTTAAAAAAAAAACGTATAGCTGGCAACACTATTGTTTTAAAAAAAAACGTAGAGCTGGCAACATTATTGTTTGAAAAACTTAGAGCTGAGACCTTGCTGTTGGATGCAGTTTATCGCCATACCCAGGACGCGGATGTAGTTTACCGTCATACCCAGGACGCGGATGTAGTTTACCGTCATACCCAGGACGTCTAGTAACCAAGTTGGTGATTTTTGAAAACACACACACACACACACACACACACACACACACACGAGCACACGCACACACATGTATTTGTGCTTGCGTGTGTGTATTTTTATAACATGTAACATTTCACCTCTCCACTCACACATACACACATACACAAACACACACACCCAAGAATATATATATACCGCGTATAACAGCAAAATTATCCAAATCGTATTACGGCATAATTGTCTATACCATAAAATGTTTAATATCTAAAAAAAAACAAAAAAACAAAAACACTAAACTAATTGAGTTTCTTTTTTCTCGCTTTTTAGATAAGACGTAAAGCCACCTTGATATCATTTTTTGTAGGAATCACTGAAAAAACCTTTGAGTTATTCAGCTAGAAAATTGTTTTGGGTCAGCCTTACTTTATTCCCAAATGATCAATGGGGAGAGTAAAACGATCAAACAGGCTTTTAGTAACCGTTCCAACATTCATATCCTGGCTTGCATCTTCAAAGTCCATTCAAGAACCATCAAAAGAACGGCGAATAAGTTTTAAAAAAGATGGCACAGTTGAAAGGATTGCTGGATCAAGTGGTCACAGCAGGAAGAGGGATCATAATTTCAACTTAGAGATAAAGAGATTAATTAGAAAAGATGCAACTCAATCCATATAGCGTTGGTACGTTGAGAGAGGAATTTCATCAATGACAATCGACAGAGCAGTGAAAAAAGACTTGAAAATAAAATTGTACGTGAAAAATGTGAGGCAACTTGTTACTCCAGGATAGAAAGTTAGAAGGTTAGAGAAGGCGAAGATCATCTTGAATAAATTGGAAAATGATCATGAAATAATATATATATATATATATATATATATATATATATATATATATATATATCATTAATTAAATAATTAAACATAGCTAAGGATAGGAAGCACATGAAGGATTGATATATATATATATATATATATATATATATATATAAGAACTTTATTTCAATCCTTCATCAGCTTGCCATCCATAGCTATTTTTAATTAATGATTAACATGTCATTATATTTTATGATCGATTTCTTCGCGATTCTTCAGTTAATCTTAGAGAGTAAGTATACATTCTTATTGCTCAAAGTAGAGTCCAATATTGCTATAAAAACATCGAAGAATTCCAGCATGATATTTTTAATCATTTCTAACATACAACAGTTCAAAACCTTATCTAACATTTGAGCTATTTTGCTGTTACACCCATTATATATATATATATATATATATATATATATATATATATATATATATATATTAGAAATTAACTGATTTAAAATATGTTTTTTCGCTCCACAGTAATAACCATGTTTCAAAAATGGAAGTTAAAATAGTTCCGTTTCATCTTCAAGCGAATGTATATTCGCTTGAAGATGAAACGGAACTACTTTATTATATATATATATATATATATATATATATATATATATATAATATGCTAATGAATCTTAGACGATTTTCTCACAAACGAAGAAGAGACTTGAAATGATTGATAGTGTGAAGCGAGCATCTAACCGGAGGGCTTCCTAGACCGAAGACAACTCGACGGTCTGTGCAGACACGTTTTTCCCCCTAATAGAATAAGCGGTCAGGTCAACTTTCACTAGACACACTCGGCATGAATGAATACTTTCCCCGGCTTTCAATGTGTAGGCGAACAGGTCATATGCTTAACTGCGCAGTGACCCTACGACCACGGGCGGTGATGAGTTTCATAATGATGATGATCTTCTGTCATTCGTTTTTGAAATTACTATGAAAACTGTTTTCTTTTCTTGAAGTCGATTTTGTAGTATCGGCCTTACTTTCTTTCTTCATTCAATTACTAGACAGAGGGTTACAGTAGCCAGAATAAAAATGTCAGAATGATGTTTAATCCGTCAGAGAAGTTCTTCGAGTTACTGTCGTACGATGGTATTTTAAAAAAAAACTGTGAGAAACTGAATCAAAAGGAACGCATTCGTGCAGAAAAAATATGCTCACATCATTGAACAATTTTGTCTTCTTAAGGGGAATAATATATGACGTCTTCAAGAATGATAGATTTTGAGAAGTTTTTATTTTAAATTTTGGTAAAAAAAATCAATACTCATAGACTAGATTTTGATTTAAAGGATAAAAAAGGAGATTAAAAAAAAATGAGACTGGTTGCTGATCTCTGATTATAAGAAATGAACTGTTCCAGTTCGCCTTTAACATATCCGCTACTTGGACTTACCGAAATATTTTTGTTGGAAACGAAAAAGAAGTCCGAAACTGCTATGTAATATCAACCTTTATGCTAATCAATGCTGGACAATTCCACCAAGAATGAGAAGGAGACATATGTTCTACCAAGGAATGGTGAGAATAACATAGACAGAACATATGAGCTGTATGGAAGTCTTAATGTTGCTAGGAAGAACGAAGTA